>CM068316.1:25231605-25261605 GCA_034766995.1 Acanthacorydalis orientalis
CCAAATTATTTTCATCCATTAAGAAGCTATTAGGCTGATAAAAAAAGAATTGCGGTTTTTGTTTTCTAAATTACGAGGGTGGTCCCAGAAGTACCCGGCCTGACCTAGAGATGGCGGTAGTTGTTTGAAAAATATCACTGTATTAGAAAGTACACAATCTATAAAGCATATGTTTCAAGTTTGAGGACGCCACGTTGTTTAGTATTTGTTTAACAGCCATCAATAGTGAACGTTTTCAGTGAATTTGTGAAAATGGAGAAAATTGGTCATCGCTACGTGATAAAATACTATTATTTGAAAGGCCTCAGCCCAACCAATATAAAAACTGAACTGAATTCTACTCTGGGTGAGTCTGCTCCTTCGTTTACAACAGTGAAATATTGGGTAGCAGAGTTTAAACGAGGCCGTACGAGCTGCCAAGACGAGCATCGCAGTGGTCGACCAAATGAGGTGACGACTCCAGAAATGGTGAAGAAAATCCACAAAGCGGTACTGGATGATCGTCGACTGAAAGTGCGCGAGCTAGCAGACATAGTAGGCATTTCAAAAAGCGCGGTACATCGCATATTATCTGAAAATTTGGACATGAGAAAGCTGTGTGCAAGATGGGTGCCGCGTTTGCTCACACTCGAGCAAAAACAGTGTCGTGAAGATGTTTCAATTGAGTGTTGAGCGAAGTTTCACAGCAACAAAGCAGAATTTTTGCGCCGTTTCATAACCATGGATGAAACATAGGTCCATCACTTCACACCCGAGACAAAAGAACAATCAAAACAATGGACTGAAAAGGGAGAACCGGCTCCAAAGAAGGCGAAGACCGTTTCATCTGCAGGCAAGGTCATGGCGTCGGTTTTTTGGGATGCGCGTGGGATAATTTTCATTGACTATCTCGAAAAAGGAAAAACTATCAACGGCGAGTATTATGTGAACTTATTGTAACGTTTGAGCGAAGAAATCAAGCAAAAACGGCCGCATTTGGCTAAGAAGAAAGTGTCGTTTCATCAAGACAATGCACCAGCTCACAAATCCGTCATTGCAATGGCCAAAATTAATGAATTAAAGTTTGAATTGCTACCTCATGCACCCTATTCGCCAGATGTAGCCCCCTCGGATTATTTTCTGTTTTCAAACTCGAAAAAATGGCTCAGTGGTCAAAGATTTTCCAGCGATGAAGAAGTGATGTCGGCAGTTAATGGGTATTTTGAGGAGCAAGACAGTTCTTATTATAAAAAGGGTATCGAACTTATTGAACATCGATGGGAAAAGTGTATAGAGCCGAAAGGAGATTATGTTGAAAAATAAATATATTTTTTTCCAAAATTTTTGTGTTTTCTTTGTTGGGTCGGGTACTTCTGGGACCACCCTCGTATAACTTTATTTTTTTTCATTGAAAGTATCATTTCAACGTGTTCATGTTAATATCATTTTAAAGTGCATTTTTCGGCCTGTATTTTGGTAGCATCGACTTTGTTTTTATTATTAATTTTGATTTAAATTAAGCTATTGAATAAAAGATGGAATAGAATCAAATAAGATCAATTTTTTTATGTGAGTTAAAAAAGAGTGGTAAAGCAGCAAAAACTGCTCGTAAACTAAACGATGGTTTTGGTGTAAGTACTTTTAAGGAACGTACAGTGCTATGGTGAATTCCAAAATTTCGTGCTGGGAACAAGAGCTTTGAATATGAAGAAAGTTACAGGTGTCCTTCTTCAGTTCATAACGACTAACTGAATGCGTTAGTTGAATCAGAACCACGCATAAAAATTCGTGAGCTTGCATAAAAGTTAAACATTATTCATCCAACAGTTCTGGACCACTTAAAATGGTCAGGAAAATCAAAAAAGCTGTAAATGTATATGAAGGTCATATACCGCATTATCTTGGTTGTTTTTGTTTCAGATTTTCTTTCAAACGGTCCAATAATGTTATATAATAGGCTTTTATTAAGTAATCCATCAGGATGATTCCTTGAAAAACCCAAAAAAAAACAGTAGCCATCGCCTTTCTAGCCGACAAAACGGTCTTCACCTCATTCGACGCTCTTTCACCAGTCGTTGCTCACTGCTTTGACTGCTGCTTTGACTCAAATGTGATTGGTGGATCCATGTTTCTTCAACAGTGACGAATCGACCCAAAAATCTCTACGGATTGCGATTAAATATCGCCAAACATTGGGTTGAATTGTCCTTTCGTGTGCGTTTTGGTCGATAGTCAACAATCATGGCACCCATCGCGCACACAGCTTTTTCATGTGCAATTATTCGTGCAAAATATTGTGCACTCGCCCAGTTCAGATACCTACAGTCACAGCAATTTCGTGCATTTTCACTCAGAAGTCTCTCCATCTCATAGAAATTGACCAAACTTATCGAACGACCCTCGTAAATAAATTTGGAACAGAAACAAATAATTAAGGTTATACTACTTGTATTACAGTTATCCCATGTATACTGTACAGTTCTCATTTTATATTTTAAACACCTTCAATATTTCACATAATTATACATCAACTACATAGAATGAGCAAAAAAATACAAACTTTCATACATTATATGAAGGTTAATCAAATAACTGATACCGAATATACTTATCATTATCTTGTATGAATTAATTTTAATTGAATGTAAAAAAATAAATGATTTTTTACAAAAAAAACTAATAAATAAACAAGTTGCCAGTATTATTTGTTTTTTTTTTAAATATATACAGATATATACAAATAAAGAAGTATCTCACTTGATAAAATTAGTAAAAGTATTTCTAAACTTGCAGGTTGTTTAATACTATAAACCATTTTTAATATCATTACAGCTTTTTAATATTATATAGAGATTACAGAATTAAAAAAATATTTTATAAGGAAAAAGTTTACAAATATTTTGCAAAAAATCAGCATCTAAAAATTAATATTTTAAAATTTAACATTCAAAGTTCACGATTTTTTCTTATAATAATCTACAAATCATTTCAACATGTCATTCCAAAAAATGACGCTAAAACACTTTCACAAGACAGAATTTTGACTGTTTATAATATACGAGGGTCGTTCGATAAGTATAGTAAAAAAGACAAGTTAAACACCTTTTTTTGGAAAAAATCGATTTTATTTCTAAGCTGAGACCCTATTGAAAACTACAAACTTAGTCCAGTGAATCTAAAAATTCGAATTGACGGCGGCGATGGCATCTTCATTTGACAAGAATATCTTCCCACCAAGCCAAATTTTTATGTTTGGGAAGAGGAAGAATCCGCACGGGGCTAAGTCCAGAGAATAGAGTGGATGAGGAATTAATTCGAAGCCTAATTCATGCAATTTTTCTATTGCGACGGTCGATTTGTGGGACGACGCGTTGTCCTGGTGAAAGAACACTTTTTCGTGCGCCAATATTGGCCGATTTTGTTTCAGATCTTCTATTAAATGGTTCAATAATGTAGCATAATAGGCTCCTATTATAGTTTTCCCCTTCATTAAGTAGTCAATCAGGATGATTCTTTGGAAATTTCAAAAAACAATGGCTATCACCTTCCCAGCCGACAAAACGGTCTTCGCCTCCTTCAACCCAGTTTCACCAGTCGTTGTCCACTGCTTTAACTGTTGTTTCGACTCAGGTGTATAGTGATGGATCCATGTTTCATCCACGGTGACGAATCGATACAAAAAAACTTGCTTGTTTTTATTCCATTTTTGCGGCAACTGCTACAATACTCGCTTCAAACATCTGTAGAACGTGGACAACGCGTCGTTTCTGGCTGAAATTTCCCCTATGTTAGTTTGAAAAGTGATACTTGATAGCCGTGACGTTTCAAATGAATAGTGACACCATCTCATAAAAATTTACCAAACTTATCAAACGACCCACGCAAAACCAAACGAAGATTTTTCTCGTTAACATTTTTTCTATTAATTTTACATCGGTATAAGGCCTTATTCACACGAGCGTAAAAAAAACGTTGCATTCAGAGTTAGCGCTTTTAAAACGATCGCAAATATAGTGTTTATATGAGCATTTAAAAATCACTTCTCTTCATCGTCTTACGCAGTTCAGACGCATGAATTCAGAAGAGTTGTTGGTAATAGCTGTATGTATTTTAAGAAGGTGAAAAAAAAAATAAAAAAGTTCTGTGTGCATCCTCTGATTGATCAACGATGCTTGAAAGGACGTTTTTTTTTTTTAAGCGTTTTTAGTTTTTGTGACAGTGGCTGGATCTCTATACCCGTGTAGTTGTTTGTCGTTCCTGGGGATTTGATCCCTTTCAATACTAGACTTAAAACTTGTCTTTCTTTAGTAAACGTGTATTGCTGTCATATGTCATAATCTTGACTTTTTGCTGCCTAGGAAAAATTTAAAAAACCTAGATGACCTCACTCGCGAGAATGAGAGTCTCACCCTCCCCCTTCCCGTTGTACTTATACGTAGTCTGCTCATCTGTACAACTATCCCGCACGAAACAAACTTTTTGGCCCGTTCGTATACAATTTAAGTGACCGGTACTCGTTATCTTGATGTGTGATGTACCTTCTATTTTTCTATACAGTGTCGTAATTATCCTGATATGCATTATACGATCTTCTATCGTAATTTATCGTGCTCTTCTAGCACTCAGCCTTCACCTGAAGAACGTGCTTGGCAGGAAGTACTTTCTTCTATTCCTGGCCCCCACTCTGGGCGCAATCCACGCCATCTTGAAGTTAGCTCTATCTAACCTGTTTATTAATGCATTCTTGTGATGCGGCCTGTTGTAGAATCTTTGACTCATCCTGGTGATATATGCATCGAGATATTCTATCTCTGCTTCTTCGTGTAGTTCAGCTGTGGGATAGCAGCATGGCTTGTTCAATGCTTTCCTCAGCATTTTATTCTGTACTATTTGTAGTCTCTTCATGTTGTTGACACTCGTCATCTTCCAGATAGGAGCTGCATAGGTGATCACTGGTCTAACCACCGTCGTATACAACAACTTCTTGTTGTCCTCACTTAGACCAGAGTCCCGGGCCATCAGGCCATTCAATTTTGCAGCCGCAAATCTTCCGTTCTTCTTAACATGATCGATGTGTTCGGTAAAAGTTAGCTTCTTGTCGAAGTAGACACCGAGATACTTCACGGACTTCTTCCATTCTATGGGCGTTCCTAGCATCTTCACTGTTCCTGGACTCAACTCTTTCCGCCTTCTGTGAAAGAGGATTGCCTCGGTCTTGGCAACGTTAACTTTGAGTTTCCAGCGGTCGAAGTATTTCTGTAGCTTCTTAATGTCGATCTGAAGCTTCAATCTGATGTCGTCCAGGGAGTGCCCCGACGTGTATATGGCGGTGTCATCTGCATATAGTGCCATTTTTGACTTGACACCTTCTCTGATGTCATTTATATAATACGTGAACAAGACTGGCCCAAGAATCGAGCCCTGTGGCACTCCGGCTCGAATATTCCTGACAGTAGAATTCTTTCCATTCACTTCGACTATAAACGTCCTGCTTCTCAGGTACGTATCCACAAGCTTCACCAAGTATCTGGGAAGTCCGACTTGTAGTAGTTTGAAGATCAGGCCATCATGCCATACTGTGTCGAACGCGCTTGAAAGGACAGTCTGTGGCTATTTATGAAGATTGAACGTTGTATCCGGATGTTTTTCAGCTACTCCAGTATGAACATTGAAACATTTAATGAATTACTACGAATTGTTATTGTTAGAATTGCTTTTGGGATTGATGAGAATGAATAATGTTTAATATTTTATACATCACAACAATATTTATTTATATATAAATAATACATTCTCTTTATATTTATTGCACCACCACATGCGTACACACTACACAAACAATCAATAAATATAAATAAAATAAAATAAAATAAAAATGAATTTTATTGACAATAAAATAATACAGGGCCGGGTTTGGCCTTATGTTTTTGACATTGGTCCGGTGCCCTTACCATTTTGGTATTTAACCGCATTTGTGGGGTGTAAGTTGTATGTTGTGTTGTATGTGGTTTTTATTAAGGACTATTTATATAAAACGACATTCATCAGCATAGATAAAGTATCTATCCTGTATCTGATAATCAGTATGCTAAGTGCAAATGTACCCAATACTCAACAGTTATCTACGATATTTTCCCAATTTGGGATTATTTTTGAAATGACTTTCATCTACGCGTCCCTCTTCAAACTTTTGTTTGAATAATTTGGTTGTAAACCTTTGTTATATAACAAAGATCTCGATGCCACCTCCAAAATAAAACGTTCAGTACCAAATACCGTCATTTTCATAACCGCTGTCTGCCGTTATCTGTTGTACTTGTAATCAATACCAAACGTGCAAGCAAAACTGACTGTCAAATTCGGCGTTATTCAGCGTTTTTTAAACGCCTATACGAATGAAAATACCGTCTTCCATATGTTTATCTACTTCAACGCAAAACGCTCGGCGTTAGAAATGGATCAAGTTCTATATTTTTTACCGCGCGTTAAGGGGACCCGGTGGTCTAGAATTTTCGAAAAATCGATTTTTTTTTTCGAAAGTATAGTATCTTAAAAATATACTGTTAAAATTTGATGACGAAATTCAGAGTATTTCAGGATCTACAGCCCATTAGAAGGTCAGGTCAGTTTCTTGAGAATATACTTGCTTGAAACTTTAAACGCGTTTATCTCGAAACTACTTTTTTTCGTCTTGCGGGGGCCAGAAAAAAAACTACTTGACCGATTTGTCTGAAATTTTAATATGTTATTCTGAATAGTTCTAGCTCTCGCTGGAAGTAAAACTAATAGTTTCCGTAAAATATTTATATATTTTTTATTAACAAAACATTCAAAAATACTGTTCGTTTTCAAACTTGTACTTTTGACTACGCGCCATTTTGTCAAATTTTTTTTTTATTCTACTTCCTGCGATAGCTATACTTATACTAATTAAAAATTCGTCAATTGTTTTATTTCAGATCAGAGGGAGAGATAAATCATCATTCACCACGCAATTCCATTTTTTTAGAGAGGGAGACTTCAGCATCATTTTTCTAATTTAAAAAAAATTTTTTTTTGTCTTTATTTTCATTTTTGTGTAGTTTATTAGTAATAAAATAAGTGTAAAAAAATTTGAAAGCATTATTCATTACCCTCATATAGAAAAAAATTTTTTTAAATAGCTTAAATTTTAGGCCGCTAGACCACCGGGTCCCCTTAATTATTTAATAGGACTTCTTTTGAAGTAAGTTGTTATAGTCAACCCTCCTATAACGCGATTAATTCGTACCGCGTTATATGGAAACCGCGTTAAGTGAAACTCAGATGTAAGTACATATCAATCAGGTTGATTTGTTCTACATTATATGAAAACTGCATTCTCAGAGCACCATGTTATTAGTTTTGATAAAAAAATAACCGTGCTGCATCGTTTCTGCGTTTACAACGGAATTCCCTGACAACAGAAACTGAAAAATGGTGATGTGGTGCATTAAAAAAAAAACAGGGGAATTCCTCATTAATTTCGACCGTAAAAGTATAATAGAAAAATGGATACTATAGGGAGGTTGCTTAAGCTAATTAATTTGTATTATATGGAAATCGCGTTATGAGAGTACTGTGTTATAGGAAGGATTACTGTAGACGTACAGAAATCGTTAAATTCTAATTAATACAAAATGTTATTTTCATAAGTATTTTTAAACGTTCAAATAACTATTTTGTTTCAGTGCATATATTGCTTACTTGGAAGAAAAGTAACACAAATGGAAAATCATCATTTTTTGAGGAAACATTTTAAAAGTTTCTTGAACTATGTTTTTTTTTTTTAAAAAAAAAAATAATATCCTCCACTTTTATTTGAAAAGAGAAATATAATTATAAAACTTTCACTATCACAGTTTTAATATACACCTAGGTCTCTTTTTATGCGGTATTTTTTTCACGTTCCAGTTACACAGTTTTTTAACACGATTTATTCACTATTTTTTAAAATGTTATGTTCACCTTTACACTTTTTTGTACGACATTTTTATACGATTCAGACTTTTTTCCACCGCATAAAAAAGACACAAGTGTATTTTGGATCGTTTAATCGGTTAAGTAGTAAAAACTAAATTATTTTTCCAGTTACATCACTTTTCTCCAACTGAACAATCTCACATACACACACACACACACACACACATATATATATATATATATATATATATATATATATATATATATATATATATATATAGTTGCTTAGGTATCATTTTACGTGTGTTATATCAATAAATAAACTTCATAAGAAAATGAAATACGTAATGTGGTCTATATTATTATGGGTTTATTATGTGGTATCTATTATGAGTTTTATGTTATGTAATTAAAAATTTGAACAATATATAAATACATACCAATGCAGTGGTGAAGTGCACAATTTATGAACTGATGTAACTTTTCTATGAAAAAACAAATAAGTATCTGCTAATAAAGTTAAGAAAAATTATTGAATTTAATTTTAAATGATTAATTTCAATAATTTTTCTTGTATATAACAATTAATTGATTGTAACTATAATAACCCAAGACTAAAACGTTTACAACATGAAATAATTAATGGTTTTTATTATTTAATGTAATATATAAGGCAATACTTAAAAATATATTTACAGTATATACAATGCATGCAATTTTGCACTCACACACACATATACACATACATATATACATACATATATATATATATATATATATATATATATATATATATATATATATATATATATATATACAAAAAGTTTCACGAATGCTGGTATAGGTTTGTTTACATATAATTAATTTATTATACAATGTTTTCTGTATTGGTCTAAAATGAAATGTCAACATGTATAACCTTTAACTGAGGTTATATCTTATATTTCCGTGGTGCCAATTATTCAAGGACATTGTTTTAAGGATCATTCAAAAACACAATTTACAGATTAAAATTTATTAAAGTACTTACCATGTGGATGTGTAGATACATAACAAGATGCGTAAAAGAAGCGGTCGAGAAAAGTAGAGGAGCATTTCAATATTGTGCAATTAATGGCCAAGAAAATGGATCTGTTTGTTATGATGAAAAATTTGAAGAGAATTTAAAATGTTCCAAAAATAATGTTTTTAGTAGTGATGAAACTGAAACAAAAAATGATTTCTCCGGCAACTTCCGTTTGAAGCGAAATGTTCTTCAAACATTATCATGTGTAAGTATTAATTTAAAAATGACATTGATTTTAATATTTTATATTATTTTAATGAAATAATTTCAATCAGTATTGAATTTTTATTTTTTTGAAATTATACTTTATACATGATTTACACTTTATAAATGTTTTCAGTTTAACGATTGCATTAGTACCTTATTAAGTCTATTAATTTTAAATTAGAATGTTTGCCAATACTGATCACCAATAATTTAAGTTCTATAAATTATACAGATATTTTATGAGTACTTCTTTAAGGAATATAATTAGTTCTTATGATGTTATGTCAGTAATAGTAGGATGACAGTAAATTTATTTAATAATATTGTGATTATACATTGATATATTTTATTAGATTATAAACCACAAGTAATACAAATCTAGTTGATAATAAATTCATGACAGCTGTATATAATACAGTTTTAAAATGGACTTGAAATTTTCAGACAATTTCAGATTACTAATTAATACCTTCGCAGTAATGAATGCTATAGCATTCAAAATTTTGTTGATACATAGGGAAATGAATGCTATAACAGTTACAATTGGTAATGTATATAATTTTATTTAACATATTGATATGTTAAATAAAATTAAGCTATTAAAAGATTTTTTTAAATTTATATATGATTTTTAAAAGATAAAACTAATGTACTAATACATCTTTAATAACGTGCATTTTTATTATATATGTATTGGGTTGGCCAATAAGTAATGTTGGATTTCTCGATAAATTCAGTTTCATAATACCATCTTCCCATAATTTATTTTTTTCATCAAAAAATCTCGAAACATGCATTTCACAGGCCTCTAAAGAATCACAACTTTTCCCATTAAAAGAATTTTACAAAGAAAATAAGTGGAAATCTGAAATAAGTGGAAATCTGATGGTGCTAATGGTGGATGGATAAGAACATCCCAATTCAGCTCTCTCAAATTTTGCCGAGACTGTAAAGATAAGTGTGGCCTTGCATTATCTTGGTGGAAAACTACTCCTTTCTTATTGGCAAATTCTGGTCAGTCTTCCTTATTGTCCTTCTTCAGTCTATCCAATTGTGAACAGTATTTGTCAGAATTAATGATTTGATTAAGCAGCAAGAATGCATAAAACACTACTCCTTTTCAATCCCACTATACATGACTATCTTGAGGTATAAATTGGCTTTGTGAGAATTTAACAAGGTTAATTCTGATTTATTTACAATGTCTTTTTCGTGTCACATTATTGTAGACAATACATTTTTCATCTCTAATAGCAATCAGTGTTAAAAATGGTTCGTTCTTATCGCATTTTAGCAATGAATCAAGTAAATTCGACTGACTAAATTTCTTTCGTTTAAATTGTGCGGAACCCAAACGTCATATCTGGAAACCATACCAAGTTGATGCAAATGGATCTTAACGCTGGATTTCAATATTCCTAACATTTTAGCAATCTCTTGTGTGGTATAACGTGGATTGTTTTCAATTAGACAAGAAATTTAATTATTATCAATCTCGATAAGTCTGCCAGAGTGTTTATCATAAAACTTTTTGAACCATTTTTACACCATTCTTTCATTCACAGCACCATGTACATCAGAAATCTTTTTTACTGTTTGTAATGCATTTTCACCTTTGTGGAAATAAAAAAGTATAATTCCATGAAAATATATCTCGTTCATCTTCAAATCAAAAGAAAATTTAACTAAATATAATGATTTTTTTAAATTACAAGTTCAAATCTTAGTGTTTAGACTGTACATGCATTTTATATGTTACAAATTCTCCTTTGGTTTAAAAAAGCAAAAATCCTCTTAAGAAAAATCCAGCAATACTTATTGGGGCAGCCCAATATTATAAATATTATATAAAGTTGAAAATTCTGTAACTTATAGAAACACAAACTACAGATTTTTATAACATAGAAGAATAATATTGTAAAACTTATCAAACAAATTTTGCATATTTATTTAGGAATTGAAAAAGACTATGCAGTATGTTGGTAATAGAAAGTTTTCAAGAGAAAGGCGAGAAATATGCACCTATTATGAAAAATTTTAATTTACTTATTTTTATTTACTATTATTATTATTTAAAACAAAATATATTTGACTCAGTATAATTTGTTGTTTTATAATATTTATATACCCACTTATGTAGGGTGATATGTGAACTTGATCTTTTATAGGAAATTACTTCTAATAATTGGCATAGCTACTGAAAAAAATGCCCGAGTACAAAGGTTAATAGTAAATTAAAAAAATAATATATATAACAATAAAAATGAAACTTACATTTTAAATTCCATTCCATATATGAGTTTATATGATTAATATATTAATTATATAAAATGTTTTAATGACATTTAATTATTTTCAGAGCTCTGCAATGATATTTGGCTGGTGTGCAGGTCAAATCGTTTTGCTTCATGAAAAATCAAATAAAAGTAAATGTAGACGATGTGAAGAATACAATAAAACTTTAAAAGCACCTTTTACAAACTCGTACAAAAAATATATCCCTTTAAGTTTAGTATTGAAGTATACGGTATTAGCACAACCATTAAATACTAAAACATCAATATCAGAAGATATTGAACCAAAAGTAATAAGTAATAAAAAAGTAAATGAAAATAAAACTGAAACCAACAGTATACCAGAGGTAAAACATTGATAATATTTAATAAATTACAGATGTTAAATAATTAACTTTGTCTTAATAATATATGTAAATCAGTAATAATAGAACTTCATACACATATAAGTAATTCATTTTTAATTATAGGATTTGAATGAAAAAATTGAAAATGCTGTAGAAAAGTTGGCTATTATAGCAGGAAATTCAGAAAATCAATTTGGTACTGCTTGTGTAGAAAATAGTAATTTAGTAATGAGTGTGGAGCATTTCGAAGCAGGAACTTTACACCGAAATGCTGCTGCTGCTTTTAACCTTGGACTTTGTTATGAACTTGGCCTGGGCACAAAAAAAGATTTTTCCAAGGTATTTGTAACATAAATTTAATTAACAAAGTTAAAGTAACAAACTTAACTTCTGTATGTTATTTTCTTTTATGAACCTTTCTTAAAAGTTATATTTTTTAGGCTGCTGAATGTTACAAAGTAGCATCGGATTTAGGAAATACAAGAGCTATGTATAATCTTGCTGTATATTATGCTCAAGGACTTGGTGGCTTGCCTGTTGACTTTAATATGGCACGTGTGTTTTTTCTCCGTGCTGCTACAAAAGGTCATAAGGAATCAATTAAGGCACTTAGTTCAGATTTAGTATTATCTGATTATCAAGAGTCTGAAGAAGTACCTGAAGTAATTTCGAATGTGTCATTAATTAATGCTGTGTAAGGCTGTGAATTTTTATTACTTAGTTTATAATTTTAAGTATATTGAAATGAATGTATAACAAATGAATTAAAATTTATAA
This sequence comes from Acanthacorydalis orientalis, assembly GCA_034766995.1. Lineage (NCBI taxonomy): Eukaryota > Metazoa > Arthropoda > Insecta > Megaloptera > Corydalidae > Acanthacorydalis > Acanthacorydalis orientalis. The sequence goes on from CM068316.1 coordinate 25,244,217, forward strand.
AAATTCAAATTGTTATAAATTACAGTTTTTCCATTCTAAATTGTTTGAGAATTAATATTTTTATACATTATACTTAACATGTAAATGTAAAATAAGAAAATGATTGATATTGTAGAATGTAAAACTTAATATTTAATTTTTTTCTTTCAAATATTAAACCATATTTAATATAAAAATGTCATTGTAAGCGGGAAGAACTGTTAATTTATTATTATGGTGGAATGTTTTAAATATTTTGAATCATTTTTCTCAATTACAAGTATATCTTATAGGATTTTTTCTCTAGTGGATATAATGTTATGAATTTATAATTAAGTACCAGCAAAAAACTACCAAAATTTCCATAGTTATATTAAAACAAATAAGTTTCAATGTTATTAAATCTATATTAATTCAAATTATTTTATTTAATATTCTTATTCATAATTTCTTTGAAAGTCAAAATGTCTTTGTAAATAAAGTTTGTTTAATGTATAACTTGTTTTTATTTTATGAGCAATAAAGTGTTTTCATTATATGGAATAAATGAAAAAATAATGAAGCATATAAAAATAGTAGCATGTGTAAGTTTATTATATAAAGCTTTTTGCTTAGTACATTCTTAGATTTGACACTATATCAAAACTTTAAGTATTTTATGATAGATAAAAAAATATTTCAAAGTATTGGATTGAAATGTTAAAAAAATATTTTTTCAATTGACTTTTTTGTTCCTATTAATCATAAGATGAAACAATTTTTCATAAAATAATGTATTTGTTATCTAAAATACACAATTTCAATATTGAAATTAATATTTTTTTGGAATGTATTAAAATTTGTAGATTATGTATGGATTTTAATTAAAATCTGTATTTAATGTCGTGTTGTTTTTATATTTGCATTTTTCCTCTAATCATTTCAGACATTTTGATGTATCAAATGTATTTATATTAAGCATATTATACTAAGCCTAACTTTTTGTTTTTAAGTTCATTTTTATTTATGATCTTTTTTATGTAAATTAAATAATTTCTTAAAGTTAGGATTAGAATAGGGTTGGTAGGTCTTCTACAACGTGGTGTAGAAGTGGCAAAGTACGTAAAGTATTCAGTGAAATTTTATTATAAAAAAAGTAAGAAATTTTGCCTTTATTTCTTTATAGAAATATATAAATGATAAAACTGAATACATTTAAATATTTGAAATAAAGTTTCACTGAAATACTTTACATATGGCTAATGCAGATTTTTGTAGTGAAGAAATTTTTTTTATGAGGACTAATGTATATACAAGAATGTTTAAGGTAAAGGTAATGCAAAACAACTATCTTAATTTATTTATTTATTAGTTATTACTTTCTAAAGATGCGATTTGCTCGTCAAATATAATTTTACTTACTTCTAATTTAATTTTTATTTGTGTCTTGGCAGGTAATGTTTTTGTTGCTTTTGATAAGCAGAAAAAACAAGTCCATCTTGTCCAATGCATTTCTTTCGTTTTTCTGATTGTTTTTCCCGCCTCCTTGCTGCATTTTGTTTCATAATTTCAAGCATTTCTGAGATCGTTTGATTGTTTTGTGTTGTTGTTTTGCTGGCTGTTGGTAGATGCGATTGAATGTACTTCGTCGAAGTAGCAGACAGAATCATCTTCGCCAAGATAATTCTCATCTCCAACGTCGATATCGTTGACAACTATATGTTGTACTTCGCTCTCAGAGGTAGAGGGCGAAGTACAATACAGCGGTGTCGACGAAAGTACGGAGGTAGAGAGCGGTGTCGACAAAAGTACAGAGGTAGAGAGCGGTGTCGACAAAAGTACAGAGGTAGAGAGCGGTGTCGACAAAAGTACAGAGGTAGAATGCGGTGTCGACAAAAGTACAGAGGTAGAATGCGGTGTCGACAAAAGTACAGAGGTAGAGAGCGGTGTCGACAAAAATATAGAGGTAGAGGGTGAAGCCGAATTCTCAAAATTTTTTACGTTTGTTATTGTTTTTCGGGCATGAATTGATGGCATCAAAAAAGACATTTCTTTTTCAAATTTCCATGAGACAATTCGCTGTGAAGCATCTCTACTTTTTTTCTGCCATCGCCGACTTAATGTGTTCTCCCATTTTTGTTTTGCTACTTGAGCTGAAAAAAGTAAATAGGTTAAATTAATGTTATTTACAAAACTTTTTAAATTGAATATTTTATTTTTAGATTTCTTGCCACTGAAAACTCTTTAAAGAGCTTTGCGTTGTTATTGCATGGGATTCTGCACGGTAGGACCGATAGTCATAACTGTTAGCGATGCTATTTGGAAGAGATTGAATCCAATTTTCATATCGACGCCAAATGAAAAATTGGAAAACGTCGACTGAAAAATTTAACAGTCTGTGGCAATTCCCAAACTGTGTGGCTCCGTACTATGGTAAGCATCCATGTTATGACGAGGACATAATTGAGATTTGAAATAATTTCCATATACAAATGAATAATTATAATAATATTAAAAAATACATACGGTTCATATTTAATTCTTCTCCTATTTGCTCCCACGCGTTGTTCCGCATTTGGACATCTCTATAGTCCGGCGACTGGAAGTCATATAGACATCCGGCTACGTACTGCTTCTATCAATTTTTCCATTTTTTGCACTGTTCTGTGTACAAACTATATTACTACCAATATATAAGATGAGATACAGATAAGATACAAGATATAGAGTAATAAGTATAGAGTAAGTATAGAGTAATTTATAATAGTGTAATATAAGTAGCACTACTTGAGGGTCTTATTAGTTATGACCCTTCTATTTCTATTTAAGGTAATAGTTCAGACTGATGGCTTTAGTGAAAACGCACTTTAAAAATTCAAATTTCTTGCTAAATCGATTAACTACAATGTAAAACGTGATTTAAAGTCGGCAAAGTAACACTTTTTCAAAAAATAATATGAAAAAAATGTAAAAAAAGTGTCTCACTGACAGATGGTACAAACTGCAAAATATGTCTTTTTTATCTCAAAAAAGGCCTTTTTTAACTTAAAAAACGCTTCTCCATTCAACAATTACCGGTAAAACCACTAAATAACCATGTGCACAATACATTTTGTTACATTTTAAAACAAAAAAAATTTGCGTACAAAATTACTGAAAGTGGACATTGGCGTGACTCGCGCTGTTATCATTCTGCGCGGCGCAGTCAAATGCATACGCGTCCGTTATGCCGTGTTTATACGTATGTAAATAAGTTACGTTTTTATAAATATCAATTTCGATTTTATTTCATTTCATCAAATATTACAATATTTATAACATATATATGTATATACATATATATATGTATATGTATATATATCAATATATATAAATATATATATATATATATATATATATATATATATATATATATATATATATATATATATATATATATATATATATATATATATACGAGGTCAGACAATTAAGTAATGCGACAAAATTCAAAAATCGAGTATATTTAAAAATTAAGGTACATCGCTGCGATCCCCTTCAAAGTAGTCCCCTCCCGCATCTATACACTTATTCCAGCGAGTTTTCCAGTTTTCGTAACAATTCTGGAACATTTCTTGTGGGACCTCTCCGAGTACCCTCGTCACAGATTCTTGGATATCTTCGACGGAGTCAAAATGTCGACCTTTGACGAATTTTTTCATATGGGGGAATAGGAAAAAGTCGCAGGGTGACATGTCCGGTGAATAGGGCGGTTGTGGTAACGTTGCGATGCCTTTAGACGCCAAAAACTGAGAGACACTGAACGCACTGTGACAGGGAGCATTGTCGTGATGCAGAACCCAAGTCTTCGCGATCTCTGGACGCACTCTGAGCACCCTTTTTCGTAATTTTTCGAGCACATTGCGGTAGAATACTTGATTTACGGTTTGTCCAGGTGGTACGAACTCTTTGTGAACCACCCCTTTGCTGTCGAAGAAGCAAATCAACATGGTTTTCACTTTGGACTTGCTCATTCTCGCCTTCTTTGGCCTTGGTGCTCCAGGGGACAGCCACTGTTGGCTTTGTCGTTTGGTTTCGGGGTCATATTGAAAGAACCAACTTTCATCACCAGTAATAACTCGATCGAGAAGAGTAGGATCACTTTCAACCTGCTCGAGACAATCTTGAGCACCGTTGCTCTAAATTTCTCTGTTCCATTTTCGTGACATGCACTACTCGCGCGTTGTTACAAAACACTAAACAGCTGGCGAAGAAATGATCGTACGAGGGTGGTCAAGGTCTCAATCGAGAGAGTAGGGATCTGCTATTACGGTGGCGGAGTTACAGGTTCGCAGTGTTACCACAGGCCGAGAAAAAAAATCGGTCGCATTACTTAATTGTCTGACCTCGTATATATATATATATATATTTATATTTATATATATATATATATATATATATATATATATATATATATATATATATATATATATCATCATCATCATCTTCAGCCACTGTTAATCCACTGCTGAATAAAGGCCTCTTCCATGATTTTCCATTTTGTTCGATTCAGTGCCTCTCTTTTCCACAGTTTTCCAATAAAGTTTTTAATATCTTATCCCATCTGTTCATTAGTCCTCTTTCTGGGTCTTTTCATATTCTTTGGTTCCCAGTCAACAATTTCTCTTGTCCATCGGTTGTCCTCTCTTCTTGCGACATGTCCCGCCCATTTCCATTTCAGACTATTTACTCTTCTAATTATATCTGTGACTCCTATTTGTTTTCGTATCCATTCTATTCTCGTTCTATCTCTTCTTGTTATTCCCAACATGCATCGTTCCATACTTCGTTGTGTTTTTTCGAGTCTTTGAACAATTTTGGCGTTAAGTACCCATGTTTCGCTGCCGTAGGTAAGGACTGGTAGTATACACTGATCAAATACTTTTTTCTTTAAACAGAGTGGGATTGTTGATTTAAATATCGAGGCGTTTCGACCAAAAGAGCTCCAGCCCATTTTTATTCTCCTATTTACTTCTTCAGTAAATGATCCATCTCTGTTGATAAGCTGGCCTAGATAGATATATTTCGTAAGTTCTTCTATTTACGTTCCTTTTATTTCAATTTTCTTCGGACATACAAACGCATTGAACAGTACTTTTGTCTTTTGTATGATTCATGTTGAGGCCGATTTTTTGACTGGCATCGTTTAGTTCTTCTATCCTCTTTTGCAACTCTTCCGGAGTATTTGCGAAAATAACTATATCATCGGCAAACCGGAGATGGCTTAATCTTTCGCCCTTTATCTCGATTCCTTTGTCCTCCCATTCGAGCGATTTGAATACTTCTTCCAAGGCCGCAGTAAACAATTTCGGAGAAATTGCATCTCCCTGTCTTACACCCTTCTCGATTTTTATCTTTCTAGTTTCTTCATGTAGCCTCACCGACATCATTGCTTTTTATATATGTTATCTAGTAGCTCGATATATGTGCCCTCTATGCCCTGGTTCTTCAATGCAGATATTACCGACAAAGTAGTGATGGAATCGAAAGCCTTCTCGTAGTCTATAAATCCAAGACAATATATATATATATATATATATATATATATATATATATATATATATATATATATATATATACATATATATATATATATATATATATATATATATATATTTTAGTGTATATGTTTGTGTGTGTGTATGCGGTAGTATATTTTAGTGTCAAGAATCTGTCCGTTTATTTGTGAAGTGTTTAAAATCGGTGAGTGACTATGACTATATTGCCTACGAATTTAAAAGAACACGCAGTGAAGTAAAAATACTGAATACTTACCAGTATAACAAACTAATACATGACAACAATAACTGCAACACGTAAAATGTTTATACATCGATTAACGTTTGCACGAAATTTTGCGATGCGAAGAAAGTGCCGAAAAATGTATAAATCAAATATATCTTGCCGCAAAACGCGTGTATATAGGCGAGTTAAAATAATTTCTACAAATGAAAAATAATTATTAATATACATACATAATTAATGAGCATGTAATAAAGATGATTAAATATACATTTGGTTACTAGACTGCTAGGATCATATAATAAGGAAATGGCTTTGAATATTTGATGGATTCTTTCCCGATGATCTGGGAATTTTCGTTTGAATAGTTCAGGTAATAGTTCAGTTTAAGGGCTTTGTGAAAACGCACTTAAAAAATTCAAATTTTTTGCTAAATTGGTTAATTATAATGTAAAACGTGATTTAAATTCGGGGAAGCAAGACTATTGCAATAAATAATATGAAAAAAATCTAAAAAAAGTGCCCCACTGACAGATGGTACAAACTGCAAAAAAAGTTTTTTTTATCGCAAAAAATGCCTTTTTTATTGTAAAAAACGCTTTTCCATTGAATATTTACCGATAAAAACACTGAATAATCATTTGCATAATAAATTTTTCTATAATTAAAAGCAACAAACTTCGCGTTAAAAATTTCATGAAACTAAACATTTGCTTGATTCGCTCTGTTATTAATCTACGCGGCGCAGCCTTATGCACACGCATCCGTTGTGGTGCGATTATATGCATGTAAAGTAGTGACGCTTTTAAAGTCAACGTTTTAAGTAGTCAATATATATTTATAAAAAAATAGGTCTCCTTCCTCACACCTTCCCTCATCGGCATCCTCACCTGACCTCACTCCACCCTCACCCTTTTTTGACCCGGCCAAGCGCAGATATACAGCCGTGAGTACAAAATTATTTGTAATAAGTTATTTATAAAAACATCACTTGTTTACACGCATATGAACGCGCCATAACGCATGCGCCGCGCAAAATAATGCCAGCGAACACGTGAATATCTAAGTTTCATTATGTTTCTTACACGAACTTTTTCGCTTTTAAATGTAGGAAAATATATTATCCAAGTGATGGTAATAGTTCAGTTTAAGGACTTTTGTGAAACCGCACTTTCAAAATTCAAATTTCTTGCTAAATTGATTGATTACAATGTAAAACGTGATTTTAAGACGGGGGAGCAAGACTTGCAATAAATAATATGAAAAGACAGTAAAAAAAAACACAAATTACATTTATTTAGGTGCAATCAAATAAGGTCACATCCAAGAAACTTCAATTAGAAATACATTATTTTGTAAAAATCCAACTACTATGTACTAAATAATTTCAAAAAATGAAAACGATTTGTTAATTTTAAAGTTAACTAATCTTTTAATCTTTTGTGTATGCTTTTTGTTGGAAAGCATATAAATATTTGATTGCAGCATGGGGGTCTGTAGTTTCAGTTGATCCTCTAGATGGGTATCTGTCATTTGTAACCTTAAGGGCGTCTTAATTTGGGTTAGGTAGGAGAATGTAGATTTGCAGCAATAAGTGATTGAAAAGCAAGAAAACATTTTTCGGACATGTCGAAGGCGTGGGTATTCTATTGCATTTTCCACATTTCAATTGGATCTTTCTTAGCATCAAACAATTACTTTAAAATGTCTACTGATAGTCCAATCAATTCTATCTGCAGTTCTTTAGATGCCTTAGTGACATCAACTAGGTGAGGCTGAAATGCTAATTTGAGTCTGAGATTATGATTCTCTAAGTCAATAAAATTTCATTGTATTCTCCAATTAATAGATCTATAACAGCTGCGTATTCTTCAAATGATTCGCATATATCATCCTGCTCATCAATGAGCTTTGTTAATCGGGGAAAATGTTCATCCGAAATTTCCTTTTAAATAAGTGTTTTGAAGACAGCTTTTTTCGAAATGCTTGGATTTTTTGCCGCATATATATATATATATATATATATATATATATATATATATATATATAGACTTAGTTTTACCTTACAAAGAAATTCAAAACGTTTTGATTTGACATGATATTACACAGAAATGCAGCATTCCCATAGAAATCTTCTTTCAATAATTCACATTGCCAATTCTGTTCTTCATAAAATTTAACTATCTGTTCTCGCAGAAATAAAATTTTGGCTAACACCTGTCCCTACGATAGCCAACTCGCTTTAAAATGATAGCGCACGATTTAAAAAGAAGTTTCACTTCAAAAAAGGATCTGATCTAAAAAATTTGGATTCAGTTAAAAGGCCGCATTTAAGGGCCTAGAAGGCTATAGGTTCTTCACCGCTGTCTTAAATAATGGTTAATTTTAAAATTAAAAAAAAGTAACTAATATATACATATTTTATGAAAGCGATTTATATGCAAATATTGATAACTGTAATGTATGTAGTATGTAACTGTAGTATAATAAAATAAAATGTTTGTTAATAAAGGACTATTGATATGTAATTTAAATTAATACAAATGAATAACTATATTTTGTTATCAAAAACAATAAAAGCCTAATACGAGGTCAGACAATTAAGTAATGCGACCGATTTTTTTTCTCGGCCTGTGGTAACACTGCGAACCTGTAACTCCGCCACTGTAATAGCAGATCCCTACTCTCTCGATTGAGACCTTGACCACCCTCGTACAATCATTTCTTCGCCAGCTGTTTAGTGTTTTGTAACAACGCGCGAGTAGTGCATGTCACGAAAATGGAACAGAGAAGATTGTCTCGAGCAGGTTGAAAGTGATCCTACTCTTCTCGATCGAGTTATTACTGGTGGTGAAAGTTGGTTCTTTCAATATGACCCCGAAACTAAACGACAAAGCCAACAGTGGCTGTCCCCTGGAGCACCAAGGCCAAAGAAGGCGAGAATGAGCAAGTCCAAAATGAAAACCATGTTGATTTGCTTCTTCGACAGCAAAGGGGTGGTTCACAAAGAGTTCGTACCACCTGGACAAACCGTAAATCAAGTATTCTACCGCAATGTGCTCGAAAAATTACGAAAAAGGGTGCTCAGAGTGCGTCCAGAGATCGCGAAGACTTGGGTTCTGCATCATGACAATGCTCCCTGTCACAGTGCGTTCAGTGTCTCTCAGTTTGTGGCGTCTAAAGGCATCGCAACGTTACCACAACCGCCCTATTCACCGGACATGTCACCCTGCGACTTTTTCCTATTCCCCCATATGAAAAAAATCGTCAAAGGTCGACATTTTGACTCCGTTGAAGATATCCAAGAATCTGTGACGAGGGTACTCGGAGAGGTCCCACAAGAAGTGTTCCAGAATTGTTACGAAAACTGGAAAACTCGCTGGAATAAAAATATATAGATGCGGGAGGGGACTACTTTGAAGGGGATCGCAGCGATGTACCTTAATTTTTAAATATACTCGATTTTTGAATTTTGTCGCATTACTTAATTGTCTGACCTCGTATATCAATATTGCATGCGCAATTTATTATCAATTTAGCGGTACGATTTCAATATTATCTAAAAAATAAGAAGAACAAAGTTTTATTATAATTTTTTTTATTTATTGAAACAAATTAAAGTGATCTAAAACATATATTTAAGATAATGAATAAATTGTATTAAATGTTTAATGTTAAATTGTAGACAAAATTTTCTCAATGTAACATTTCTTAGATTTAATACTTTTCTATAATTAATATGAACAAATGGAACACAATTCTGTTTAATTTCATTTAGTATCAAATAATGTAATTAATTGTTTTATAAAAAAAATCATTAATAATATAAAAAAAGTAAAAAAAGAAAAATTTTCAATTTATATTTTTACATATTATTGAAGATTAATATATGATTTAAGAACAGTGACTATGGCTTCTATCCAGATAAAAACTCCATAAGCTCCTGGATCTACATCTCTCAATAATTCTGGATTTACATAACTCGCTCGACCGGCCCTGAAGCAATACAGGAAAATAACATATATCTAAGTAACATTCTACATTGCTTATATACACGAATTAAATTTTTTATTTATGAATTTAAATAACGTACTAATTTTGTATGCAAAGTTTCATATAAAACTTAAATTATTAATGTAAATATTAGTGAACACTTGTATACAATTTCAATATATTACCTAAGTTGTTAAAATGAGTATAAAGTAAAATAATCAATTTAAATGGAAGTTAATTACAAATCCATTAAATACAACCATTTTTATAAAAAAAATGCATCATAATTTACATAAATTCTAACTAGATTGGATTGGAAAAAACAGTAGGTGGTAAATTTTATAAAGAAGAAAATTTATAATTTCAATTTATCTTAAAATTATATTTGTATTAAACCTTTGAGTCCACTAATGCAGCTGAGTGTCTTTACTACTACTAGTTTCGGCACATGTGCCAACCAGAGGCTAAAATCTACCTAACGATTGCATACATGTCAAAACTAATAATGAGAAATAAATACAATATAACAGGTGGGCTGAAAAGTTCGTAGGCTGACACATAAATGGCGCTACTAGTATCAAATCCATATGATTTTTAGTTAGCCCTAATCTTCAAAAGACGCGTGTATAAATTTGACAGCTGTTGCACTATTAGTATCTGAGTTATAGCATTTTTAGTGAAAGAACTTTAGTTAGGCTTCAGTTTCGGCGATTACTTCTTCATCGGAGCAAAATTTCCGTCCAGCGAGCATCCTCTTGAGGTCTGAGAACAGAAAAAAGTCGCTGGGGGCCAGATCTGGAGAGTACGGTAGATGCGGAAGCAATTCGAAGCCCAATTCTTGCAATTTCGCCATCGATTTCATTGATTTGTGACACGGTGCATTGTCTTGATGAAACAGCACTTTCTTCTTCTTCAAATGAGGCCGCTTTTTCGCGATTTCGTCTTTTAAACGCTCCAATAACGCTACGTAATAGTCGCTGTTTATGGTTTTTCCCTTTTTAAGATAGTCAATGAATATTATACCATGAGTATCCCAGAATACTGATGCCAGAACCTTGCCAGCCGATTTTTGCGTCTTTCCACGCTTTGGAGTCGGTTCATCACGTGCAGTCCACTCGGCTAACTGTCGATGGACTCCGGTGTGAAATGACGGAGCCACGTTTCATCCATCGTCACATATCGACGCAAAAATTCGGATTTATTACGATTGAACAGCTCCAAACACTCCTTAGAATCATCGATTCGTTGTTGTTTTTGGTCGATTGTGAGCTCGCGCGGCACCCACTTTGAACAGAGCTTTCGCATATCCAAATATTCATGCACGATATGACCAACACGTTCCTTTGATATCTTTAAGGTCTCTCAGCTATCTCGATCAACTTCACTTTACGGTTATCAAAAATTATTCGGTTATCAAAACGTAAAATAAGTAATGAAAATGGAGAGTAAATTTAGAGCATATTAATTACTTAATAAAATAAAATACAAAATAAAATAGTACGTTTATAAAAATCATAAAAATTACTCATTTCATGAAATTTTATGTTGGGAAAGGATTATTAATGAGAAGTAGTAAGACTGTAATTACAGTATTTACGCCATATGATTTTATTATACAACTGAACAAAGTTCCAAGAAGTGAATTTAATTGACCTAACCGACCTAACCTAAACAATATAAAGCGCGTAAATTCAAAGTGTGATTTTTGATGATTTTTGAAAATTGCCGATTTTTTTGACAAATTTTCCCAATCACAACAGACAATTCAAAGATAATGAGAAGTTCAAGTAATATTAGTTTGGTGCAAAAATAATTGCGGTTTTTACGTATCGAGTATAAAGACGCATATATCAGTTAAAAATTATATTTATTATTAATCAAAATAAAGACCATTGGCCTGCGCCCATTTCTCCCAACGGGAAAGAAGTTTGTTTATTCCTACAAGATAGACTTCTGGCGTCCCGGAATTAGAATTCATCGAAAGCATTTTGAGCTGATGCTTGATCTTTGAAAAAATCGTTTAAAAAAACGATAATCTGTCGGAGACAGGTCCGGAGAATAAGATGGGTGAAGAAAAGTTTCATACCCCAGTTCAGTTAATTTTTTTAAAGTCATTTGTGAATTTTCGATTGACTAGTGCTGGCCGTAACGATGCAACTTCTCATGCATTTTTTTCAATTTCCTGACAATATTTTTTTACTGTTATTGTTTCACCAGGATTTTAGAAGTTGTAGTGAATGGGGCCCCTTGCCGACGACCAAACAGTGACCATAATATTTTTCTCATGAAGCCTTCGGTTTAGGAAACTGTTTTGATGCTTCTCCTCGGTCTGATCTCTGCGATGAACGTTTCCGATTGTTGTAGAGAATCCACTTTTAATCACATGTAACAATGTGATCAAGAAAGCGATCAATATTGTTACGCAAAGAAGCACAGACGAGACTTCGATTGCTTGATGTTCATTTAGTTCATACGGCACCCATTTATCCAGCTTTTTTTTGTTTTTCCAATTAGGCTTAGATGTCGAACAAGTGATGAATGATCAACATTGACTTCTTCTGCCACCGTTTGAGTTGTTGTAAGTGGCTCCGCTTCAATAATGGTTCTTAACTCATTATTGTCTATAGCTGGAGGACATCCACAACCCTCATCATCAAGGCTTTCGTTTCCATTACGAAATTTTTGAAACCTGTGTTGAGATTTATGTTCACTAATTGACTCTTCGCTAAAAACAAATTTAATATTTCGGGCAGTTTTTGCTGCTTTACGTTCTAATTTAAACTCATTGAACAAAATAGTGTGAATTTGCTTTTTTCCGTAACTAATTCAAGAGGTTATATTCAACAATACTAAAGAATGAAAACAATAGACATAAGCTGACATCGGTAGTGCTGATTTCATTGTTTATAATGGTATATCACATGACTATAACAAAGAGAGCGGTTACTAGCAAAATCGCAGACAAACTTAAAATGATAATAACCGCAATTATTTTTGCACCAACCTAATACAAACAAACTAGTAATTAGGAAACGAGGTTAATCTGCCGGCAACGGCACAGGCACCGTAGAAGCAACATAAATAACGGCCTGATGCCTGAGGTGATACACATATTATTATGATCAATAAAATTCGTTTTTATTTTTTATTTAAAGTGTGGTTTACTACTCTCTCCCTCTAGTTCTCTCACACAAACTTTGAATTTAAGTTCACAATTGATAGAGTGTAACCTTATAACAAATTTGTTCGATCTGATACTTTAAATGACCACTACACTTTCTAAATACTCAATTAATAACGGTGTGCTTTTTATGATTTTGAAAATCTGAAACGCGATCCCTGGGTCCATAACCTGATGGGAATGGATTATTAATGAGAAGTAATAAGATTGTCATTACAGTTTTTACGTCATATGATTTTATTATACAACTGAATACAGCTATAAAGTAAAAGAAGTAAATTTTAGTTGACCTAACCACACCTATGCTATTCGCCTCATGATCGTGACAACGCTCTGAGACTTGATGTGGCGGCGCTAGTAGTAGGTCGTTATTTCTGAGCAAGAGTTTTAAAAATTATTATTACCCATTTTATCCAAATATTTTCAACAAAAATCATATATTTTCAATATTTCACATAATTCAACCAAACAACACATGTACTTTTTTGAGACATTTCTCTACTGAACAAAAACGACAAATATTACAGATTTAGGTTAGTTTGTTTACATTTTCATTGCGCACGTAAACAATGAGCGCGACAAGAGCGAACAGAGGAGTGAGAGAGATATCAGAGAACAATCTGTTAGTAGTGTCGCCTGGCGGCATTTACATACCCTAACCATGAAATGTATTGGGAGTACAAGCCGGTCAAAGTAACATAGGAAACTTTGAGCATGGTTTTTAAGTAATGCTGACTCGACCGGATGGCATTAGTTGTTCGATTTATAAGTAATTTTGTATATCATTTTGCTATTGGTAGAGAACATGAACATATATATGCTTTCTTCTTATTGGTCAAAGAAATATTGTATTGTTGAAAAGACACTGTTCGAAAATTACATTTGTTTGACATGTGTTTAACATTTTTATTGTTTAGTGTTTATGAAATAATTTGTGATTAAAGCAGGTGAATTATATTTTAATTAAATTAACTTTAATTATTAATAGTTATTTATGTGTAATAATATTTCAGATCATTTGTCACGAATGATCGTTGAAGTTGTTCGGCGAATAGAGTCAATTGGACTTCGGGTTATGTGCACGGGGTGTGACATGGGATGAAATAACTTAAAAGCATTAAATTCCTTAAAATCGAAAAAATACCTCTTCCTTTGGTTCCGATGGTAGAGCAATTTTTAGTGTTGTGTTAAATGTTTTTTTTTTTTGTACCTATTACTAGTGTTTAGTTATTTATTGTTACTGTTAAATATTTTTTAAAAATATATGAATTACATAGATAACTGTCTTTTTTAAAATTGTAAACAGCATCATACATTAGTATGATTACAAAAAATTAAATAATTCAAAATATATTCACATCCATTCAAAAATATTTAATTTTAACACAATTTTATAATAATTTTGAACTAATGAATTTCGTATTTTATATGGAATTGATTACTTGAGAATTATTATAAAATTGTATTAAAATTATATATTTCTGAATGGGAATGTATGTACCAGCGCTAATATTAAAATTTCAAGTATTTAAATCTCCCGCACAAATATCGCGTGGACAGTGCCATCTGGCTGTGTCAACATGAGTGAACACCCCACACCCTCCAGCCGATCGTTTTTATGCCATAGATTTTTCCCCGTACCTTGTCATCTAGAGAGTCTTTTATCTATGTGGCAGTATAAGCGAGTAGCATAGGGCTGGCCTAAGGTGAACAATACAGCGCGTAAGCGTGTAAATTGAAAGAGTGGTTTACTTTACATTTCTTAACATAGTTGCTATTTTTCATTTTACTTTATTTTTCTCGCTTATTATTTTGAAAAATAATTAATAAGATATTTAAATTATTATACAAGTATACAAACTGTTTTTATACCTAGCTTGCATATTTTTTGTACGTAGGTACCCTTGACTTGCAGCATTCAAAGCACTATCCAATGCTAATTCAATATCATCAGGATTTTCCATAATTACTTCTTTAAATGCAATCATCGCAGGAACAAGAGCGTCTAACTAAAATAAAACATATAATTTTTCAGGTTTAGAATAAAATGTAAATATAATACCAATTTTTAGTGAACACAGTGTAATATTATTGCTTACTTTCTTAGAAAATGAAACAGACAAACAACATAAGTAAAAAATATTTGTTTTTAATTGTTTTTCTCGCCGAAAGTTATAAAAAAACTTCAATTTTATGTATATTTTCACAGATATATGAAACAGTCAACAACATTTATAAAAAGCAACTTAGAAACTAAAGTGAAATGCATATAAGTTGAAAATATCCTACATTAATCTGTTATTATCTCATTTAGGAAACGACTAATATTAAAAAATTTTAATCAATTATTGATTACTGAACTTCTGACTAATAAATATGCATTTTATATTAGTTAAATAAAAATATGTTTTGTCATCATATCTAAATACGGATATAAATTAATGAATTATGTACATTACACTAAAAATGTAATCTAAATCAATTTTAATTTAAACTATCGCTATTCAACTGATTGCCTACTAGCTATATTCAATCCGTGAAACATTTTTTTGGCTTGAGGAATTATTAATTTTCCTATACACTTTACTTCTACTTTTCTTGAGAAAAACTGTCAAGAAATTTAAAACAGGTTCACTTTTGCATTAGATAAAAGTTGGTATGTTGGAGAAATAAGAACATTTAAATGCTAAATTAATAACTAAAATGGCTATTTCAAGTGATAACGCACGGAAAGAATGATTGTGAATAATATATACAGCAGAACTCCAATTATCTGCAAAATCGACTATCCGGCCAGATAATTGTACATTATATATATATATTAGGTGTTGGAATTAATTCGTAGCGTTTTACAAGAGATAGCGTAGGTAGTACATTCCTCCATTGTTCCCTTTAACTAAATATTCCCCGTAAAACAGCTGTCGTTAGGTGTCAGTTCCAGTATATGTCATTTGATTGAAGTGAAAATAACAACACTTTGTACTTTATCGAATATGTCGAATTTTGTGCCGGATAAATTGTTTTTACAGGGAGTTTTACTTCATTACTTGAATATAAAAAAAAGTGCTGCCGAAAGTCATTGTATTTTAGTGGAAGTTTATGGTGACCATGCTCTAGCTGAGCAAACGTGTCGGAAGTGGTTTTCACGTTTTAAAAGTGATGGATTTCGACTTAGAAGACATGGACAGCCGAAAGTGTTCGACGAGGAAGAATTGGAGGCATTGCTTAATAAAGACCCATGTCAAACACTTGAAGAATTGTCTGAATCGTTGGAAGTTGACCTGTCAACGATAGGAAACCCCCTTAAAGCCATGGGAATGATCCAAAAGCAAGGAAATTGGGTCCCATACGCATTGAAACCGAGGGGCGTTGAAATGCGTTTTTCTACCTGTGAACTGCTGCTTCAACGGGAGAAAAGGAAGAGATTTTTGCATCGAATTGTCACGGGCGATGAAAAGTGGATCAATTACAACAATCACAAGCGCAGAAAGTCATGGGTTAAGCCCGGCCAACCATCAACACGAGCGGCGAAGCCAAATATCCATGGATCCAAGCTCATACTCTGTATTTGGTGGGATCATATGGGTGTGATCTACTATGAGCTGCTCAAACCGAATGAAACCATCACTGGGGATCGCTACCGACTACAATTGATGCACATGAGCCGTGCATTGAAGAAAAACGGCCGGAATACTTTGAAAGACATGACAAAGTGATTTTGCAGCACGACAATGCTCATCTGCACGTCGAAAAACCGGTCAAAACATACTTTGAAACGCTCAAATGGGAAGTCCTACCCCACCCCCCGTATTCTCCAGATATTGCTCCTTCTGATTATTACTTGTTTCGATCGATGAGTCATGGTCTGTCTAGGCAGAAGCTCACTTCTTATGGAGATTGCAAAAAATGGGTCGATTCGTGGATTGCATCTAAAGACGAAGCGTTCTTCCGACGTGGTATTCGTCTCCTGCCCGAAAGGCGGGAAAAAGTAGTGGCTAACGATGGACGATACTTTGAATATGTTTTTTCAATTTCATTTAAAATAAACTATCTTTTTTCATGAAGAAAACGCTACGAATTAATTCCAACACCCAATATATATATATATATATATATATATATATATATATATATATATATATATATATATATATACCACTGTTATTTTGCACAATAACAAAGCAAATAGTATTTTTATACAATATGACAAATAACATGCATATATATATATATATATATATATATATATATATATATATAGAGAGAGATATTCAACGTAGGTTTCCACATGGAAGTAATAGAAAAAACGTAAAAATTAAAAAAAAACACATTTAATTCCCATTTAGTATTTTAGTTCAATGGTATTTTAGTATTGAATTGAAATACTATAACTAAAATACTGAAACTAAAATACTAAATAAAAAATAACATGACTTTTCTTGACCCCTGCTCTCCATTTTCATACTTCCATGTGGA
>CM068316.1:25266605-25271605 GCA_034766995.1 Acanthacorydalis orientalis
AACACAGATTACAAGAAGCAAAGAAAATAATTGGCTGCCTAAACTCGCTATGGTGGAACCGAAACATTTAAAAAGAAAAAACGAAAAAACGTGTAGGACGAGTTATGGTAGAGTCCACCCTCTGTTACGGAAGTGAGATCTGGACAATCAATGCCGAGACAAAGCGAAGGCTGAATGCAGTAGAAATGGACTACCTCCGACGAAGTGCAAGCGTCCCCAGGCTTCAACACATAACGAATGAAGAAATTAGACGCCGAATGAATGCTAGAGAGACAGTTACTGATAGGATAGAACTTCGAAGTTTAAGATGGTTTTGGCATTTGATGCGAATGCCAGAAGAGCGATGGCCACAGCGGATATTCAAATGGGTCCCGCCAAGAAAAAAGTGTTATCTCTTGGATATTTTATAACATAAATGCTGCAGGTTTGAAATAAAACATAACAAATATTTGTTTACTATTATTGTTTAATTGCTGTTACTATGATGAATATAACCACACGGGTTCTGTTACTTGACTGACTTATGAGATCAAATCAAAAAAAAAATCAAAAATCAAAAAATATTTTATTGTGGTGAATTTTACATGTTTCAACGCCGAATTTACTGTGCGTTGGATGGAAATTTGGGGTTTGGTCCGGGGTCTTAGCCGAGGCTTTTAAACCGGTTTTGACAGGAGAATTGTGATTCAGGAAGTGGGTATAGCGGATGGTTTGAAGTGTTGAATTCCGGAAAAATTTTTCAAAAAACCGGAAGGGACTTATGAGATCTCAACTACCGTTTATATACTGTTGTGGCTAAGCTTAACAATCAACCGGAATAGAACAGCATACTATCGCCGATTGTCGTCGGACGCTATACGAGGTCAGACAATTAAGTAATGCGACCGATTTTTTTTCTCGGCCTGTGGTAACACTGCGAACCTGTAACTCCGCCACCGTAATAGCAGATCCCTACTCTCTCGATTGAGACCTTGACCACCCTCGTACGATCATTTCTTCGCCAGCTGTTTAGTGTTTTGTAACAACGCGCGAGTAGTGCATGTCACGAAAATGGAAAAAGCCCACCGAATGAACATCGCTCAAGATTGTCTCGAGCAGGTTGAAAGTGATCCTACTCTTCTCGATCGAGTTATTACTGGTGATGAAAGTTGGTTCTTTCAATATGACCCCGAAACTAAACGACAAAGCCAACAGTGGCTGTCCCCTGGAGCACCAAGGCCAAAGAAGGCGAGAATGAGCAAGTCCAAAGTGAAAACCATGTTGATTTGCTTCTTCGACAGCAAAGGGGTGGTTCACAAAGAGTTCGTACCACCTGGACAAACCGTAAATCAAGTATTCTACCGCAGTGTGCTCGAAAAATTATGAAAAAATGTGCTCAGAGTGCGTCCAGAGATCGCGAAGACTTGGGTTCTGCATCACGACAATGCTCCCTGTCACAGTGCGTTCAGTGTCTCTCAGTTTTTGGCGTCTAAAGGCATCGCAACGTTACCACAACCGCCCTATTCACCGGACATGTCACCCGGCGACTTTTTCCTATTCCCCCATATGAAAAAATTCGTCAAAGGTCGACATTTTGACTCCGTCGAAGATATCCAAGAATCTGTGACGAGGGTACTCGGAGAGGTCCCACAAGAAGTGTTCCAGAATTGTTACGAAAACTGGAAAACTCGCTGGAATAAGTGTATAGATGCGGGAGGGGACTACTTTGAAGGGGATCGCAGCGATGTACCTTAATTTTTAAATATACTCGATTTTTGAATTTTGTCGCATTACTTAATTGTCGGACCTCGTATAATTCTCAGCCTGTAAGTAGTATATGGTCGCAGTGTATACGTTTAAATTGATTGTTGATAAATATATATTTTAATTATTGTACAATTTATTTGAAACTATAACAATCAGCTTAAAGATATAAATGCACACGTGTTTTATATACTGTTCTCGATGATGAAATTCATTTGTCGGCCGTGACACATTTATAAATAAGTACAGCAGTGAGTATGGATACATAACAAAAGAAACGTGGAAGACCTCGGCTTTCCTGGAACGGAGGGATAAGAAAGGCCATGGAGAAGAGACAGCTAAACGAGGAAATGACTCAGGACCGAGAATCTTGGAAAAGGGGATTGGGCAAGCGGCATCTAGCTGTATTTTGATGAAATTACATATTATGTTTCATAATCAATATATAAATATAATATAAAATATATATATAATATAAAAAATTTCAAAATATTCTTTGATTTAAGTTTACCCCATTCAGAAAGGAAGAAGAGAGTGGAAAAATTAAAGGATACCTACAAGAGTAATATTGGTTTTATGCATTTTGATGATGAATTCGAACAATTCCTCCTCTTTATGTGTGAAGATAAAAAAATTCAGTATTTCCACAAAAATATACCAGGCAGCAAATGAAATCTCCTTAATATTTTCAAATGTTAGTTATTTTTAAAAAATGACTATTCCTATTTCAAATTCATCAGAAAAAATGATAGTCGTCGGCGTTAAAAAAAGCGAAAAACTATCTTCGAAATACAATGTCAGAGGAAAGACTAAATAGTATGGCGTTTTTGTATATAGAATGAGACATATTAAATAATATTAATACTTTGAAAATAATTGATGAGTTCGCTCTACAGAAATTAAGAAAAAAGTTTATTTGGTTTCTTCACTCCAAATGAAATATACGGTTCCAGTTACATTTTTACAGAGTTGAAGAAAGTTTTTGTTCCTTTATTTTTCTGAAAAATAATTCAGAATGTTTTATTTTCATGTCATTTATATATTTATGGAATAAAGAAACAAAAATATGATATAAAGATATAAAGAAAATTGTTATAAAATATATTTTTACACAAAGCCGTTTGTTTTTTTGGTCGTCAGATAAATTTTGGGGGCTCCGTCAATTTTACCGCCAGCGGCCCCCAGCTGGGTTAATCTACCACTGCTCGTGAGCATGAAAAAAATAAAACTTTAAAACTTTTAACTTACATATACACATATATGTAAGTTATTCTGGAAAGTTATGGTCTGGTAAGTTATGCTGGAATTCGAAACAATTACTAAACTATTAAATATTAGATAACTAATTAGATAATTCAATCATTTTCAGTTACTAATCATAGCTTACATGATAATGTAAAGAAATTTTAATTATTTTTCTTAAAAAAAGACTTCAAATAATTTCAAATATTTTTTAAATGTAGTATCAGAGCTTAAGTCTATCGCATTTGATTATTTTTCTTGTTTTTATCTAATTTATATATTTAAATAATTGTTGAAATATTCACACAGTTTATCATTTGTTCATCTCTGTGGGGTTTATGTGTATCTCTCTCTCTCTCTCTCTCTCTCTCTCTCTCTCTCTCTATATATATATATATATATATATATATATATATATGTGTGTGTATGTGTGTGTGTGTGATGTGTGTATGTATTACAAAATTAAGGAAATTACACAATTATTAAAAAAGAATTGTGCTATAAAAAATCATAAATATTAGAGAAAAGAAAATAAAGAAAACTATTTTTTTGTTAAGCTTCGTTTATTTTTCTTTTGTCTGTTTATGATTTTTCATTGCACAATTATTTTTAATTAACTGTATAATTTCATTTATCACATAGCTAATTCCCATCTTTTGATTAAGTTATAAATTTTATAAGAATAAAAATATTGTTCTTTCGACATAAAGAATTTCGTCAAAGCAAGTATTACTTATTACCACTAAGAAAATTCTCACTTGTCAATATTCTAATCACTGATAGCAATATAAAATAAATATCACTATATAATAAATTTCAATTAATTTTAATTCACCTTCAGCCAAACGACGTAAAGTAGAGCCACAATCCCCATCACCAGAAATTCGATCCAATGAGTTTAAATGTTTTTCATTTGCAATTAACCCATTTGCAGCTTGTGTTAAACATTCTTTTAACATTTCAGCTCCGAAATCAGTAAGCTCAATAACACTCTTCTGCAAAATAATATTTATATCTATATATTTGTGAAATATGCATGTTTAACATTAATTTTATATGCAGTAAAATGTTGTATATATATATATATATACATATATATATATATATATATATACATATATATATATACATAAATATATACATATATATATATATATATATACATATATATATATACATATATATATATATATATATATATATATATAAATATATACATATATATATGTATATATATATATATATATACATACATATATATACATATATATATATACATATATATATATACATATACATATATATATATATATATATATATATATATACATATATACATACATATATATATATATATATATATATACATATATATATATATATATATACATATATATATATACATATATATATATATATATATATACATATATATATATACATATATATATATATATATATATATATATATATATATATATATATATATATCCTCTCCCAAATTCCTACTTCATTGCTTCAAAGTGGCGGGAAGGTGCGAACGGGATTTCAAGGAGATGTATGTGATATTCTGTAATGTGAGGTACTGTGATATTCTTTGAATATTGGTAGGTTTAACCATACAGAGAAAACTTGAAAATTATTCTCGGCCAAAATAAAGAGGTACTCGCTAATACGCAAGTGGGATCAGCGTGGCGAGTCATGATCCCAAACCTTACATGATGAGTACAAATACGCAACGGCCCTCATTCTCCGGAGGCCTACTTGTCCCCCGCTGTGGCAGTAGCAGGGACCAAGGCAAGATGGCAGAGGGTGCTAAGAATCCCCGGAGTCTAAATACCGACTACCCTTCTCTCTATTCTTTCCACAGGTCATCTACGCTTAATATCTCTACCTACCTGTAACTGCAGATCACTATCGAACGAAGAAAGACTGGAAGAACTCCAAGAAGAACTGACCAAAATTAAGTGGGACATTATAAGACTTAGTGAAGTACGAAGAAAAGGAGAAAAAAC
>CM068316.1:25284105-25389105 GCA_034766995.1 Acanthacorydalis orientalis
TGATATTAACATGAATACGATGAGATGACACTTTCATTGAAAAAAATTTAAGTTAGAATTCAGCAAACAAAAATCGCAATTATTTTCCTACCAACTTAATATATAGGCGATTCAATTTAGGCTTCCACATGAAAGTAATAGAAAAAGCACAAAAATTAAAAAAAATATATGTTATCCCCCATTTAATATTATATTTTAGTTCAATTGTATTTTAGTATTGAATTGAATTCAAATATTAAATTAGAAATAAAATGATTTTTTTTAATTTTTGAGATTTTTTTTAATACTTTTATTTGGAAGCCAAAATTGAATCTCTCTCTTTTTCTCTCTCTCTCTCTCTCTCTCTCTATATATATATATATATATATACACACATACATATATACACATTCAATGTACAAATATTTGAGCATTACTCACCGAACTGTATAACAACCTCTGAAACAACAATATTCTCTTCCAGTTTTGAAGTACCTCCCAAATTATTAATAATCAAAGCAACGGCAGCTCCTTTTTTTAAATTCAATATCATTGCCAATTTACTTAAGATATTATGAATTATAATTCGTACTGAAGCATACTACGTTATAAATATTTCATTATTATGAATAATTTCTATTGCTTAATATATTCATGAAGTATATTTACCTTTATTCTTGCAGTACCTGCTTCTCCATGAACACCAATTCCTACTTCCATTTCATCTGATTGTAATTGAAACATTTTAGGTTGACCTGCAAACATTTATTCTATATATATGTACATATATATATATATATATATATATATATATATATATATATATATATATATATATATATATATTATATATATACAACATATAATTAGAATAATTTGTGTAAAATAAAAGTGAATATAGTCTTTTAATATCAATTGATGATAATAAATAATAAATGCATTCACACAATTATCAAATGACCCACAATTATAAAAATAGTTCATTAATTTTTTTTTATCAAACTATTCACATCTGATACTTATAATACATCAAATTAATAGTTTTAATTATTTAAATCTGAACATTAATTAAAAAAGACATTGCTTTAAACGATTAATATATTTAAGTAGACGAAATATTTAAAAATAAAGCAAATAAACAAAATTGCTTTATAGAAACATTAAAAACATAACTACATATTGTAATTTAATAATTTGAACTGAAGTAGTCATATAATTAAAACAAGTTGATTTAAAAAATAATTATCAGATATAACATTTTTACTTGCGTAAAATATGTCTATACGTCAATGTTTACATAATGTGTATAATTTTTTTTATTTATTCTTAGTATGGAATGGTAATAAACGATAATAATCAATTTAAATGTTATAACATAATATATTTCTTCTCAACTATAATTCAGAAGAAATACGTGATTACACAATTTATTTTCAATCAATTGAACAGAGTACGATTTATCAAATTATTTCAATTTTTAATGAATTAAAAAACATTAACATCAAACTTTTCAACAATGTGTTTTATACATAAATATATATATATATATATATATAAATATATATATATATATATGTATGTATATATATATATATATATATAATATATATATATATATATATATATATATATATATTATATATAATATATATATATAATATATAATATATATTTATGTATAAACACACTATATACATATATATATATATATATATATATATATATATATATATATGTATATATATATATATACTTGTATGTATATATACGAGGTCAGACAATTAAGTAATGCGACAAAATTCAAAAATCGAGTATATTTAAAAATTAAGGTACATCGCTGCGATCCCCTTCAAAGTAGTCCCCTTCCGCATCTATACACTTATTCCAGCGAGTTTTCCAGTTTTCGTAACAATTCTGGAACACTTGTTGTGGGAGCTCTCCGAGTACCCTCGTCACAGATTCTTGGATATCTTCAACGGAGTCAAAATGTCGACCTTTGACGAATTTTTTCATATGGGGGAATAGGAAAAAGTCGCAGGGTGACATGTCCGGTAAATAGGGCGGTTGTGGTAACGTTGCGATGCCTTTAGACGCCAAAAACTGAGAGACACTGAACGCACTGTGACAGGGAGCATTGTCGTGATGCAGAACCCAAGTCTTCGCGATCTCTGGACGCACTCTGAGCACCCTTTTTCGTAATTTTTCGAGCACATTGCGGTAGAATACTTGATTTACGGTTTGTCCAGGTGGTACGAACTCTTTGTGAACCACCCCTTTGCTGTCGAAGAAGCAAATCAACATGGTTTTCACTTTGGACTTGCTCATTCTCGCCTTCTTTGGCCTTGGTGCTCCAGGGGACAGCCACTGTTGGCTTTGTCGTTTAGTTTCGGGGTCATATTGAAAGAACCAACTTTCATCACCAGTACTAACTCGATCGAGAAGAGTAGGATCACTTTCAACCTGCTCGAGACAATCTTGAGCGATGTTCATTCGATTTCTCTGTTCCATTTTCGTGACATGCACTACTCGCGCGTTGTTACAAAACACTAAACAGCTGGCGAAGAAATGATCGTACGAGGGTGGTCAAGGTCTCAATCGAGAGAGTAGGGATCTGCTATTACGGTGGCGGAGTTACAGGTTCGCAGTGTTACCACAGGCCGAGAAAAAAAATCGGTCGCATTACTTAATTGTCTGACCTTGTATATGTATATACATATATATATATATATTTGTATATATATATGTATACATATATATATACATATATATATACATATATATATACATATATATATACATATATATATATATATATGTATGTATATATATACATATATATATATATATACATATATATATATATATATATATATATATATATATATATATATATATATATATATATATATATATATATATATATATATATATATATGTAATATAAAATTATTGTAGTATAGTGTAAAATTATATACTCTTCAAATATTTTTAAGATATTAGTATACCATAAGAAAAACACACCGTTGAAAATTTTGCCGTCAAATATGTATTTCAATTCAATAGACGTTCAAACAATCTGATAAATCCCACTCTGTCCAATTTATGAAAAATAAATCGGGTAATTATAATAGTTAAGAAGCAATACATTATTATTTGAATATTTAAATTCACTGTTATTGTTTACATACAATTCCATACGAACAAGGGAGGATACGACCTCGGAAACTGATTTTGGGACCAAACTTCGTAATGGTAGGGTATCCCAAAGATATTAATATAGTAACGTACTAGCTTGCACTATCCTGCCATTTTCGAGAAAAAAGACTTCAAAGTTTCCACATTAGGCTTATGAGAGAAAGATTTTTACGAGAAAGAAAGATTATGAACAGAAACACTTATTTCGCGGCTATTTGGTAACGTGCATGTTTCAGATGTCCCAGGTTTCAGGTTCGATCCCGGTCAAAAGCAGTTTTGTTTTTTCTTCAACTACATAATTATTTAAAGCTTTGAATATATTTTATTAAAAAAAATATTTAAATAAAGCTGGAATAATATTTTCTTGCAATATTTCCTCGAAAAGTGCTCTTTTAAAATTTTTACAATTTTATTTCAGTTAAATATTTTTTGCAGGATTTTTTTGAATTTTTTGTATTATTTTGCAAACATATTCTTATATTAAACATATTCATGTGGTATATTCCACGGAATATTGTGTATAGAGGATGTCTAAAATTCTTTCATGAATACACCACGTGATCACTTGAACGTTATTTAATCATATACCACGTGAATATTTTAATATACGAATATGTTTGCAAAATAATGCAAAAATTGAAAAAAAATCCTGAAAAAATCATTTTTTGAAATATAGTTGTAAAAATTTATAAAAGGGCATTTTTCGAATGAAAATTGCAAGAAAATGTTATTTCATCTTCATTTAAATAAATTTCTTTAATAAAATGCATAAAATAATTATTTAGGTGAACAGAAAAAACTGCATCTGCCGAGCGAGCCTCGAACCTGACAACGTCAGACACTTACGGCCAGCTCGCTGTCGCCTAGCTACCAAACTGTTCAACAAAGAGTAGAAATTTTTCTCTCATAGGCCTGATGCAGAAACTTTAAAGCATTTTTTCTTGAAAATTGCTGACTAATGCGAGCTAGTACATTACTATATGAACACTTTTGGGGTACCTTAGCACTACACGAAGTTTGGTCCCGAACTCAATTTCCGAGGTCATATCCTCCCCTTGTAAGAATAATTTTTTTTTATACAAATTATGTAAAAATTGTTGTATAGAGAAATTTTTTAAAATTGTTGTATAGAAAAATTTTACTCAATACAGAAACATTAATGACTAAATTCATATAGCTGATTCATAGAAACAAAATGCTATATTCTAAAAAAAATATTAGCTGAGTAATACTGTTTTAAAATTTATTATACAAACAACTGAAAAATAATTTTAAATTACTAATAGTTTTTTTTAAAAAAAAATAACTGAAAGAATACATACCAGGTAAACTACAAGCCTCTAAACATACTCCTAAGGAACCTATATTTTGGGAAACTTGCTTCAAATTGGTTACAATTTCATTTAAAGATTTACCTTGTTGAGCTAATGCTCCTGCAATCTACAATCATATATATATATATATATATATATATATATATATATATAT
This sequence comes from Acanthacorydalis orientalis, assembly GCA_034766995.1. NCBI lineage: Eukaryota > Metazoa > Arthropoda > Insecta > Megaloptera > Corydalidae > Acanthacorydalis > Acanthacorydalis orientalis. The sequence continues at coordinate 25,288,768 of CM068316.1, forward strand.
ATATATATATATATATATATATAATACATACACTCATAAATATGTGTAATTTTATGATTTAATTATTACCTTATATATAAAAAGTACTCCTGCAACTCCTCTTCGACCTGTTAAAGACACTTCTGGCGTATTATTTTCATTTGTTTTTTCACGAAGGTTTTCATTTATATGTGCGCAATCATCTTCACAGACAAAAGTCTCCACCTTTATTAAATGATCAATCACCTTACAATATCTTACACTTTCATTAAGTAATTAAAAATTAAGATAAGATAGACAGTTTTGAAAAAATAATTTTATTAATATGATGCTGAATACAGAAAAAAATGATACTACTAATATCAAATTTAAAATATGTGTAAAAAACATTCTTTGTATTGCATATTGTTCAATAATTACTTATTTAATGCTTATGTAAAGTGTCTAAATTTTTATAATTTTAATTTATCAAGTTAGTTTCTCAAATATTTTTAATTTTCATATATGTATTAGGTGTTGGAATTAATTCGTAGCGTTTTACAAGATATGGCGTAGGTAGTACATTCTTCCATTGTTCCCTTTAACCAAATATTCCCCGTAAAACAGCTGTCCTTAGGCGTCAGTTCTAGTGTATGTCATTTGGTTGAAGCGAAAATAACAAAACTTTGTACTTTATCGAATGTCGAATTCGTGTCGGATAAATTGTTTTTGCGGGGAGTTTTACTTCAATACTTTAACATGGAATTAAGTGCTGCCGAAAGTCATCATATTTTAGTGGAAGTTTATGGTGACCATGCTCTAGCTGAGCAAACTTGTCGGAAGTGGTTTTCACATTTTAAAAGTGGTGGATTTCGACTTGGAAGACAAGGAACTACCTGGACAGCCGAAAGTGTTCGACGATGAAGAATTGGAGGCATTGCTTAATGAAGACCCATGTCAAACACTTCAAGAATTGTCTGAATCGTTGGAAGTTGACTTGTCAACGGTAGGAAAACCCCTTTAAGCCATGGGAATGATCCAAAAGCAAGGAAATTGGATCCTATACGAATTGAAACCTTGGGTCCTATACGTTGAAAGGCATTTTTATACCTGTGAACTACTGCTTCAACGGGAGAAAATGAAGAGATTTTTGCATCGAATTGTCACGGGCGATGAAAAGTGGATCAATTACAACAATCACAAGCGCAAAAAGTCATGGGTTAAGCTCGGCCAACCATCAACACGAGCGGCGAAGCCAAATATCCATGGATCCAAGTTCATTCTCTGTATTTAGTGGGATCATAAGGGTGTGATCTACTATGACCTGCTCAAACCGAATGAAACCATCACTGGGGATCGCTACCGACTACAATTGATGCACATGAACCGTGCATTGAAGAAAAAACGGCCGGAATACTTTGAAAGACACGACAAAGTGATTTTGCAGCACGACAATGCTCACCTGCACGTCGAAAAACCGGTCAAAATATACTTGGAAACGCTCAAATGGGAAGTCCTACCCCACCCCCCGTATTCTCCAGATATTGCTCCTTCTGATTATTACTTGTTTCGATCGATGAGTCATGGTCTGTCTAGGCAGAAGCTCACTTCTTATGGAGAGTGCAAAAAATGGCTCGATTCGTCGATTACATCTAAAGACGAAGCGTTCTTCCGACGTGGTATTCGTCTCCTGCCCGAAAGATGGGAAAAAGTAGTGGCTAACGATAGACGATACTTTGAATATGTTTTTTCAGTTTCATTTAAAATAGACAATCTTTTTTCATGAAGAAAACGCTACGAATTAATTCCAACACCCAATATATATATATATATATATATATATATATATATATATATATATACACCATTGCTATTTTGCACAATAACAAAGTAAATAGTATTTTTATACAATATGACAAATAACATGCATATATATATATATATATATAGAGAGAGAGAGAGAGAGAGATATTCAACTTAGGTTTCCACATGGAAGTAATAGAAAAAACGTAAAAATTAAAAAAGAACACATTTAATTCCCATTTAGTATTTTAGTTCAATGGTATTTTAGTATTGAATTGAAATACTATAACTGAAATACTGAAACTAAAATACTAAATAAAAAATAACATGACTTTTCTTGACACCTGCTCTCCATTTTCATACTTCCATGTGGAAGCCTAAGTGGAATGACCCAATACCCAATCACCTACTACCTAATCTCTTATTACCTAATTGTTAAAAATATCGGAAATATATTATCTTTTACACAATCATTAATTTTCATTTTGTCAATATAAGTTGATAAAAAATAATTTATAGATTGTTGTTGAAATAAAAAATTATTTAATTGATTTTGGAACTAATTGGGTATATGTAAATGTAGGTGGTGTAATTAGGTGAAAGTATACGCATCTACAATTGTATAGCTAAACATACATACATACATATATATATATATATATATATATATATATATATATATATATATATCCCATTATACTGATATGTTAACACTAGATTTAAGGAACTCGTCAATGTGACGGATTTCAGATTTCATGCTTAAAAATAAAGAAAACATAAATGTTATTTATTGAAACATTATACTGACTTTTACTGGTATAATGATATGAATATATATCTCAATTCAATTTATCCACTAGCTTTCTACTTTCGTGCAACTGTATATAGTACACTTATTTATCCGAGCACCTGTCAAATTGACGGATTAACAAATTTTGTGTTAAGAGTCTCAAATACATCAAATTATAACTAAAACCACGAAATGACCTGATGCTGTAGAGAACAAAGAAAATAAAAATGTGAAAGCGAATGCCATATGTCTTCCCTCGAGAAATGGAATAGCATATATGCCATACAATTTGCGGTTGAATGGGAAGAACTGAGCACACAGACTTTTCTTCGTCCTTCTAGTTATTTAGAATTGGAATTCTATTTTTACATACAATTGGAATTTACTTGCGAAAAAGTAACTTGCAAAAAACTACTCTAGTTAAGACTATAAGTGCAAATAAAAAAGTAATAGCAAAAACTGCAAAATCTAAGAAAGATAATAAGGTCCGGTTTTCCATACGACTTTTTAAATCAGAAAATGATATTCTAACAACTTACAAAAGCGAGTCAAAGAAAAAGGCACTATTACTCAGCTGATAATATAAATTTGTAAAAATAGGGATCGATAATAAACGTACCCCTGAAACAATTACATTCTGCAAGACCAATTTTGGAGCGGATATGGTAGATCAAATGGCACGAAAATGTCGTATCAAAGCAGGATCCCATAGATGGCCGTGGTACTTTATAACATCTTAGATTTAGCAGCTATATTGATAGCTGCTAAATCTCCACGCATTGCGTGGATATTGTAAAAGGAGACTATTGGACTAGATATATCGAGAAAAAATTTTATTTTTCGATTTTCTGAAGAATTAGCGAGAGACTACAGAGATGAATTAGAGAGGGATTACAAAGATGATCGTAAGACTACTTCCAAACAGTCGTCGGATATAGGAAATGCCAAAATAACAATCTGAAGTCCTGCCAAATCGGATTTTGTAAAAAAAATAGATGCAATAATATTTTCCGCGAGTGCAAAAAGTTTGTGTACGAAAATGTACCCTCAAAATAGAATTTATATGTGAAAAATGTACTCTTAGTCTATGTTAATAAAAATGTAGTGGTATAAAATAAAATTAATTGTTATTGCCAAAAAATTGTGTTTTAATGTATCCGTCAGAATGACGGATTTCAGTAAAAATAGGTATATAATAAATGCCCGTAAATCTAGTGTTAAAACATAGCTGGGAATAATACATATCATATCCTACACTTTAAATAAGTCACAATTTAAAAAAAACTAATAAAAACTATGCATTTAACAAAACACTTGCATATTCTTTTCAAATTTAAAAATATTACAAATCATAAAATTAATTAAAGTATTTTTACCTTTCGAGAACTTTTGCAACTCCTCTATAGTTAAACATACATACACACACATATACAGGTTTTCCAATAAGGACGCAATTTTTTAATTTGAAATAAAACACAGAATTTGCGCTGAAATTTCAAGTTTTTTTACTGTAAATAATAATTAGAGGTATGCAATTTATAAATAGAAAATGATATATAAGTGACTGCCGCGTGCTTTCTTCCAACTAACCCTTTCGTCAAAATGTTTAATAACATCCCTACACAACCGGAGCTCTATGCCACCAATTATTCTTCGAATTTCGTCTTCCAGGTCGGAAGTTATTTTAAAATTATTGACGTACGCCTGTCCTTTACCGCGACCCTGACTAAACTAGTCTAACTGTGTTAAATCGCAGGATCTCGGTGGCAAATTAATCTCTCCATTTCTGGATATAACGCGACCAGGAAATTTTGTCCAATAAATCAACTGTTTCACCAGCGGTGTGGCTTGTTGCACTGTCTTGCTGGAACCACATGTCCTCCAGAACGATATCATTCAATTTTGCTCACAAAAAATGGTTATCTCGTTTGATATCTTTCTCTATGCGCAGTGATCATTTTATCAGCTTGATTCTCGAAAAATTAAGGACTAATGACTGCACCGGACCTAAGTGCACTCCAAACAGTCACTCATTCTGTGTGCAGTCGGTTTTCAACGACCACCCTCGGATTTTCTTCACCCTAGATTCGACAGTCTTGCTTGTCAACGTAGCCAGAGAATTTGTAATGAGCTCATCACTGAAGATGTCTTTTTTTAGGAAACCTGTGTTGTTGTTCCAGTATCCAATTAAGAAATCTCCGACACAGTGAATGGTCTACTGGCTCCAATTCTCATGTTAATTAAACCTTACAAGCGTTCAGTAATAAATCCTTATGCAAAATATGCCATGTGGTCGTCCATGAAACGCCCAGTTGCTGTGGACGTCGCGCGATTGACAATTCTGGTTCTTTCGATGCACTTTCATGAACGAATCCAATGTTTTCTTCAGAACGAACACTACGAATACGCGCTGGTGTTTCTTTATCTTTAATCGATCCAGTCTCTTTAAATTTACTCACTAATCGAAGAATTGTTGATTTAGATGGACGAGTATGTCGAGAATAAATATCGCGTAATTTACGAAATGTATTTTTTATACATTTCGACCATTTCCATGATACAATTGTATCATTTCAATGCGTTGTTTTGTTGTATACGAAGTCATAATTGAAAATGGTAATGTTAAAACTTAACAAATGTCAAAAAACAATACATCTGTCAGATTCATATTGTGAAATACACCATCTTAAAAAATTGCGTGTCTATTAGAAAACTGTCAATCTGTCAATCTCTCTATCTCTCTATCTCTCTATCTCTCTATCTCTCTATCTCTCTATCTCTCTATCGCTCTATCGCTCTATCTCCCTATCTCTCTCTCTCTATATATATATATATGCATAGAGAGATAAAGAGACAGAGAGGCCGAGTTAGTAGTATTAAAATTAGTAGTAGCGGTTTATGTGTATATATATATATATATATATATATATATATATATATATATATATATATATATATATATATATATATATACACATAAGCAGCTTATAGTCTCAATTTAAATTCTTTTAATAAAAAAATAAAATAATATGTGAAATATACTACCGTAATATTTTCTATTGCAGCTCTGTGTGCAGCAATGCCAAAATTCAAACAGTCTCCAGTATAGTTTAGTACGATGAGGAGAATTCCATCTGGTTTGCGTTTAGAAACTTCACGAATTGCTTGTAATATATTTGAAGGCGGCGGTGAAGCAAATACGTCACCATTTACTGATGCGGTCAGCATTCCAGTACCAACGAAACCCGCAGAAAAAGGCTCATGCCCTGACCCACCTCCACTAATTATCCCTACAGTATTACTGTCAGATGGCTACAAACAAATCATTGAAGTAAATAATTAATTTTGTGCTTAATGAAATCCCTTCTATAGATTAAATATTATATCTCTTAAAAAGTTTCATTACAATGTTAATGATGTACCGATTCGAGCTTTTTCTGATTCACTTGTAGTAGTATTATTGACTGATTGATTATTTGGGGTCTAAGAGCGCGTCGAAACCTAATTTCATTAGCGCCCGAATTAGTAGTATTAAAATTAGTAGTAAGTTGGGGTATATTAGGAATTGGCAAACGTGCTTTAAACACCAGTGCAATTAGAAGTCAGCGCACCTATAATATTTAAGTCAATATATATATATATATATATATATATATATATATATATATATATATATATATACATATATATATATATATATATATATATATATATATATATATACTGGTGTTTAAAGCACTTTTATCAATTCCTAATATACCCCTACTTACTTCTAATTTTAATACTAATTGTAATAATTTAATTATAAAGGTTTCTGTTCACTAGTTCAACTTGGAAAAAAGTTGCAAGACCAAGTACTTATCACACCACCAGACAGATAATCTGTTGGGCGCTATCAAGATTTTTTATATTATTTGATAATAATAACTGTTATAAAAAATATTTTAATAAATAACAATGTTGTTAATTTATTTTAGATTTATTTCTACATCTGGAAGAACCAAATTGTTTTATTAGGTTATATTATACTATATGTTATATTATTTATACTATAATATTATACTAAGTTATATTACACTATACTATAATAAAATAAAAAAAAATACATTTTCATGTTATTTTCAATTAAAATCGACACATTTTCAATTTACCCCGAAGCTTTTCAAACTGAAATGTCAGTTGGCAACTGATTCAAAAGTGTTTTCACGTCACGAAATGTCTGCGGAAACGGAAATATGTGAGAACGTGTTAACACTAGTCGAGATAAGAACCGTACGTGTCAGGTGTGATATGAACGAAGAGACAGTAGTGTGCATCGATACCATTGAAACCAATGTAAAATTAGCTCTCACATACGAGGGTGGTCCCAGAAATACCCGGCCTGACCTAGAGATGGTGGTAGTTGTTTGAAAAATATCACTGTATTAGAAAGTACACAATCTATAAAGCATATGTTTCAAGTTTGAGGACGCCACGTTGTTTAGTATTTGTTTGGCAGCCATCAATAGTGAACGTTTTCAGTGAATTTGTGAAAATGGAGAAAATTGGTCATCTTTACGTGATACAATATTTTTATTTGAAAGGCCTCAGCCCAACCGATATAAAAGCTGAACTGGATTCTACTCTGGGTGAGTCTGCTCCTTCGTTTACAACAGTGAAATATTGGGTAGCAGAGTTTAAACGAGGCCGTACGAGCTGCCAAGACGAACATCGCAGTGGTCGACCAAATGAGGTGACGACTCCAGAAATGGTGAAGAAAATCCACAAAGCGGTACTGGATGATCGTCGACTGAAAGTGCGCGAGCTAGCAGACATAGTAGGCATTTAAAAAAGTGCAGTACATCGCATATTATCTGAAAATTTTGACATGAGAAAGCTGTGTGCAAGATGGGTGCCGCGTTTGCTCACACTCGAGCAAAAACAGTGTCGTGAAGATGTTTCAATTGAGTGTTTAGCAAAGTTTCACAGCCACAAAGCAGAATTTTTGCGCCGTTTCATAACCATGGATGAAACATGGGTCCATCACTTCACACCCGAGACAAAAGAACAATCAAAACAATGGACTGAAAAGGGAGAACCGGCTCCAAAGAAGGCGAAGACCGTTTCATCTGCAGGCAAGGTCATGGCGTCGGTTTTTTGGGATGCGCGTGGGATAATTTTCATTGACTATCTTGAAAAAGGAAAAACTATCAACGGCGAGTATTATGCGAACTTATTGCAACGTTTGAGCGAAGAAATCAAGCAAAAATGGCCGCATTTGGCTAAGAAGGAAGTGTTGTTTCATCAAGACAATGCACCAGCTCACAAATCCGTTATTGCAATGGCCAAAATTAATGAATTAAAGTTTGAATTGCTACCTCATGCACCCTATTCGCCAGATTTAGCCCCCTCGGTTTATTTTCTGTTCCCAAACTTGAAAAAATGGCTCAGTGGTCAAAGATTTCCCAACGATGAAGAAGTGATGTCGGCAGTTAATGGGTATTTTGAGGAGCAAGACAGTTCTTATTATAAAAAGGGTATCGAACTTATTGAACATCGCTGGGAAAAGTGCATAGAGCTAAAAGGAGATTATGTTGAAAAATAAATATATTTTTTTCCAAAATTTTTGTGTTTTCTTTATTGGGTCGGGTACTTCTGGGACCACCCTCGTATGTTCCTATCACGTGATTGTATGTGACGTGTCAGTAATGTGCATGGGCCTTAACTGACATTTCGGCCATGGGACAAATTACACAGGAATACGAAAAACGTCAATCGAAACGAAAAAGTAGTTGAGGAGAAAAGAAACGCCCGACTTGAAAAAAAACACTGAGAAAGTTACAGAACGAGAGGACAAAAGTTGCAAAAAACAAGCACCTTCCAGAAAAAAAATTAAAACGGAAATCGAAAAAGTTTGTAATTCTTTCTTTACAGTTACTTACACTTCATATCTTGTTTATAATGATATATTGGTGGAGCCATGTTATTATTTAACAAGCATTTGTTTATAATAGTTGTATGAATAAGTTTATAATACAATAAAGCAGATAATACCTTGATAATAATTATCTGAAATTAATAACTATTTAATAAATTGATTTTAATAATTATTAGAAATTTCAATGATTCATTTAATACTAGGTTCAAACCCCCAATGGCTACGGCCAAACCTCCCGTAACACTGGAGGACTGATCCTATTTTCCCTACTTCTATAAAAAATGAAAATATTAATATTTTTTGTATTCGTATTACGCATGCATATTCCGCAATATTCCACATTTAGTTCATGTGAAAAAATTATTTTATTGTTTTTACATTGATTTTTTTCAAAATGAGGTCACACTTCGTCATGTTCCCCTCACATGTAAAGTGGTCATTTATAATTTCGAAAGGTGACAATTTCTAGCGTGTTTGAAAATTTGCAAAAATTGTGTTATAATAAAATAAATTTGAAAATTGAGATAGAGAGTTATATTTACACTTTTATTGTCAGAAAGATATAACCGTAGCCGCGGGAAATTATCCCGTACATAAGCTAGTTTAAATATATCAGATATTATATTTAAATTATAATACATCACTCCGATTTTATTAAAAGGGTTTTAAATTATTTAAAAGATAAAATACTAATAAATTATTAAAAATTGTTTTGAATACGAGGAAAAGGAGAACAATGTACAATAATGCATTATTTTCATTGAAATTCATCGAACTTTAATTAGTTGAACTGAATTTTTGAATTAGTATGCATGATTTTGAATTCTTAAATTATTTTATTAATTTTTAGTAAAAAAATTAATGAATTATTGAGTATGAAAATGCAATACTTACATCTGAATTAATAGTTATACGTTGAAGAGTATGAAGTTGAAGCTTTGGATATGTTTTCACAAAACCATAAAGAGATTCATCAACACATTTGTCGATGTCGTTGGAAAATTTTTTTGTTACGACATCCATACTGTAATAAAATAATATATATATATATATATAGATAGATAGATAGATAGATATAAAGAACAAAGCATGACAGAAAAGAAAACCATTCAAGAACTAATAAACATATTAATTTATTGAAATTAAATTTAGTAAAAATATATACAAAATAATTGTTATTTTTTTCGGGTTGGTATCATAATTACTGTAGAGAATTACTGCCAGTAAATCATGGAAATATGCAAAAAAGTAATTTAGAAATGTCCATCAAATGCTTATTTAAGAACTTTGATAACTTTTATGAGGACAACCTGTGTGAAAATGAAGAGTGTCAAAAATATAATTAAGATATCAATCCTATCTAAAAATGAAAAATTAAATTATTATACCGATCAAATTTATAATATAATAATAGTTTGGAATTCTTTAAAAGCAAAATAAGTGTCTGTTTAACATAAGATTTTTCTCAAATAATAATACTTATATTTATGGTGTGTTCTTTAGAATTTGAAATGTATTCTATACATAAATTAATTATTTCTTACTTGCTACTACAAATATTTCCCATTTCCGTGGTGTTATTTCATTAACTTATAAAGGAAACATTTAATTCACAATTACTATTACAACTCAGCGTATTGTTTCTCTAAATGAACTGTCAACTAAAAATTGACAGTTGATATATTTGTTGTTACCAGGCCGGTCAAAGTAACATAGCAAAATATGAGCATGCTATTTAGTTTTGCGGACTTAATTAGATGGCGTTAGTTGTTCGATTTGTAAGTCATTTTATGTATCGTTTTACTATTGGCAGAGAACATGAACAAATATAAATGCCTCTGATTGGTCGAACAAAAATTGGATTCTTTGCAAAACAATGTTTACAATTTCGTCTGTTTAATATTGTTTATTATCGCTGTTTGCACACTTGTGAGAATCAATTTTGCTCGGCGTGCCTGTTACACTTGCGATGGCCCGAGGGATAAATTATTTTATTGCCCAAGGACGAAAAGCAGGTGAGTTAAATTTTAATTTTGTTAACATTCATTGTTAATAGTTATTTATGTGTAATTCTGTTTGTATCGTAGAGCACGACTATGGCTTCGAGCAATGGGAATTGGTGAAGACCATGCTGATGCTGCATCAAAAATGATGAGATTATGTAGCCATCATTTAAAATAAGCGACTTTACCAATTTCCTACAAAGGCTCTTAAATAGATCAGCCGTCCCCTCTTTGTGCTTGGCGAGACAGGTATAAAATGTTCTCTATTTGTTAACATCATCTACATCTGTTAAAAATAAATAAAGTGGTTTATTAGATACGGTTTTGAAAAATAACAATTTTTAAAAATTATGCTATGTGAGATACAATGATCCGAAAGTACCTAATTTGTTTTTGAGTAGCGATAAACATTTGTATAATAAGTACTATTTAAATTTTAGCCACCGTCTGCAGTGTTTCCATCAACCAGCACGATGGAAACACCGATTGCTCCTACCATTGCAGATGAGATCGATCTGCTAGTAAATGTAAGTATTCACAACTTTAATATTATAATTTATTTTGTAAAATTATAAAAAATTCTATTATAATCATTCAAATTGTAGCCACATCTGCAGTGTGTCTGTTATTATTTTGAATAGAAACACTGGTGGTATAAGTTAATTTAGTAATTCAAAATAGTACAATATTATATGATATAATATATGTATATTTTAGATCGCAACTTTGGAGGAACCGTCAGAAATTGCCACACTCCGTACAAACTCGATTGAAACGAGTGACAACAACGAAGCAACGCCTTTAGTAGCTGTTCCTTTTAAAAAATCTCGTGTAAGTAGTTGTTATTCTTTTTTAGCATGATTTATACATCTGACATTCAAAATCTATTAATTTTATTTCTATTTTAGAAAGCAACACTAATATCTCAAAGAGATATTAGGAAAGAAATGACAAACACGTCGAGTACAGAAAAATCTATGAAGATTTTAAAAAGGAAACAAAAATATATCTGTACTCTGAAACGTGTTTGTGCAAAAAATAAGAAAAATATAAAGGCGTTGTTACGAAGCAGTGCAGATCACTTGAATTTAATTGTCAAAGATCTTCCTGCTACAGCCCGAATGTTGTTGGCCTCACAGGTATTAATTTTTCAAATTATTAAATATTTACACTGTCGTTTATAAATCAATAAACATATGTATATTTTTTATAGCTTCGTGTCAGGGGTGTGGCACAGTCAGACAGATTAATTGCTTTACCATCGATCAATACTTTAAGGACTCTTTTGAGATTGATCCCTTTGAAACCAGGTGTGAACGACTTATGATATTGCAGATTCAAATGAATAATTATGAGGTTGTTTTTAGCTATTTCGATATTCCTAGACTTTTGAAAATCTTTTCCAGACCGTGCTGTTCAGTTATTAAGCGTTGTTTATTTTTTATTAGTATTTATTTATTTATTATTAGTGTTTAATTATTTAATATTAGTGTTTAATTGTTTATTGTTAGTATTAAGTACACTTTTAAAATAAATAAGTTACATAAATAACTGTCTTTTTTGTCAATTGTAAACAGCATCATACAATAGTATGATTGCAAGAAAATTTAAATTTATTATATATTCACATCCATTCAAAAATGTTTAATTTTAACACGATTCTGTAATAATTTTAAAGTATTGAATTTCGTATTTTATATCGAATTCATTACTTTAGAATTATTATTAAATGTGTTAAAATTAAACATTTCTGAATGGGTATGTACATTAGCGCTAATATTCAAATTTGAAGTATTCAAACCTCCCGCACAAATATCGCGCGGACAGTGCCATCTAATTAAGTCCGCAAAATTAATACCCCCCAACCCATCGTTTTCATGCCATAGATTTTTAACCCGTACCTTGTCATCTAGAGATACTTTATCTATGGTTGTTACTAATGAACATTTGATACGGTTAATTTAATGGATACCTGATTAGTGTGCATGAAGCTTTTTAAAATAATTTTTCTTTTACGATTAAACTAAACAAAACGGTAGAAGATGTTTTCATCTGATCGGGTCATGTTCAGAAGAAGAAAATATCAGGTTGGTGCGAAAATAATTGCGGTTTTTACGTATCGAGTATAATATTACGTATCCATCCTCACTACTGTACTTATTTATAAATGTGTCACGGTCTAATGAATTTGAACTGACCTGTCAATATCTAAGTTATGTATCCGTCTTAATAAAAGTTTCTCACGTTCCTGTGTGATCCCTGTGTTCACACGCTTAAATAAAACGCAATTTCATCATCGAGAACATTATATAAACGGTAGCTGAGATCTCATAAGTCAGTCAAGTAAAAGTCAAGTAACAGTCATGTAGTGAGTCAAGAAACAGTCATGTAGTGAGTCAAGAAACAGTCATGTAGTGAGTCAAGAAACAGTCATGTAGTGAGTCAAGAAACAGTCATGTAGTGAGTCAAGAAACAGTCATGTAGTCAGTCAAGAAACAGTCATGTAGTCAGTCAAGAAACAGTCATGTAGTCAGTCAAGAAACAGTCATGTAATCAGTCAAGAAACAATCATGTAGTCAGTCAAGAAACAGTCATGTAGTCAGTCAAGAAACAGTCATGTAGTCAGTCAAGAAACAGTCATGTAGTCAGTCAAGAAACAGTCATGTAGTCAGTCAAGTAACAGAACCGGTGTGGTTATATTCATAGTAACAACAATTAAACAATAATAGTAAATAAATATTTGTGTTTTATTCTAAACCTGCAGCATTTATGTTATAAAATATCCAAAATATAACAATAAAGACGCCTGTGTCGGTTAAAAATTATATTTATGAATCAAAATAAAGACCATTGACGTGCACACATTTCTACCAGCGGGAAACGAGTTTGTTTATTCCTACAAGATAGAATTCTAGAATTCTGAAATTAATGAATTCATCGAAAACGGTTTAAGTTGATGCCCGATCTTTGAAAACCTTCACTCGCAGGAAATTACTCAAATGTTTAAAGAATGATAACCTGTCTGTGGTGCAGACAGGTCCGGAGAATAAGGTGGGTGAGGTAAGGTTGCATAACCTAGTTCATTTAATTTTTGACGGAAAACGTCTTACACCGCGGTTTTAGTATGCGTGGAGATTATGCGAAAGTCGATGTTACGATTTTGTGTATATTCAACAAATTTCAATAACTTTAAAACTATAACGCATATCCAAATAAGCGATACATGGTTTAATAGAGCAAAGATGTAAGAATGTTACGTAATGTTAGCCTTTTTTTTGTTAATTTGTTGTGCCACCGTAAAGACGCTTCAGGGGTGTTGAGTGCGATGTACGGAACCTATGACTCATGAATATAACGACGCTCTTTCCGTCGACACGAACAATCGTATCGAGGAGAGCGGACGGCACTGTTCGAGCTTTTTTTGTTTATAGTCATACGGCAGAGATCGGGGGGGGGGGTCTCGGGGCGCGCGAGAAGCCCGCTGCCCGCGACCCGCAGCCCGGGCCGTGACCAGTTCTCGTCATGAAGGTGGAGGTGTTCCCATCACAACGCCAGCTTCGGCCGCCTGTAGCGGTACCACGGGTTGGACGGGTCGTAAACGTTGAGACTGCTGATCAGGGCGTTCTGGCTTGATGCGGACCGGTCGTACAGAATACGAGCTTGATAACGCACAAACTCGCAGAGTGTAGGGATCCGGAGATTATTATGCAGAGCATCGTTCCGAACGAAGTAGTGCGCGTCGGTGATGACGCGCAGTATCTTGTTCTGAAGTACCTGCAATCGTTTAAATGAATCGGGCGCGAAAGCCCAGGCTGGTGCCGCGTACGTCATCACCGGCCGAATCAGGCTGATGTAAAGCATGGCCTTACTCGTCAGCGATAATTGCGACCGGTGGTTGAGCAGCGGGTACAGTCTACCGAGCTGTCTTGTCGCCTTGTCCAGTACGTTGTCGGCATGGCGTCTAAACTTCAGTCAGTTGTCGAGCGTGACGCCGAGGTACCTGGCCTCGGCGACCCACCCGACGGTCGTGTCGTCGATATGTAGGTCGTGAGGATCGACGTTCCTCTTCTTGGCGAATAGCAGCGCCTCGCACTTCCTAGCGTTAACTCGCATTCGCCAAATACTATTCGGCGAGATCATGGAGATGACGCTGCAGACGTGCGTGGTGCACCCCTAACTTCCATGATTGTGCGACGATGTTAACCTTAAGCGCTATTTTGTTTTTTATAGCGATTTGTGGATTTTTAAAAAACTACAACACTCTCGAGAGGACTCGAGCCGAACTGATTTAAGATCAGTTACTGACTGCTTTATTGTTTGAATCTTACAGTATTTATAATAATCCTTTTAAACATCTAAACAGGATATAATTGTGATCTATTTACATTATTGGAAAGTTAATGTATCCTGTTACAAATTATAGGTCTTAATTAGTATTTTTAATTTGTGAGTTTATTTACAATAATTAAATTTATGGTCTTGTTTACAAATACAATTTATAGGTTTGTTTACAAATACCCTTATCGTCTAGACATTTTATAATTAGTATAATATATGTACTGATTCTAAGATAAGGCTTAATTAGGTACTATACTATAGGGTTAGATGACGTAACTCGCATCACGTCGACATTGTCGCCAAATTGTAGTGTAATTTATCGGTTCGCCGCGCGGAAAAATTAATATGGCTCGAGAGTGCGTGCGTGTAGGATGTTATGTGAAGAATGAATGACAGAGCTGCACAAGTGCTATAAAATAAAATAATAACAGTGACAATAGTGAAAGCAATTGAAAAGATATACACTGATAAATTGTTGAAACTGGACTAATTTTAACTAAAATTTTAAAAATGTCCAAATATCTTCTAAACAAGAAGATAAATAAGTATCGTAAACGTTTACAAAGTGAAAGAAGACTAAATGAGGAATCCAAAAACGCCCCTATGACGGCAGCAGAACGAATGCGGAGGATAAGGCAGCGTCGACAAGTTGAGGCGAGCAACAGTCACGGGAACGCTGCAACGCCTGATGCAAGTTCACGGGAAATAGATGTCGACAGTGAGATGAAACCGATGGAATGCGACGAAACAGAAGTAGATGTAACGTTTGAGACTAGATACTTAGCGTTTAAAACCCATTGACGTCTGTAGACGGAGCACTTTGAGAAGACATTTTTTGGCCACAAGTTGGGTTCGGTTTGTGGAGTTTGTGACCGCGTATGGTTCCAAAATAATTTAAAACGATGAAATTCAGCTATGTTGCAATTCTTATAACAGGAATTTACAGATGAAGACGTTCAACAGTTCATGTTGTGCTCAAACTGATCTACATCAGTAAAGCAAAGAAAGGTGCCAACTTTGAGTAAAATTAACGGTTTCGCGTATCCGCTGGAGCCAACTATACTCGAAAACAACGGACGTTGAAAAATTCTGTGGATGCCATCTGTTGAATTTTAGCAAAATAACGCAGAGTAATTTGAATGATAGTATAAAAGTAAATTGCGGTACCGTTCAAAGCAGGTATAAGGGCACGCATACCTTTCCTGTACCACAATAGAATAATAAAGTTCTCTGCTGCGCAGATGAACTGCTAATGGTTATTTCGGGTTTTTCCCTTAATTAAAAATAAGCAGGTCAGAACTGTTCGTCGGCACGTATACAAAATTGTCATAATCCCTTTTTTCCCTTTCCAAAGGCCAAGCAATAAATAGTTTTTGCAGCGACACGATATAAAAGCGTCGCTACCGCCAAAAATAAAGAAGTCGCAAGTCGAACGTACTAGAGAGCAGTTGTAGAGCAATCACTATGTAACTCACAACTTGCCTACATTTTTCTATCAATAAACTCATTTATATTTTGAAGCAAATTAAACTCTGTTGTTTTATTTGTGTTTCAACCAAATAAATATTCAACACCATCAATACACTACTGACTACGACAACGACGGTGATGACAACAAAATGGAGTCTTTCGTAGTGTGTATGTATAACGTTTGGTGGCACACAACTTGGACTTGAGCAGCTACCCAGTCACTTCACACTCCGACTACTTGACGATCACGGAGACTTGGATGGATAAAGATAAAATCGTTGATATACCCAGCTTTAAACATATTAAGTCCAAAGAGTGCAACAGACACGGCAATGACGGCGGTGACCCACAGCCCAGTACGAGTCGTGGCGCTGGCTAGAATCGTACCACGGCACGGTGGCACGGCAGTCTTCAAGAATCAGACAACGTGCAGTGCTCATGTCGCTATACCCGTTCCACGACGGCCGACACCTAAGTATTCTGGATGCAATTGTTTACAGGATGTTCATGTTGACGAAGGTGTACTAGTGGAAGTTGACATTCCTAACCAATTTAAATTCGTTCTAGTGTCATTCTACATTCATTCAACGCACACCACTCAACTATATCGAGATGTTTCTTTTTAAACTAATGGTTTACTACACAGAGCATGTCAGAACAATAGTTGGCGACTGGCCCTGCGATCCCAACATACCGCTTCTGCTCACCGGGGACTAACATTGATGCGTCGAACGATCGTTTGAAACAGTTTCTGAACGACAAGTTTAGATTGGTCTTGGGTACGGATCCAACTGACTTTACAACTTTAAAGAATACCACTATAGACTTAACGTTCTCTAGAGATATAAGTGTAGCATGTAAGTCTTACATATTGCATTACTCGTGCCACTGTCCTGTCTTTAACAAAATTTTACAAATTAGTCAGCATTGTGAGAAATAAATAAAAAGACATGCAAGTTTGCTGTGCTTATTTATTTCCTACCACAACCCTATAAACACCACGCCCAGACAAAACCGCTTAGGTAAGACGTTTTCCGCTAAAAACATCAGCGGTAGCGACTCTGACACGACCTATCAATTGTTTTAAAGGTATTTGTGAGACGTGTGATCGGCCATTGTATGAAGAAGAATTAGTTCTCTTCGATTGACTAATGCTAGGCGTAAACGATGGCAACTTCTCATACATTTTTTCAGTTTCCTGACATTATTTTTCTGCTGCTATTGTTTCACCAGGATTTAAGAAGTTGTAGTGAATGATGCCACTTGTCGACCACCAAACAGTGATCATAATCTTTTTTTCATGAAGCTTCGGTTCAAGAAACTGTTTTCTTGCTTCTGCTCGATCTAACCACTGTGATGAACGTTTCCGATTGTTGTAGAGAATCCATTTTTCATCAAAATGTGACGGCATCCATTTACCAAGTTTTTTTGTTTTTCCAATTAGGCTCAATTGTCGAACAACTGTTGAATGATCGGCATTGAGTTCTTCTATCACCTCTAGAATTGTTCCGCTACCGTAATGGTTCTTAACTCATTATTGTCTACAGCTGAAGGACGTCCACGATTCTCCTCATCATCAAGGCTTTCGTTTCAATTACGAAATTTTTGAAATCAGTGTTGGAGCTGTACGTTCACTAATTGACTCTTCGTCAAAAATAAATTCGATATTTCGAGCATTTTCTGTTGCTATACGTCCCAATTTAATGGTTAGTTAGTTTTTGGGGGTTAAGGGCGCATCTACAACGGAGGTCATTAGCCCCCTAACACAAATTAAAAACACACCCCGTTTGCGCACTTGCATTCGAATCACCCCTTACTTCAAAACGTTATACATATATATATATATATATATATATATATATATATATATACACACGAGGTCAGACAATTAAGTAATGCGACCGATTTTTTTTCTCGGCCTGTGGTAACACTGCGAACCTGTAACTCCGCCACCGTAATAGCAGATCCCTACTCTCTCGATTGAGACCTTGACCACCCTCGTACGATCATTTAATAAAATATATATATATATATATATATATTATTAAATATATATATATATATATATTATATAAATATATATATATATATATATATATAAATGTATATATGTATATATATATATATATATATATATATATATATATATATATATATATATATATTTATATTATATATATATATATATATATATATATATATATATATATATATATATTTATATATATATATATATATATATATATATAATAAAATAAATATATATATATATATATCTATATATATATTATATAAATATATATATATATATATATATATATATATGTATATATATATATATATATATATATATATTTATATCAGGTAACCAAGAAAGTTCTGTCGTTTTTGAATCAAGAAAAAAACACTTGTGCATTTTTACATAAAATAACTTTATTTATCAAAGTAGCCATATTCGCACTGAACAATCCTGTCCCAGCATGAAGAGAATTTATAAATTGGATTTTTATAAAATTGATTATTTTTATTTTCAAAAAATCCAGACACCTCCATTTTTAATTCTTCTTCATTATTAAATTGTTTATCACACATACGATTGTCCAAAGATAAAAATAGGTGATAATCTAATAGAGATATGTCTGAGGAATACGGGAGATGGAGGAGGATCTCTCACCCTAAATTCATAATTTTTGTTCTGGTCTCTATTGAAATGTGTGGTCGGGCGTTATCGCCCCAAAATAATACTTTTTACGATTTACAAGTGCTGGCTGTTTTTGTTTTAATGCATCGTGCACTCGTTGGAGTTATTCACTATAAATGTTTTCCGTGAGGGTTTGACCCACTCGTAGATATTCATGGTGAATAATTCCTTTTGAAGTCCACCAAACACAGAGAAGAAGTTTTCGCGGTGTTAACTTTCGTTTAGGACTTTGTGGAACAGGATCACCTAATGAAAGCCTGTGGTTAGTACGTTTGTAGTTGGAATAAATAATCCATTTTTCATCAGTGGTCAAAATTTGATCCAAAAATATCTCTCATTTTAGTCGTGAAATAAGATATGTACAGATTGTAAGACGCTGTAATTTGTTATTGGGAGTTAATTCGTGTGGCACTCGTTCAGTTAATTTCCATGTCTTTCCTATTTTCTGTAAATGCTTCCGTATTGTTTCGTCATACTTTGAACAAATTCTGCAAGCTGTTGACACGTTAAACTGGAATTTGTTTCAATCATTGTCTCCGATTCGTCGATATTTAAATTGGATGGTCTGCCTGATCTGGTCTCGTCTTTAATGGATTCATCCCCGGCAGAAATTTTTTTAAACCATCTGTGGGCCGTTCTTGATATAACTGTATTTTCTCCAAACGCAGTACAATTTTTTTTGCAGTTTCTGTAGCATTAGTCCTAAGCTTAAATTCGTAAAGCAAACACGCACGTATTACACTATTTTTCACATACATTTTTAAGGATTAGAATTATTTTTTAAATTAAAGTGAACAGTTCGAGATTCATTTAAAACACTTGATAATATTACTGATAAACTATTCTTGGAATTTTGTCCTATGACAAGTGCAAACAATTCTTGTACGTTCTAACAGCGACAGAACTTTCTTGATTACCTATATATATATATATATATATATATATATATATATATATATATATATATATATATATATATATATATATATATATATACACACAAACATATACATTTTATCAACACATAATACATATATAAAACATATTACAAACACAAATTATTTTATTAAAAGGTATATAATCTATATCATAAATAAAAAATAAATATTTTTTACCTGCCAGAACCGCAATTTGAAACTTAAAATTATCGTCGTAATTAAACAATATTTGTTAACTTAGTAATTTTATATATGAAAACAAAGTCTATAAATTATAAATTATTTTATCATGTTATTGTGACGTACGTGTGACATTGAACAATAGTTCACATATTTGTATAAGTTAGTACAATTATGTTTTGTGTAATGTATACATACATACATACATATATATATATATATATATATATATATATATATATATATATATATATATAAACACACGCATGCACACACACACTGAATTAAGAATTTTCACGTCTCAGTGTTGTTAATTTATTAACGCACTTTTAACTGCCAAGCATTTTACTTGTGCACTTATTAATTATTCGAATCAGAAATAACTGTATAAAGAAAATAACTGTGTATGATAACGCGTTTTTAAAAACCTTAAATGCGTAACTCAGTGTTCTGTGCATAAGTGACGTTGATATTTTACTCAAGTTCTGTTTGTTTATATTTCTTCATACCTAATCATCATTTCCTTGATTATTCATAATATATGGATATTTTGTATTCGCCAAACTTAAGATAAATATTATGCACTTTTAAAATGAATATGCATTTGTTGTGAAACTGTATTTGATACTGTTTTGAATTATTTTTATTCGGAATTACATTTAAACGAAATTATTCATACTTAATGCATTTTGATAAATGAAGTATCAGTTATATGGCATTTTCAGTTATTAATCCATTAACGCCGGTATTATTTTTTTTTTTGAAATATTTTTTTGAAAGTATATAATATGCTCACAAAATACTATTAGACAATGAAAAAGATTAAATTTTTTTGTTAATTACTTTTAATAATATCGAATGTGATCACATGATTACGTTAGGCGCCAGCGTGATAATATAGGAGCAAGACGTAAAAAATTGATGATTCCTGAAATATAGTTTACTTTTTCATAATATTACAATTGATATCTTATGAAATGTAACAAAACAGTCAAAACGTAACCCTACTTCACATTTAATACATTATGTTCGTTCTGTTCTCGAGCGGTCAGTGGCGGCACATCGACGTCTGTTACACGATATTACTAAATGCCCCTTACCAGGCCGGTCAAAGTAACAGCAAAATATGAGCATGCTATTTAGTTTTGCGGACTTAATTAGATGGCGTTAGTTGTTCGATTTGTAAGTCATTTTATGTATCGTTTTACTATTGGCAGAGAACATGAACAAATATAAATGCCTCTGATTGGTCGAACAAAAATTGCATTCTTTGCAAAACAATGTTTACAATTTCGTCTGTTTAATATTGTTTATTATCGCTGTTTGCACACTTTGTGAGAATGAATTTTGCTCGGCGTGTCTGTTACATTTGCGATGGCCCGAGGGATAAATTATTTTATTGCCCAAGGACGAAAAGCAGGTGAGTTAAATTTTAATTTTATTACCATTCTTTGTTAATAGTTATTTATGTGTAATTCTGTTTGTATCGTAGAGCACAACTATGGCTTCAAGCAATGGGAATTGGTGAAGACCATGCTGATGTTGCATAAAAAATGATGAGATTATGTAGCCATCATTTTAAAATAAGCGACTTTACCAATTTCCTACAAAGCCTCTTAAATAGATCAGCCGTCCCCTCTTTGTGCTTGGAGAGACAGGTATAAAATGTTCACTATTTGTTAACATCATCTACATCTGTTAAAAATAAATAAAGTGGTTTATTAGATACGGTTTTGAAAAATAACAGTTTTTAAAAATTATGCTATGTGAGATACAATGATCCGAAAGTACCTAATTTGTTTTTGAGTAGCGATAAACATTTGTATAATAAGTACTATTTAAATTTTAGCCACCGTCTGCAGTGTTTCCATCAACCAGCACGATGGAAACACCGATTGCTCCTACCATTGCAGATGAGATCGATCTGCTAGTAAATGTAAGTATTCACAACTTTAATATTATAATTTATTTTGTAAAATTATAAAAAATTCTATTATAATCATTCAAATTGTAGCCACATCTGCAGTGTGTCTGTTATTATTTTGAATAGAAACACTGGTGGTATAAGTTAATTTAGTAATTCAAAATAGTACAATATTATATGATATAATATATGTATATTTTAGATCGCAACTTTGGAGGAACCGTCAGAAATTGCCACACTCTGTACAAACTCGATTGAAACGAGTGACAACAACGAAGCAATGCCTTTAGTAGCTGTTCCTTTTAAAAAATCTCGTGTAAGTAGTTGTTATTCTTTAGCATGATTTGTACATCTGACTTACTCCCTCCCGCACAAATATCGCGCGGACAGTGCCATCTAATTAAGTCCGCAAAATTAATACCCCCCAACCCATCGTTTTCATGCCATAGATTTTTAACCCGTACCTTGTCATCTAGAGATCTTCATCTATGCCCCTTACCATCTAAACGTATAACATCTGATATCCTGGATGAAATACTGTTAAACTTTGAAGACGATGGGCGACCAGAACCGAATAGTAATTTTTTGAAATTTTCGAATAGTAATTTTTTGAAAGCTTCGTGCACACTACTGACACGTCACGGCACGACAGGCAGCCAACACGTGTTGATACGTGTTGTAGGATTGCACACTATTATCACGCGTGACCGTCAAGTTTTGTATTGCGCAGGCGCGTGCACACAAATGACAACACTTGTGTTTGCGCGCCACTATCATATAGTTGAATTAATTTTATTATTGAAATTATAATGGAGAGCGAAACAAGTAGTTCTTCTGAGTTTGATGAAGAAGTAGCATGTATTTCTACTGTGATAGCCCACAATCAAATTCCTAGGAAAAGAATGTGGGTTCATGCCATAAATTTAAAAAGAAAAGAAAAGGGTGAATTCCATCATCTTGTGAAGGAGCTTCAAGAGCACCCCGATCGGTATGAGTTGTACTTCAGGATGTCAAAAGAGAAGTTCGAGTACCTACATGGCCTTATCAAAGAGGATATAAGAACCAAGAACACGCAAATGCGAGAAGCTATTGGTACGGAAGAAAAACTCGCCCTGTGTTTAAGGTAAATTTAACACAAAACAACTGTCTTAATTTATTTATTTATTATTTTCTTGTAATGTTACAACTATATGTTGTACTTCTCAGTCAGCGACTGTAAAATGCGACATTCACTGTGCAGCATCTCCACTTTTTTCTGCCGTTTACAAAACTTTAAATTGAATATTTTATTTTTAGATTTCTTGCCACTGGAAACTCTTACAAGAGCTTTGCATTCAGTTATCGCATGGGATTTAGTACGGTAGGACTGATAGTCAGAACTGTTTGCGATGCTATTTGGACACGATTAAGTCCGATTTTCATGCCGACACCAAATGAAAACATTTGGAAAACATCGGCTGAAAAATTTAACAATCTGTGGCAATTCCCAAATTGTGTGGCGGCAATTGATGGGAAGCATATCGCCATGCAGTGTCCAATTCGAGGAGGCTCGAAATATTTCAATTACAAAGGCGTCCATTCACTAGTTTTGCTCGCACTAGTGGATGCAGAATATAAATTTATTGCAATAGACGTAGGAGCATATGGAAAAAGTAGTGATAGTGGTGTCTATTCGAATTCGACAATTGGGAAAAAGTTGCAAGAGCAAGCACTTTTCATACCATCAGACAACCCGTCGAGTGAAAATTCTCCTCCGCTTCCCTACGTCATAGTTGGAGACGAAGCCTCCCCGCTGAAATCATACTTGCTTCGACCATGTAGCAGACATCACCTTGCAGGAGATGAAGACAAAAAAATTTTTAATTATCGATTGACTAGAGCTCGGAGAGTCGTTGAAAATGCGTTTGGCATTCTTGCATCACGGTGGAGGGTATTTCGTCGGCCTCTAGACGTGCAACCGGAAACTGTTGAAAAAGTGGTGCTTGCTGCTTGTTGTCTTCACAACATGCTATGTGGAGAAGTGACATCTTTGGCTGAAATGGAACAGCTTTGTCCGGAAACATCCGCAATGCAGAATTTACATCAAATACGAAGAAATCCCTCCCGTGATGCAACACATATTCGCGACCAATTCAAAGAATATTTTACATCTCTTGCTGGGTCCGTATTATGGCAAGAAACAATGATTCGGCGAGGACGTAATTGAGATTAGGACATATTTTTTCTTTCGTATCATAAATGAAAGCTAGAATAGGTTTAACCTTTTGTTTTTAAGTTCATGTTTATTTATGATCTTTTTTATGTAAATTAAATAATTTCTTAATTAAAGTTAGGATTAGATTAGGGTCGGTAGGTCTTCTACATATCTGCAACCTCAACGTAGTGTAGAAGTGGCAACGTACGTAAAGTATTCAGTGAAATTTTATCACAAAAAAAGTAAGAAAGAAATTTTGCCTTTATTTCTTTACAGAAATATATAAATGATAAAACTGAATACATTTAAATATTTAAAGTTTCACTGAAATATTTTACATATGGCTAATGCAGATTTTTGTAGTGAAGAAATTTTTTTTGTGAGGACTAACGTGGTATATACAAGAATGTTTAAGGTAAATGTAATGCAAAACAACTATCTTAACTTTATTTATTTATTGGTTATTATTTTCTAAAGATAACATATGCTCATTGAATATCAATTTGCTTATTTCTAATTTCATTTTAATTTGCGTCTTTGCAGGTAACGTTTTCGCTGCTTTCGACAAACTTAAAAAAAATAGGTCCATCTCGTCCAATGCATTTTTTTTGTCTTTTTTATTCTGTCTTTCCTGCCTCCTTGCCGCATTTTGTTTCATGACTTGTAGCATCTCCGACATAGTTTGATTATTGTTTTGAGTATGAATTGACAGCATCAGAAACGACATTTCTTTCTCGAATTCCCATGCAATAATTCGCCGTGCAGCATCTCCACTTCTTTTCTGCCGTCGTCGACTTAGTGTGTTTATGTAACATCTAAGTTTCTCCCATTTTTCCTTCACTTCTTGAGCTGAAAAAAGTAAATAGGTTAAATATACATTATTTACAAAACTTTTTAAATTGAATATTTTATTTTTAGATTTCTTGCCACTGGAAACTCTTTCAAAAGCTTTGCATTTAGTTATCGCACATCGGGATTCAGCACGGTAGGACCGATAGTCATAACTGTTTGCGATGCTGTTTGGAAGAGATTGAATTCAATTTTCATGCCGACGCCAAATGAAAACATTTGGAAAACGTCGACTGCAAAATTTAAAAGTCTGTGGCAATTCCCAAACTGTGAGGCTCTGTACTATGGTAAGCAACCATGATACGGTGAGGACATAATTGAGATTCGAAATAATTTCCATATACAAATGAATAAATATAATATTAAAAAATACATACGGTTCATATTTAATTCCTTCCCTATTTGTTCCCACGCGTTGTTTCGCATTTGGACGTCTCGGTAGTCCGGCGACTGGTAGTCGTATAAAAATACTCTGGTACGTACAGCTTCTATTAGATTTTCCATTTTTCTGACACTGATAAGATACAAGGATAGTGATAGTAAGTAGATAGAACTTACAAGCTACAAGTGCACTAGTTGAGGGTCTTATTACTTATGACCATTCGATTACTATGTAACATCTGGTTTTCATGAATAACATTGTAAAAATTTAGTTAATAAAATACACAAAATAACAAAATTCATCATTTATTAGTTACAATACAAAAATTACATTATACACATTATTATGTTATTTACAATTAAAATCGACACATTACAAATTTTTTTTATTAGGTTATATTATACTATACTACATATTATACTATATTAGTTACATTATTTATACTATATATTATACTATACTACAATAAAACAAAAAAAAAATACATTTTTATGTTACTTTCAATTAAAATCGATACCTTTTCAATTTACCTCGATACTTTTCAAACTGAAATGTCAATTGACAACTATTCAAAAGTGTTACCACGTCACGGAATATCTGTAAAAACAGAAATATGTGAGAACATGTTAACGCTAGTCGAGATAAGAACCACACGTGTTAGACGGGATGTACGTGACGTGTCAGTAGTGTGCACGGGTACCATTGAAACCAATGTAAAATTAGCTCTCACATATTTCTTATCACGTGATTGTATGTGACGTGTCAGTAGTGTGCACGAGGCTTTAATCTCATTCAATTTATCCGCATTTTTACTGAGAAATCCCTATATCTGGCAGCACTGGTTTGTAAATGATGAACTCTATGGTATTAAAACAGGGATTTCCTCGAATGTCAAATATTTAAAAAATGTACTTATAAACTCATAGATAATCAGTTTAACATCTCTTTCAATATTTTCGTAAAAAAATAAATGATAAATGATATAGGTGTGCATAAAATGATGGCTGGAGAAAAATTAAACAAATTTTAATACTATTATAACAATTATGAAAAAATTATATTTTTGAGATATTTGGATAGCCCTAAATCCATTCATTATGTATTTTTTTCTTTTGAAAATAGTTGGCAACAGGCCGGTCAAAGTAACATAGCAAAATATGAGCATGCTATTTAGTTTTGCGGACATAGTTAGATGGCGTTACTTGTTCGATTTGTAAGTCATTTTATGTATCGTTTTACTATTGGCAGAGAACATTAACAAATATAAATGCCTCTGATTGGTCGAACAAAAATTGTATTCTTTGCAAAACAATGTTTACAATTTCGTCTGTTTAATATTGTTTATTATCGCTGTTTGCACACTTTGTGAGAATGAATTTTGCTCGGCGTGCTTGTTACACTTGCGATGGCCCGAGGGATAAATTATTTTATTGCCCAAGGACGAAAAGCAGGTGAGTTAAATTTTAATTTTATTAACATTCATTGTTAATAGTTATTTATGTGTAATTCTGTTTGTATCGTAGAGCACAACTATGGCTTCAAGCAATGGGAATTGGTGAAGACCATGCTGATGCTGCATAAAAAATGATGAGATTATGTAGCCATCATTTTAAAATAAGCGACTTTACCAATTTCCTACAAAGCCTCTTAAATAGATCAGCCGTCCCCTCTTTGTGCTTGGAGAGACAGGTATAAAATGTTCTCTATTTGTTAACATCATCTACATCTGTTAAAAATACTAAAAGTGGTTTATTAGATACGGTTTTTGAAAAATAACAATTTTTAAAAATTATACTATGTGAGATACAATGATCCGAAAGTACCTACTTTGTTTTTGAGTAGCGATAAACATTTGTATAATAAGTACTATTTAAATTTTAGCCACCGTCTGCAGTGTTTCCATCGACCAGCACGATGGAAACACCGATCGCTCCTACCATTGCAGATGAGATCGATCTGCCAGTAAATGTAAGTATTCACAACTTTAATATTATAATTTATTTTGTAAAATTGTAAAAAATTCTATTATAAACATTCAAATTGTAGCCACATCTGCAGTGTGTCTGTTATTATTTTGAATAGAAACACTGGTGGTATAAGTTAATTTAGTAATTCAAAATAGTACAATATTATATGATATAATACATGTATATTTTAGATCGCAACTTTGGAGGAACCGTCAGAAATTGCCACACTCCATACAAACTCGATTGAAACGAGTGACAACAACGAAGCAACGCCTTTAGTAGCTGTTCCTTTTAAAAAATCTCGTGTAAGTAGTTGTTATTCTTTAGCATGATTTATACATATGACATTCAAAATCTATTAATTTTATTTCTATTTTAGAAACCAACACTAATATCTCAAAGAGATATTAGGAAAGAAATGCCAAACACGTCGAGTACAGAAAAATCTATGAAGATTTTAAAAAGGAAACAAAAATATATCTGTACTCTGAAACGTGTTTGTGCAAAAAATAAGAAAAATACAAAGGCGTTGTTACGAAGCAGTGCAGATCACTTGAATTTAATTGTCAAAGATCTTCCTGCTACAGCCCGAATGTTGTTGGCCTCACAGGTATTAATTTTTCAAATTATTAAATATTTACACTGTCGTTTATAAATCAATAAACATATGTATATTTTTTATAGCTTCGTGTCAGGGGTGTGGCACAGTCAGACAGATTAATTGCTTTACCATCGATCAATACTTTAAGGACTCTTTTGAGATTGATCCCTTTGAAACCAGGTGTGAACGACTTATGATATTGCAGATTCAAATGAATAATTATGAGGTTGTTTTTAGCTATTTCGATATTCCTAGACTTTTGAAAATCTTTTCCAGACCGTGCTGTTCAGTTATTAAGCGTTGTTTATTTTTTATTAGTATTTATTTATTTATTATTAGTGTTTAATTATTTAATATTAGTGTTTAATTGTTTATTGTGAGTATTAAGTATAGTTTTAAAATAAATAAGTTACATAAATAACTGTCTTTTTTGTTAATTGTAAACAGCATCATACAATAGTATGATTGCAAGAAAATTTAAATTTATTATATATTCACATCCATTCAAAAATGTTTAATTTTAACACAATTCTGTAATAATTTTAAAGTATTGAATTTCGTATTTTATATCGAATTCATTACTTTAGAATTATTATTAAATGTGTTAAAATTAAACATTTCTGAATGGGTATGTACATTAGCGCTAATATTCATATTTGAAGTATTCAAACCTCCCGCACAAATATCGCGCGGACAGTGCCATCTAATTAAGTCCGCAAAATTAATACCCCGCTCCCCCCGCCACAAGACATCGTTTTCATGCCATAGATTTTTAACCCGTACCTTGTCATCTAGAGATACTTTATCTATGGTTGTTACTAATGAACATTTGATACGGATAATTTAATGGATACCTGATTAGTGTGCATGAAGCTTTTTAAAATAATTTTTCTTTTACGATTAAACTAAACAGAACGGTAGAAGATGTTTTCATCTGATCGGGTCATGTTCAAAAGAAGAAAATATCAGGTTGGTGCGAAAATAATTGCGGTTTTTACGTATCGAGTATAATGTTATGTATCCATCCTCACTACTGTACTTATTTATAAATGTGTCACGGTCTGACTAATGAATTTGAACTGACCTGTCAATATCTAAGTTATGTATCCGTCTTAATAAAAGTTTCTCACGTTCCTGTCGTGATCCCTGTGTTCACACGCTTAAATAAAACGCAATTTCATCATCGAGAACATTATATAAACGGTAGCTGAGATCTCATAAGTCAGTCAAGTAAAAGTCAAGAAACAGTCATGTAGTCAGTCAAGAAACAGTCATGTAGTCAGTCAAGAGACAGTCATGTAGTCAGTCAAGAGACAGTCATGTAGTCAGTCAAGAGACAGTCATGTAGTCAGTCAAGAGACAGTCATGTAGTCAGTCAAGAAACAGTCATGTAGTCAGTCAAGAAACAGTCATGTAGTCAGTCAAGAAACAGTCATGTAGTCAGTCAAGAGACAGTCATTGAGTTAGTCAAGAAACAGTCATGTAGTCAGTCAAGAAACAATCATGTAGTCAGTCAAGAGACAGTCATGTAGTCAGTCAAGAAACAGTCATGTAGTCAGTCAAGAAACAGTCATGTAGTCAGTCAAGAGACAGTCATGTAGTCAGTCAAGAAACAGTCATGTAGTCAGTCAAGAGACAGTCATGTAGTCAGTCAAGAGACAGTCATGTAGTCAGTCAAGAGACAGTCATGTAGTCAGTCAAGAGACAGTCATGTAGTCAGTCAAGAGACAGTCATGTAGTCAGTCAAGAAACAGTCATGTAGTCAGTCAAGAAACAGTCATGTAGTCAGTCAAGAAACAGTCATGTAGTCAGTCAAGAAACAGTCAAGTAACAGTCATTTAGTCAGACAAGAAACAGTCATGTAGTCAGTCAAGAAACAGTCATTTAGTCAGTCAAGAAACAGAACCGGTGTGGTTATATTCATAGTAACAACAATTAAACAATAATAGTAAATAAATATTTGTTGTGTTTTATTCCAAACCTGCAGCATTTATGTTATAAAATATCCAAAATATAACAATAAAGACGCCTGTGTCGGTTAAAAATGATATTTATGAATCAAGATAAAGACCATTGACGTGCACACATTTCTACCAACGGGAAACGAGTTTGTTTATTCCTACAAGATAGAATTCTAGAATTCTGAAATTAATGAATCCATCGAAAACGCTTTAAGTTGATGCTCGATCTTTGAAAACCTTCACTCGCAGGAAATTACTCAAATGTTTAAAGAATGATAATCTGTGGTGCAGACAGGTCCGGAGAATAAGGTGGGTGAGGTAAGGTTTCGTAACCTAGTTCATTTAATTTTTGACGGAAAACGTGTTACACCGCGGTTTTAGTATGCGTGGAGATTATGCGAAAGTCGGTGTTACGATTTTGTGTATATTCAACAAATCTCAATAACTTTAAAACTATAACGGATATCCAAATAAGCGATACATGGTTTAATAGAGCAAAGATGTAAGAATGTTACGTAATGTTAACATTTTTTTTGTTAATTTGTTGTGCCATCGTAAAGACGCTTCAGGGGTGTTGAGTGCGATGAACGAGAACCTATGACTCATGAATATAACGACGCTCTTTCCGTCGACACGAACAATCGTATCTAGGAGAGCGGACGGCACTGTTCGAGCTTTTTTTGTTTATGGTCATACGGCAGAGATCGGGGGGGGGGGGTCTCGGGGCGCGAGAGAAGCCCGCTGCCCGGGCCGTGACCAGTTCTCGTCATGAAGGTGGAGGTGTTCTCATCACAACGCCAGTAGCTTCGGCCATCTGTAGCAGTACCACAGGTTGGACGGGTCGTAAACGCCGCGATTGCTGATCAGGGCGTTCTGGCTTGATGCGGACCGATCGTACAGAGCTTGACAACGCACAAACTCGCAGAGTGTAGGGATCCGGAGATCATTATGCAGAGTATCGTTCCGAACGAAGTAGTGCGCGTCGGTGATGACGCGCAGTATCTTGTTCTGAAGTACCTGCAATCGTTTAAGTGAATCGGGCGCGAAAGCACAGGCTCGTGCCGCGTACGTCATCACCGACCGAATCAGGCTGGTGTAAAGCATGGCCTTACTCGTCAGCGATAATTGCGACCGGTGGTTGAGCAGCGGGTACAGTCTGCCGAGCTGTCTTGTCGCCTTGTCCAGTACGTTGTCGGCATGGCGTCTAAACGTCAGTCGGTTGTCGAGCGTGACGCCGAGGTACCTGGCCTCGGCGACCCACCCGACGATCGTGTCGTCGATGTGTAGGTCGGGAGTATCGACGTTCCTTTTCTTGGCGAATAGCAGCGCCTCGCACTTCCTAGCGTTAACTCGCATTCGCCAAATACTATTCGGCGAGATCATCGAGATGACGCTGCAGATGTGCGTGGAGCACCCCTAACTTCCATGATTGTGCGACGATGTTAACCTTAAGCGCGAATTTTGTTTTTTATAGCGACTTGTGGGTTTTACTACAAAACGCTCGAGACGACTCGATCCGAACTGCTTAGATTTAAGAACAGTTACTGACTGCTTTATTGTTTGAATCTTAGAGTATTTATATATATAATAATTCTTATCATCTAAACAGGATATAATTGTGATCTGTTTACATTATTGGAAAGTGAATGTATCCTGTTACAAATTATGTGTCTTAATTAGTATTTTGAATTTGTGAGTTTATTTACAATAATTAAATTTATGGTCTTGTTTACAAATACAATTTATGGGTTTGTTTACAAATACCCTTATCGTCTAGACATTTTATAATTAGTATTTTATATGTACTGATTCTAAGATAAGGCTTAATTAGGTACTATACTATAGGGTTAGATGACGTAACACTCGCATCACGTCGACATTGTCGCCAAATTGTAGTGCAATTTATCGGTTCGCCGCGTGGAAAAATTAATATGGCTCGAGAGTGCGTGCGTGTAGGATATTATGTGAAGTATCGTTTGACAGAGCTGGACAAGTGCTATAAAATAAAATAATAGCAGTGACAATAGTGAAAGCAATTGAAAAGATACACACTGATAAATTGTTGAAACTGGACTAATTTTATCTAAAATTTTAAAAATGTCCAAATATCTTCTAAACAAGAAGATAAATAAGTATCGTAAACGTTTACAAAGTGAAAAAAGACTAAATGAGGAATCCAAAAACGCCCCTTTGACGGCAGCAGAACGAATGCGGAGGATAAGGCAGCGTCGACAAGTTGAGGCGAGCAACAGTCACGGGAACGCTGCAACGCCTGATGCAAGTTCACGGGAAATAGATGTCGACAGTGAGATGAAACCGATGGAATGCGACGAAACAGAAGCAGATGTAACGTTTGAGACTAGATACTTAGCGTTTAAAACCCAATGACGTCTGTAGACGGAGCACTTTGAGAAGACATTTTTTGGCCACAAGTTGGGTTCGGTTTGTGGAGTTTGTGACCGCGTATGGTTCTAAGATAATTTAAAACGATGAAATTCAGTTATGTTGCAATTCTTATAACAGGAATTTACAGATGAAGACGTTCAACAGTTCATGTTGTGCTCAAATCTGCTCTACATCAGTAAAGCAAAGAAAGGTGCCAACTTTGAGTAAAAATTAACGGTTTCGCGTATCCGCTGGAGCCAACTATACTCGATAACAACGGACGTTGAAAAATTCTGTGGATGCCATCTGTTGAATTTTAGCAAAATAACGCAGAGTAATTTGAATGATAGTATAAAAGTAAATTGCGGTACCGTTCAAATCAGGTATAAGGGCACGCATACCTTTCCTGTACCACAATAGAATAATAAAGTTCTCTGCTGCGCAGATGAACTGCTAATGGTTATTTCGGGTTTTTCCCTTAATTAAAAATAAGCAGGTCAGAACTGTTCGTCGGCACGTATACAAAATTGTCATAATCCCTTTTTTCCCTTTCCAAAGGCCAAGCAATAAATAGTTTTTGCAGCGACACGATATAAAAGCGTCGCTACCGCCAAAAATAAAGAAGTCGCAAGTCGAACGTACTAGAGAGCAGTTGTAGAGCAATCACTATGTAACTCACAACTTGCCTACATTTTTCTATCAATAAACTCATTTATATTTTGAAGCAAATTAAACTCTGTTGTTTTATTTGTGTTTCAACCAAATAAATATTCAACACCATCAATACACTACTGACTACGACAACGACGGTGATGACAACAAAATGGAGTCTTTCGTAGTGTGTATGTATAACGTTTGGTGGCACACAACTTGGACTTGAGCAGCTACCCAGTCACTTCACACTCCGACTACTTGACGATCACGGAGACTTGGATGGATAAAGATAAAATCGTTGATATACCCAGCTTTAAACATATTAAGTCCAAAGAGTGCAACAGACACGGCAATGACGGTGGTGACCCACAGCCCAGTACGAGTCGTGGCGCTGGCTAGAATCGTACCACGGCACGGTGGCACGGCAGTCTTCAAGAATCAGACAACGTGCAGTGCTCATGTCGCTATACCCGTTCCACGACGGCCGATACCTAAGTATTCTGGATGCAATTGTTTACAGGATGTTCATGTTGACGAAGGTGTACTAGTGGAAGTTGACATTCCTAACCAATTTAAATTCGTTCTAGTGTCATTCTACATTCATTCAACGCACACCACTCAACTATATCGAGATGTTTCTTTTTAAACTAATGGTTTACTACACAGAGCATGTCAGAACAATAGTTGGCGACTGGCCCTGCGATCCCAACATACCGCTTCTGCTCACCGGGGACTAACATTGATGCGTCGAACGATCGTTTGAAACAGTTTCTGAACGACAAGTTTAGATTGGTCTTGGCCACGGATCCAACTGACTTTACAACTTTAAAGAATACCACTATGGACTTAACGTTCTCTAGAGATATAAGTGTAGCATGTAAGTCTTACATTTTGCATTACTCGTGCCACTGTCCTGTCTTTAATAAAATTTTACAAATTAGTCAGCATTGTGAGAAATAAATAAAAAGACATGCAAGTTTGCTGTGCTTATTTCTTTCCTACCACAACCCTATAAACACCACGCCCAGACAAAACCGCTTAGGTAAGACGTTTCCCGCTAAAAACATCAGCGGTAGCGACTCTGACACGACCTATCAATTCTTTTAAAGGTATTTGTGAGAAGTGTGATCGGCCATTGTATGAAGAAGAATTAGTCCTCTTCGATTGACTAATGCTAGGCGTAAACGATGGCAACTTCTCATACATTTTTTTCAGTTTCCTGACAATATTTTTCTGCTATTATTGTCTCTCCAGGATTTAAGAAGTTGTAGTGAATGATGCCACTTGTCGACCACCAAACAGTGACCATAATCTTTTTTTCATGAAGCTTCGGTTCAAGAAACTGTTTTCTTGCTTCTGCTCGATCTAACCACTGTGATGAACGTTTCCGATTGTTGTAGAGAATCCATTTTTCATCAAAATGTGA
Organism: Acanthacorydalis orientalis; assembly: GCA_034766995.1. Taxonomy (NCBI): domain Eukaryota; kingdom Metazoa; phylum Arthropoda; class Insecta; order Megaloptera; family Corydalidae; genus Acanthacorydalis; species Acanthacorydalis orientalis. Next base: position 25,323,209 of record CM068316.1, read on the forward strand.
CGGCATCCATTTACCAAGTTTTTTTGTTTTTCCAATTAGGCTCAATTGTCGAACAACTGTTGAATGATCGGCATTGAGTTCTTCTATCACCTCTAGAATTGTTCCGCTACCGTAATGGTTCTTAACTCATTATTGTCTACAGCTGAAGGACGTTTACGATTCTCCTCATCATCAAGGCTTTCGTTTCCATTACGAAATTTTTGAAATCAGTGTTGGAGCTGTACGTTCGCTAATTCACTCTTCGTCAAAAACAAATTTGATATTTCGAGCATTTTCTGTTGCTATACGTCCCAATTTAATGGTTAGTTAGTTATTGGGGGTTAAGGGCGCATCTACAACGGAGGTCATTAGCGCCCTAACACAAATTAAAAACACACCCCGTTTGTGCACTTGCATTCGAATCACCCCTTACTTCAAAACGCTATACATACATATATATATATATATATATATATAACATATACGTGCAAACGATTAAGAAAATTTCATTAAAACAAAATTTCTCTCAATGAGAGATAAAGATAAAACAGTCCCAATTTAAAATCATACAACAAAATCGTGCGAATTTGCTTTTTCCGTGACTAATTTAAGAGGTTATATCCAACAATACTAAAGAATGAAAACAATAGACATAAGCTGAAATCAGTAGTGCTAACAATGATGTATCACATGACTATAACAAAAGAGAACGGTAACTAGAAAAATCGGCCTCAAACTAAAAATGATAAAAACTGCAATTATTTTTGAACCAACCTAGTAAAACAAATTATTTTTCGTTACTATTCTTAATTTCTTCGCTCGAAATTAGGTGATGCTATGCGTTTCGCATACAAAAATAATAAAATATGGATGATTTCTGCTCGTTTACATAATGCAATGAATTACATGTAAAAATAATAGTGATAATGAAAATTGGGAATCAATATTTGTGTCCTAATCATTTGTTTAGGAACTAATACTCTTACAAAAATATCTAAGTACCATAATAAATTTTGTATTGCGATTATAAGAGTAAAACATTAATTGTACTTGATTTTACATGACACGAATGTCTAAAAAAGCAACAAATGAAGAATTTACTTAAAAAATAAAGTGTTTGTTAAGTTAATACTACGAAATTATGATATTTTTGCCGTACGAAATGTAAACGTTTAAATATATACATATGTAAAAGAGAACCATCACGAAGTGTTTTGCTGTCTTTATATATGTGGGTCGTTTGATAAGTTGGTAAATTTATACGATGGTGCCACTGTTAATTTGATAAAGTCACGGCTATCGAGCGTCATTTTTTAAATTAGTATAGGCGAAATTTCAGCCAGAAACGACGCGTTATTCACGTTCTACACACGTTTCAAGCGAGCATTGTAGCAGTTGCTACAAGAATGGGAAAAAACGAGCAGGTTTTTTTGCGTCGATTCGTCACCGTGGATGAAACATGGACACCACTGCACACCTGAGTAGAAACAGCAGTCAAAACAGTGGACAACGACTGGTGAAAGTGCACCGAAGAAGGCGAAAACCGTTTTGTCGACTGGGAAGGTGATGGCCATTGTTTTTTGTGATTTCCAAGGAATCATCCTGATCGGCTACTTAAGGGGACCCGCTGGTCTAGAATTTTCGAAAAATCGATTTTTTTTTTCGAAAGTATAGTATCTTAAAAATATACTGTTAAAATTTGATGACGAAATTCGGAGTATTTCAGGATCTACATCCCATTAGAAGGTCAGGTAGGTAGAAGAATAAGTGGAGCCGGCTCCACTTTAAACGCGTTTATCTCGAAACTACTTTTTTCGTCTTGCGGGGGCCAGAAAAAAAAACTACTTGACCGATTTGTCTGAAATTTTAATATGTTATTCTGAATAGTTCTAGCTCTCGCTGGAAGTAAAACTAATAGTTTCCGTAAAATATTTATATTTTTTTTATTAACAAAACATTCAAAAATACTGGTCGTTTTCAAACTTGTACTTTTGACTACGCGCCATTTTGTCAATTTTTTTTTTATTCTACTTCCTGCGATAGCTATACTTATACTAATTAAAAATTCGTCAATTGTTTTATTTCAGATCAGAGGGAGAGATAAATCATCATTCACCACGCAATTCCATTTTTTTAGAGGGAGACTTCAGCATCATTTTTCTAATTTAAAAAAAATTTTTTTTTGTCTTTATTTTCATTTTTGTATAGTTTATTAGTAATAAAATAAGTGTCAAAAAATTTGAAAGCATTATTCATTAGCCTCATATAGAAAAATTTTTTTTAAAATAGCTTAAATTTTAGGCCGCTAGACCACCGGGTCCCCTTAACGATAGGAAAAACGATAACAAGAGCCTATTATGCAACATTATTGGACCGTTTGAAAGAAGAACTGAAACAAAAACGGCCAATATTGACGCACAAAAAGTACTTTGTCTCCAGGGTAACTTTTTCCTCTTCCCAAACTTAAAAATGTGACTCGGTGGGAAGAAGTGTGGCATCTTAGAGGTCAATGCGTATTTTGCAGACTTTGAGAAAAGCTACTTTTCCGATGGGATGAAAAAATTGTAAATTCACCGGATCAAATCTATAGCCCTCAATGAAGACTGTTGAGAAATAAAATCGATTTTTTCTAAAAAAAAACGGTGTTAAAGTTACTTTTTTTACCATATATTTGTTGTTATCAAACAACCCACGTATTTTGTCTATTTGTTGGAAATATAAGTTTTGAACCTGCTATAGAAAAATTTGATTCATACAATTAATGTAGCACTCAATTATTGTGTTTACCTGTGTACAAACCACGATCATGCATACAGGTCTGGAAACGACGGTCTAAAAACAGTATTGCTTGATGGTCGAACTTTTTAATAATAATCTCTGATTTTAAATATGTATAAACAAAGATAAAAATTATTAGATATGTGTAAGTCTACGACATTTATCATCTTTTAATGCTCGAGGACATATTATTATCTTTTAATACCCAACTTCCATGAAAATTCGGTTAGTAAAAAACGCTATTATTAGAATTAATTTTTATTATTAGAATACTATTATTACGAAAGTGATAAGTAAGGTATGGTTAGATAGGAATGTATCCAACGGGTAATTAAAAAAATCAACCAACAAGCGATACCATTTTCGTCATTGCTATTCGTTGCCAGACCTGTATACACGACCGTGGAACAAACAAATCACGTACATATATATATACATACATATATATATATATATATATATATATATATATACATACATATACATATATATATATATATATATATATATATACACATACGAGGTCAGACAATTAAGTAATGCGACCGATTTTTTTTCTCGGCCTGTGGTAACACTGCGAACCTGTAACTCCGCCACCGTAATAGCAGATCCCTACTCTCTCGATTGAGACCTTGACCACCCTCGTATGATCATTTCTTCGCCAGCTGTTTAGTGTTTTGTAACAACGCGCGAGTAGTGCATGTCACGAAAATCATCGAATGAACATCGCTCAAGATTGTCTCGAGCAGGTTGAAAGTGATCCTACTCTTCTCGATCGAGTTATTACTGGTGATGAAAGTTGGTTCTTTCAATATGACCCCGAAACTAAACGACAAAGCCAACAGTGGCGGTCCCCTGGAGCACCAAGGCCAAAGAAGGCGAGAATGAGCAAGTCCAAAGTGAAAACCATGTTGATTTGCTTCTTCGACAGCAAAGGGGTGGTTCACAAAGAGTTCGTACCACCTGGACAAACCGTAAATCAAGTATTCTACCGCAATGTGCTCGAAAAATTACGAAAAAGGGTGCTCAGAGTGCGTCCAGAGATCGCGAAGACTTGGGTTCTGCATTACGACAATGCTCCCTGTCACAGTGCGTTCAGTGTCTCTCAGTTTTTGGCGTCTAAAGGAATCGCAACGTTACCACAACCGCCCTATTCACCGGACATGTCACCCGGCGACTTTTTCCTATTCCCCCATATGAAAAAATTCGTCAAAGGTCGACATTTTGACTCCGTTGAAGATATCCAAGAATCTGTGACGAGGGTACTCGGAGAGGTCCCACAAGAAGTGTTCCAGAATTGTTACGAAAACTGGAAAACTCGCTGGAATAAGTGTATAGATGCGGGAGGGGACTACTTTGAAGGGGATCGCAGCGATGTACCTTAATTTTTAAATATACTCGATTTTTGAATTTTGTCGCATTACTTAATTGTCGGACCTCGTATATATATATATATATATATATATATATATATATATATATATATATATATATATATATATATATATATATATATACACAAACATATACATTTTATCAACACATAATATTACAAACACAAATTAATTTATTAAAAGATATATAATCTATATCATAAATAAAAAATAAATATTTTTACCTGCTAGAACTGCAATTTGAAACTTAAAATTATCTTTGTAATTAAACAATATTTGTTAACTTAGTAATTTTATATATGAAAACAAAGTCTATAAATTATAAATTATTTTATCATGTTATTGTGACGTACGTGTGACATTGAACAATAGTTCACATATTTGTATATGTTAGTACAATTATGTTTTGTGTAATGTATACATATATATATATATATATATATATATATATATATATATATATATATATATATATATATATATATATATATATATATATACAATACACACGCAAGCACACACACACACACACTGAATTAAAATTTTTCACATCTCAGTGATGATTAATTTATTAACGCACTTTTAACTGCCAAGTATTTACTTATTGCACTTATTATTATTCGAATCAGAAATAACTGTATAAAAAAATAAATGTGTATGATAACGCGTTTTTAAAAACCTTAAATACGTTCAGTGTTCTGTGCATAAGTGACGTTGATATTTTACCCGTGTTCTGTTTGTTTATATTTCTTCATAACTAATCATTATTTCCTTGATTATTCATAATATATGAAAATTTTGTATTCGCCAAACTTAAGATAAATATTATGCACTTTTAAAATGAATATGCATTTGTTGTGAAACTGTATTTGATACTGTTTTGAATTATTTTTATTCGGAATTACATTTAAACGAAATTATTCATACTTAATGCATTTTGATAAATGAAATATCAGTTATATGGCATTTTCAGTTATTAATCTATTAACGCCGGTATTATTTTTTTTTTGAAATATTTTTTTGAAAATAAATAATATGCTCACAAAATACTATTAGACAATGAAAAAGATTATTTTTTTTTGTTAATTACTTTTAATAATATCGATTGTGATCACATGGTTACGTTAGGCGCCTGCGTGATAATATAGGAGCAAGAGGTAAAGAATTGATGATTCCTGAAATATAGTTTACTTTTTCATAATATTACAATCGATATCTTATGAAATGTAACAAAACAGTCAAAATATAACCTTACTTCACATTTAAGGGGACTCGGTGGTCTAGAATTTTCGAAAAATCGATTTTTTTTTCGAAAGTATAGTATCTTAAAAATATACTGTTAAAATTTGATGACGAAATTCAGAGTATTTCAGGATCTACAGCCCATTAGAAGGTCAGGTAGGTAGAAGAATATATACTTGCTTGAAACTTTAAACGCGTTTATCTCGAAACTACTTTTTTTCGTCTTGCGGGGGCCAGAAAAAAAAACTACTTGACCAATTTGTCTGAAATTTTAATATGTTATTCTGAATAGTTCTAGCTCTCGCTCGGAAGTAAAACTAATAGTTTCCGTAAAATATGTATATTTTTTTTATTAACAAAACATTCAAAAATACTGGTCGTTTTCAAACTTGTACTTTTGACTACGCGCCATTTTGTCAAATTTTTTTTTTATTCTACTTCCTGCGATAGCTATACTTATACTAATTAAAAATTCGTCAATTGTTTTATTTCAGATCAGAGGGAGAGATAAATCATCATTCACCACGCAATTCCATTTTTTTTAGAGAGGGAGACTTCAGCATCATTTTTCTAATTTAAAAAAAATTTTTTTTTTGTCTTTATTTTCATTTTTGTGTAGTTTATTAGTAATAAAATAAGTGTAAAAAAATTTGAAAGCATTATTCATTACCCTCATATAGAAATTTTTTTTTTAAAATAGCTTAAATTTTAGGCCGCGAGACCACCGGGTCCCCTTAATACATTATGTTCGTTCTGTTCTCGAGCAGTCAGTGGCGGCACATCAACGTCTGTTACACGATATTACAAAATGCCCCTTACCATCTAAACGTATAACATCTGATATCCTGGATGAAACACTGTTAAACTTTGAAGACGATGGGCGACCAGAACCGAATAGTAATTTTTTGAAATTTTGAAGATACGTTATAATTATTGAGCGATGAAACTCTAATTGTGATATGATATTGCCGTTTTTTTCATAAAAAGCCAGGCATTATGCATGATAGCATCCATCATCCGTGAATAATGACCAATATTTTTTTTACCTGGAATACCGATATGATAATATGCTATATTCTCGCCCATTCTATCTGTGCCGCCAATAAATTTATTTTATTTAGCTAATAAGCATTACTGAGGAACACTTATTTTTCGTTTTTGCATATGGAAATATCTTATTAAAACTATAGATTTCAACCCCGCATTCGCCTAGTGTTATCATACGAGCACTCTAATTTTATTAGCGATATATACCATCAAATAATTTATTAAATATTTTTACTAGACTATCAATAAAATGATACTTCTAACGTATATATTTCATGTATATAAAAATAAAATTCAATTACATAACATTTAAATGACTTGAAACTTACATTGCCTGCCGCTTCTAAATCGAAAAAACTGCTAGTGTTTGCTTCCATGATACACAAAGAACTAATAAATTAAATTTAAGTAGACAAAGTGCCTGTGCTATTATCACTAGTGTGTATGGAAACAAAACTTATACAAACATATCCTGTTACCTAAGAAATAGTTACGAGGAAATATTTATGTGGCCATGCACTTTCTGTAATTATATGATCACCCCCATTACATACTCACGAATTACATACTCAAATACACACGTCCAAATTTTGTATTCTTTTTTAATTTTTTTACATGCTTAATTAAATTTCGCTGGTTATATTCCAAAATTAAACTATTATAATTATTTTTAATATTTTGTATTAATAACGTACTGAAATATATACTTACTCTTAAGATAAAATTCAAAATACATCATAAAAAATTAAAATTTACATCATTAAACACTATACAAAAACTATAAAGCATCTAATAATCATACATAATACATAGAACATGTAATAGAAATATGAAGGATTTCTCTATTCATACGGAACTCCATAATATCCGATATCAAATTAAATATTAATATATATGACGAATCATCGAAAATTGATTTTTTTGTATAAAAACTAGATTTTTATGAGGTATAACCGCCAACTAGAATAACAAGCAAAACTTCATCTAAACGAAAAGAAATCAAATGGTGGAATTGTTTGAAAATTATTAACATTTTGATTTTTGACAGAACTTCGTAATACTGATATCAACATTAAAGAAAACTATGAAAACACCAAATAATTCTTTTTTTTTAAAAAAAAACAAACAGAAAAATGGTTTTAGGAGATAATTTTAGATTTCATCAGGGGCGGATTACCTAGCTGAGGGCTTCTGGCGGTGTATTTAAATGTACGGGGCCTCAAAATTTATCCGACGACGAAAAAAAAAACGAATTTGTCTAAAAATATATTTTATAACATTTTTCTTTATATCTATAACTTTATTCTATAAAGATATAAATTAGATCAAAATAAAATATTCTGAATTATTATTCAAATAAATAAAGAAACAAAAACTATAATTGTGTCAACAATGGACGGTGATATTGTTATGCAGGTGTACTGCATGAATAAAAATGCCTCTAAAATGTCATGATGCCACCAATGGTATTATAAACGAAACCTTTTTTCTCTCGTTTCTTTCCCTTACCTCAACGGTCATTTTACTACATATGTTTACATTTTTCACGCAAATTTATTATTATCAGTTAAGACGTTGAGTATAAGCGTCGTTCCTTTATGTAATGAATAATTTTTTTCCGAGCTCGGGGCACTTGATGACCGCCAGGTCCGACACCCGTTCGATCCGCCATTGTACTACTATTTTATATATTTTAAGTTTACTTGTTATTTTTGCGATCTTAAACAGCGGCCCTCACAGTCGCTAGACCTGAGCGACCTCCCAGTCTGACCTCCCCTCCCTTAATCCACTACTAGATTTCATCAAGTTAAATATTGAATTGAAACAATATTTAAACAGGCCGGTTAAAATAACGAGAAATGTTATTTAGTTTTGCGGGACGCAAATGGATGGCGTTAGTTGTTCGATTTATGAATCATTTTGTGTATCGTTTCCTATAGGCTCTCGATCAATCAATGATAAAACTCTCATACGTTCTTCATTTGCTATCATCTCCAATCTCTGCGGATCAAAAAAAGACGTCAATTCTGTCCAGAACTACTACACAAATTATAAAATCCGTTGAAGTTTCAAGTAAAATCTGAAATTCCGTTAAAAAACGGATTTTCATAAATTCCGCTTAAAAATCCGTTTTTAAGCGGAATTTATAAAAATCCTATTAACGCTAGTCGAGATAAGAACCACACGTGTTAGACGGGATGTACGTGACGTGTCAGTAGTGTGCACGGGTACCATTGAAACCAATGTAAAATTAGCTCTCACATATTTCTTATCACGTGATTGTGTGTGACGTGTCACTAGTGTGCACGGGGCTTTAAAAAGCTTCGTGCACACTACTGACACGTCACGGCACGGCAGGCAGTCAACATGTGTCGACACTGTTATAGGATTGCACACTATCATCACGCGTGACCGTCAAGTTTTGTATTGCGCAGGCGCGTGCACACAAATGACAACACTTGTGTTTGCGCGCCACTATCATATAGTTGAATTAATTTTATTATTGAAATTATAATGGAGAGCGAAACAAGTAGTTCTTCTGAGTTTGATGAAGAAGTAGCATGTATTTCCACTGTAATAGCCCACAATCAAATTCCTAGGAAAAGAATGTGGGTTCATGCCATAAATTTAAAAAGAAAAGAAAAGGGTGAATTCCATCATCTTGTGAAGGAGCTTCAAGAGCACCCCGATCGGTATGACTTGTACTTCAGGATGTCAAAAGAGAAGTTCGAGTACCTACATGGCCTTATCAAAGAGGATATAAGAACCAAGAACACGCAAATGCGAGAAGCTATTGGTACGGAAGAAAAACTCGCCCTGTGTTTAAGGTAAATTTAACACAAAACAACTGTCTTAATTTATTTATTTATTATTTTCTTGTAATGTTACAACTATATGTTGTACTTCTCTGTCAGCGACTGTAAAATGCGACATTCACTGTGCAGCATCTCCACTTTTTTCTGCCGTTTACAAAACTTTAAATTGAATATTTTATTTTTAGATTTCTTGCCACTGGAAACTCTTACAAGAGCTTTGCATTCAGTTATCGCATGGGATTTAGTACGGTAGGACTGATAGTCAGAAATGTTTGCGATGCTATTTGGACACGATTAAGTCCGATTTTCATGCCGACACCAAATGAAAACATTTGGAAAACATCGGCTGAAAAATTTAACAATCTGTGGCAATTCCCAAATTGTGTGGCGGCAATTGATGGGAAGCATATCGCCATGCAGTGTCCAATTCGAGGAGGCTCGAAATATTTCAATTACAAAGGCGTCCATTCACTAGTTTTGCTCGCACTAGTGGATGCAGAATATAAATTTATTGCAATAGACGTAGGAGCGTATGGAAAAAGTAGTGATAGTGGTGTCTATTCCAATTCAATAATTGGGAAAAAGTTGCAAGAGAAAGCACTTTTCATACCATCAGACAACCCGTCGAGTGAAAATTCTCCTCCGCTTCCCTACGTCATAGTTGGAGACGAAGCCTTCCCGCTGAAATCATACTTGCTTCGACCATGTAGCAGACATCACCTTGCAGGAGATGAAGACAAAAAAATTTTTAATTATCGATTGACTAGAGCTCGGAGAGTCGTTGAAAATGCGTTGGCATTCTTGCATCACGGTGGAGGGTATTTCGTCGGCCTCTAGACGTGCAACCGGAAACTGTTGAAAAAGTGGTGCTTGCTGCTTGTTGTCTTCACAACATGCTATGTGGAGAAGTGACATCTTCGGCTGAAATGGAACAGCTTTGTCCGGAAACATCCGCAATGCAGAATTTACATCAAATACGAAGAAATCCCTCCCGTGATGTAACACATATTCGCGACCAATTCAAAGAATATTTTACATCTCCTGCTGGGTCCGTATTATGGCAAGAAACAATGATTCGGCGAGGACGTAATTGAGATTAGGACATATTTTTTCTTTCGTATCATAAATGAAAGCTAGAATAGGTTTAACCTTTTGTTTTTAAGTTCATGTTTATTTATGATCTTTTTTATGTAAATTAAATAATTTCTTAAAGTTAGGATTAGATTAGGGTCGGTAGGTCTTCTACATATCTGCAACCTCAACGTGGTGTAGAAGTGGCAACGTACGTAAAGTATTCAGTGAAATTTTATCACAAAAAAGTAAGAAAGAAATTTTGCCTTTATTTCTTTACAGAAATATATAAATGATAAAACTGAATACATTTAAATATTTAAAGTTTCACTGAAATATTTTACATATGGCTAATGCAGATTTTTGTAGTGAAGAAATTTTTTTTGTGAGGACTGTGGTATATACAAGAATGTTTAAGGTAAATGTAATGCAAAACAACTATCTTAACTTTATTTATTTATTGGTTATTATTTTCTAAAGATAGCATTTGCTCATTGAATATCAATTTGCTTATGTCTAATTTCATTTTAATTTGCGTCTTTGCAGGTAACGTTTTCGCTGCTTTCGACAAACTTAAAAAAAATAGGTCCATCTCGTCCAATGCATTTTTTTTGTCTTTTTTATTCTGTCGTTCCTGCCTCCTTGCCGCATTTTGTTTCATGGCTTCTAACATCTCCGACATAGTTTGATTATTGTTTTGAGTATGAATTGACAGCATCAGATACGACATTTCTTTCTCGAATTCCCATGCAATAATTCGCCGTGCAGCATCTCCACTTCTTTTCTGCCGTCGTCGACTTAGTGCGTTTATGTAACATCTAAGTTTCTCCCATTTTTCCTTCACTTCTTGAGCTGAAAAAAGTAAATAGGTTAAATATACATTATTTACAAAACTTTTTAAATTGAATATTTTATTTTTAGATTTCTTGCCACTGGAAACTCTTTCAAAAGCTTTGCATATAGTTATCGCATGGGATTCAGCACGGTAGGACCGATAGTCATAACTGTTTGCGATGCTGTTTGGAAGAGATTGAATTCAATTTTTATGCCGACGCCAAATGAAAACATTTGGAAAACGTCGACTGCAAAATTTAAAAGTCTGTGGCAATTCCCAAACTGTGAGGCTCTGTACTATGGTAAGCAACCATGATACGGTGAGGACATAATTGAGATTCGAAATAATTTCCATATACAAATGAATAAATATAATAATATTAAAAAATACATACGGTTCATATTTAATTCCTTCCCTATTTGTTCCCACGCGTTGTTTCGCATTTGGACGTCTCGGTAGTCCGGCGACTGGTAGTCGTATAAAAATACTCTGGTACGTACAGCTTCTATTCCATTCCATTTTTCTGACACTGATAAGATACAAGGATAGTGATAGTAAGTAGATAGAACTTACAAGCTACAAGTGCACTAGTTGAGGGTCTTATTACTTATGACCATTCGATTACTATGTAACATCTGGTTTTCATGAATAACATTGTAAAAATTTAGTTAATAAAATACACAAAATAACAAAATTCATCATTTATTAGTTACAATACAAAAATTACATTATACACATTATTATGTTATTTACAATTAAAATCGACACATTACAAATTTTTTTTATTAGGTTATATTATACTATACTACATATTACACTATATTAGTTACATTATTTATACTATATATTATACTATACTACAATAAAACAAAAAAAATATACATTTTTATGTTACTTTCAATTAAAATCGATACCTTTTCAATTTACCTCGATACTTTTCAAACTGAAATGTCAATTGACAACTATTCAAAAGTGTTACACGTCACGGAATATATGTAAAAACAGAAATATGTGAGAACGTGTTAACATAAATAAACATAGTCGAGATAAGAACCACACGTGTTAGACGGGATGTACGTGACGTGTCAGTAGTGTGCACGGGTACCATTGAAACCAATGTAAAATTAGCTCTCACATATTTGTTATCACGTGATTGTATGTGACGTGTCAGTAGTGTGCACGAGGCTTTATTCTCATTCAATTTATCCGCATTTTTACTGAGAAATCCCTACATCTGGCAGCACTGGTTTGTAAATGATGAACTCTATGGTATTAAAACAGGGATTTCCTCGAATGTCAAATATTTAAAAAATGTACTTATAAACTCATAGATAATCAGTTTAACATCTCTTTCAATATTTTCGTAAAAAAATAAATGATAAATGATATAGGTGTGCATAAAATGATGGCTGGAGAAAAATTAAACAAATTTTAATACTATTATAACAATTATGAAAAAATTATATTTTTGAGATATTTGGATAGCCCTGAATTACCATTCATTATGTATTTTTTTCTTTTGAAAATAGTTGGCAAGGTGTTTATAAATTTTACGCGGCCTATTTTTAACCTCAATATTAATAAGTAATATGTTTTAACACGATTTTTGGTTTAATTTATTAAAAGTGATCATTGAGCTTTGAAATAATTTTAGATAATATTTTATTTTATTACTGTTATATTTCAGTTAATTAGAAATTTTAAATGGTTAAAAATTTTAGTCAGTAATTTTAAGAAATATTGCAATTGAATAAGCACTCCATGTATCAGAAAATTAAGAAACTGTTATTAATTAAATTTATAGTTTAAGTATATATGAAACGCAAACTGTTTAATTTATATTCTGATTGCGACATTCCGCAATCTTACAATAAAATTCCAAAAATTATGACTCCAGATGACAAAATGAATAATATTTGTATTAGAAAAAAAGGGATATCTAGTTGTTCAACGGCAAAAAAAAGCCAAGATAAATTAGTTAATTCTAAATTAGTAAACATAAATTCTTCTGAATCAAATGGAAATTTTAATAAATTCATTGGTTATAATCATACATATCAATCTGCTATGGAATTCCAAAAAGAAACAGAAACATCTATAATAAAAAAACATTCATCACAAATAACTCCAAAAATGTCAAAAACACGGAGAAAATTTTTTAGTGTTGAGAGCCCATCAGCTCTTTTACGACAACGATTATCATTTGCAAATATAGAAGTAAGTATACTCATACACATATATATATATATATACACATTATATATATATATATATATTTTTTTTTTTCTCACACCATGCATGTGCTACGTAATTACTTAAATATTATTTTTTTAATTGAATATATTTTATTTTTAATTTCAAGACATTTGAAGAAGAAGAGGAGGAAGCAAAAAAAGATATTCCACATCGTATACCATATAATGAACTTCTTAAAGGTATTCATGTGTATGTAGAAGTACGTGATGGTGTAGATAACCGATCAGTTGGCATAAAAACAATTTTACGTTCTATGGGAGCTACTGTACATGATAATTTAAACAAAAAAGTGACGCATGTTATTTTTAGACAAGGTCTTACAAGAACATATAATAAAGCTATTGAACTAAAGGTTTATAATAAATATTTAGTATTTTATTTCTTTATTGTAATATTATGAATTATATAATAGGCACATTTATTATCAATTCTTTGGGTTGAGGCTGTTCGAAGTGAAGGTCATCTTGTACCAGAATCACTGTATCCTGCAAATGATTTAGAAATGTATAGTTCTCCAGTTAGTAGTAAAAAGTTTCAGGTATACCCATATGAATATTTAATACATAAGAATCTATTTCACATATACAAGTATATCATGAAAAATAAAGATCATTGTGGGATACACACAAACATACACATATATATTTTGGTACAGAAATATTATTTTAGAAAATAAAATCGATGCAGCCAGACTATGATAATAGTAGAGAAAAAGAACTGGAACGTAAAGTGAGAAAATCATTTTATCGAGCTTCGATATCAAGTCCTTCTACTGAGTTATCAAGAATCATAACAACTGACAAAAAAGAGGAAAAGCAGGTTTGTGTATATAAACTAAAACTGTCATTGACAATTTTATTACAAAAGTATCTTTATTTAGTGTGGATATGGTTAATAATATTTATATTTTTATATGTGAGTAATCTAGAGATTTTAAAGTAGAGCATGTGATTCTCTTTCTCTGTGTGTGTATATATATATATATAAAAGATGCACGCCATTACATAAATTATTAATTTTTAGAAAAAAGTTTTACAATCAAATTCTGATAATAAACAAAAAAATGAATTAGAGCATAAAGTAAGAAAATCACTTTATCAATCTTCATTGACAGATTTTACAAATAAGTTAGTAACAAATATTATTTTATCTGAAAAAGTAGAGGAGCAGGTTTGTAATTTTCAGACATTTATCTTTTAAATTTTCGAATTCATAATATTCTTTAATTCAATATAAATTGTATTTTTTTAGAAGAAATCGTATGTAAAATGTGATGATACATTTGCTAAAAATAATGTGACACCAGATCTCTGGAAAAAACAAGACATGAAATCTTCAACAACTCAATCTGTTACTGAATTAACTGATATTACAAATGGTACAAGTGTATGTGATACTAAGGTATGTTTTTGTTACTATTATTTTCTTAATGTAATTGGAAAATACTAAATGTGAATTTTTAACTTACATTTTTTTTTAGAATTTTCAAAGAAGAAAATCCATTCGACTTCTTAATAAAAATAAAAGTTTAAAAAAAATCCCATCATAACATAGTTGAAATAAGAATATTCTCATATGTTAAATATATAAGAATTGACAACTGGTAGTTTTTGAAAAGCATTATTTATTATTTTTTCTTCATGAATGTATGTTTGCTTAGTCAAAAATATTTTTTTTTATGAGTACAAAAATATTTAATACAAATTCAAATGTTCTTTATTTTTCAAATGTCATAAAAGAATCATAATTTGTATCATATTTGCATGAAACAATATTTTAGAACATTGTGGTAGTTTTTATTCTTTTGCAAATGAGTATTTTTATTTAAAGTTCGTACTAGTAGATTTAAAATCATGAATAGCTAAAACAAGACAAACAAATGGATAGCGTAATGCATGCTACAAACAAAAACAAGAGAACTATAAGACTTCCTTGGTGGTTTCTGTAATGAAGGCATTTGATTTGTTAGCATTTATACACAAATGATTAATTTTTTAAAAAATATGTAATTAGATTACATTTTACATGCTTTATTAAACTGTATTTTTTTGCATGTTTGATTTTGTTTTTAAGACTGTAATTTTATAGACTGAAAATTTTTAAAATTTGTTGTTAGAGCACTTTTCAGATGAATATACTTTAATTCAACTATCATTTAAAATAGTATTAGAGTATACTTTTCTTAAAAATGTAAAACGTTTACCAGGTGAAGTGGTGTATGGAAATATCGTTCAAGTCTAGCTTTGTGCTCAATACGTGATAATTAAACAATTTTTATTACTTTCGTATGTATTTATATTATTTGTTTTATTATAATTTAATGGTTCGGTATACTAAATATAAGTAGGAAATTTTTATTTAAATTTACGTATAATAAAAGTACACAGACTTAATTCTAAATCTCAAATCAGACCATTGGGTTAATAAGACTTAAATAAAATCAAAGACTGAGTGTGTATTATAGATTAATCTATTTTTTTTTTTTGAAAAAAAGAAAGATATGTGAATACATTTAATTTTTTTTAATATATTTTTTAATTTATTTACATATATATTTGTATAAATTTTTAATGTAACAATTTTTTCGAGTTAAATATTATTGATAATATACATAGAACTTTGCTAAATATAAATTGTCGTTTACTTATCTCTTGTTCTTAAATTTACTTTTCATTCAGATAATACTCATAACAATATATTTTAAACTAAGATTAAAGTTAACTGCCCTCTTCAGTTCGATATATTTTAATAATGAACATTTAATTATTTAAAATTACATTAATTAAGAAAAAATAAATGTACAGATTTAATTTATATATACACTACTTTGTAAATAAAAAATGTAAGGTATTTTTTAAATTCAAAAAAATATTTTTCTAATAGTCAAATTATAAATTGGAAACATTAACAAAAATTTGAAAAGAATTGTTTTTAATACTTTTTGTATCATTTTATATTCACATTTTTTATATTTTAGATTTTGAAAAATAAATATATTTTTAAAAATATCCTGTTCTTTTTTTAATATGTGATTAGAGAAAAAAGAGGCCAGGTTTATATGACTATCAATATGGCCAAATATAATTTCTGGCCTGATTTTGAAAATTTTCAGGCAAAAAACAACATATGAAAACCAAAAACACAACACATAAACATAAAAAACACACTACGGACAAAATCGATTGAACTCTTAGAAAAGGACGCCTCAAAACACAACTTGCAAACAATACAAAATACTACATTCAGTTATGTATAAAATTACTGAACAATAAAATTGTTATTCTATTCTATTCTCATTCCAAATACAGTTAATTTAAAAATGTAGTTTTTATTAATTTTTAAAAGACAATTTTATTAAATTTATTTCTAGAAGATAATTTTAGTAAATTGAAGATAATAGTAACATATATTAAAATGATACGAACATGCAGGATAATTAAGGACAGTATTTAACATAAGACTTTATTAAAATTTAAAAAAAATCAAGTAATCAAAATATGAAGGCTTTAAAAATAAAAATATAAAAAGTAATAAATACAGCAAACAACAATAAAAGTATGTTCTAAATCATACAGTTAAATGTTCTTGGAAGTATAGTGAATTTTACAATTAAGTAGATTTAGAATATGATTATAAATTGCATTTTGAAATTTTGTTTGTGTTTGTAAAGATTATTTCATTAATGTATATGAAGAAGTCAAAATAGATGGATTTACGACGACAATTTGAAAAGTTCTCGGCTTGATAATAAAAGATATTTATCTTTTTGGAATTATTTTTAGTTTTCAGTATAACCTCCTCGAAGTTCAATACATTTTATCCAACGAAGCTCCTCCAATGTCTCTATCCCATTCCAGAAGTCCGATTCCATAAGGACCTCAAAACAGCTGTTTATTGCTACTTATAGCATCATTTGAAGAAGCTTATCATTCAGTTGCCACCAAGGAAAATTCTGGTTTGAAAATAGGTAGGTAGTCAGATAAAACTAAATCAGGCGAATACGATGGATGGAGCAGCGAATCATACTTCAATTCGGCGATTTTTGTCATGCAAAGGACATGTATGGACACCTGCAATATCCTAATGAAAATGATTTTTTTCTTTGATAAAATCAATATTTTTTCACGAATTTTTTGGTTCAGTTGATCTAAAAGATTAGTATAGTACCCTCCTGTTCATTGGCGCACCCAAGGGGTAAGGGGCTCTGCCCCTGCCCCACGGAAAAGGGAAAAAACACTAGGAAACAAAACAAAATCATAGCGCGAAAATGCTCCTATATACACAGAGAGGTCAATGTAATCCCCTATCACTATTTCCTATATATACAGAGAGATTAATTTAACTACAACTAAAGTAATTCAAAAGTTTCATAAAAAGGAAAGAAAACTGGATTTTATTCTTTAAATAAACTGTTACAATCAATCACCTAATGAATTTTATTAGATTCATATTAAAAAAAATTTATCCGTTCAATTCGCTCCTCCTCCCCAAGATTAAATCCTGAATGTGTTACTGCTTGTGATACTGTTTGGAAGATAATCAGCAACATCCCTATAGTATCTTAGAAAATAGAAGTTATTACTTTTCCTGTAGACAAAATGGACTTTGCCTTTTTTTGGCGCTGGTGGAGATTTGAGATAATTACATTTTTTTGACTTCTCTTTTGTTTTTAGTGTGTAGTGAAGTACTCACATTTCATCAATGCTTACAAATTGACGAATAAAATCAGCCATACTCTTCATAAACTGTTCAAATACTTGAAAAATTCGCATTGGAGTGTTTTGCTAAGTGTCAGTAACTTCCAGTCATTTTGCCGATACTTTCTTATTTGTAATTTTTTTGTTAGATTATGAAATGCTCGTTCATCTGAGATCAAAGATTTGACATATCACAGCCTTAACAATTTCAGACACCTTTAGTATGAGATCATCTAAAATAATATCATACATTTTATTATGGTTTCTAGTGTGGTTGCAATTTGTGAGCGTCCAGTATTGAGGTCATTTCCCAAACTTGTACGATCACGTTTAAATTCTGCAGAATATTATTTTGTTATAAATAAAGGTCCACTATCGCATAACACATTTTTCATTTCGATGAAAAGTTCCGTAGGTGTTGAACCATTTTTAACAAAAAAGTTATCACTGAACGATATTTAATTTTATCAATTTTAAAAAATATAATGAGTTGATCGGTCATTGTGCCATGTGCGCTTAAAGCAGCGCGTTATGTTTAGAAGTGCCAAGCACTGAGCTTATAACTTCTACCTCATACTGATCTTCACAAGGTTTATTGGTTACATTTGTTTTACTTGACAGAAAGTATATGGATCGGCGAGCTCCAGGTGCGACCGAAGGTCACGTCTTCTTATCGGTCCATGAGTTATGTCTGAGAGTGCAAGAGGATTCACTTCTCTTGCGCGTGCAATTTCGGGTACTTATACCAGGAATGCAGAGTGCCAGGGTTGTACGTGCCAAGAGCGCGGATCGAAAGACAAAACTCTTTTATTGTAGGCAGATAAAGCTCTGTATGACTGTGTTTACGAATGAACGCCAGAACACTGAAAAAGCTTTTTTAATGGTAGGAATGAAGCTTATGACTTTTGAATCATTTAGGTTGCACGATGAGAGACGGCTATAGAGTTTGATAAATAAAATTATAAAAGAGAGCGCGACAGAAAGTTTCGCTCTCTTACCAACCCATCGGATGTGCCCAGTGATACCTGGATGCGTCAATTTGTCAATAACTCAATTTCCGTCGTTATTATCGTCAGCTACTAGCAAACTATTTCGCTTGAACCGGTAATGCGGGTTTACATACTGTAGTCGCCGAGAGTATGTATCAGTGGGTTATTGCTGCTCGACGCAACTGTATAATAAATCGAGTCTGCTTGTTTTTGAGTTTGTGAACTTCTTTCTCTTGGAACGTACCGATACCCCGATGTTGTCTTCACATTCTTCTTTTTGTTCAAATCTTCTTCTTGTTGTTGCTATCATTTTATTGGTTAGGTTTTTTTTAAAAAAAACCTAAGTATACACAATCCGAGTCTGTCGTGAAACAAACTCTTCTATTTCCATAAAATGAAGGTCCTCGTGTAAGATGATGTTTGATTCGATTTTATAATTTTTTTTTGAAAAAAGTAAATTAAAACAGTTAATGTAGTAATTATCACTAAAATTGACTTCGTTTTGGAACAAAAAATAGTTGTTAAATTGATAATGTTTCTATATGTTCAATGCTCATAATAAAATAACATATTTTGTCATAAAATGGACTAGTGAATTTGAATCAAACACGATATAACACAGTAGCTGCTTAGCACGAAATGAAAGATTCGCAACTGAATATATGTAAATGTATATATATATATATATATATATATATATATATATATATATATATATATATATAAAACCTGCATTCTCGTCACTTTGTTCACAGGACAAAGTGACAAGAAATGGTGACAAGAAATGTTTACTTTGTCAGCTCATAGGTTCAAATTTAATTTATTAAGTTTCAATTTGAGGTATTTTTTCTGTTAAAATATTTTATGTTTTAACAACCAATAAGCAGTTTTATCTCTTCATGTTTCTTTCTATTTTCCTGTTAATTTTGATGAGTTATATACTAGTATATTAATAATAATTTAATTATTCATTTTTTATGTAAATGTATATTTGGATATTAGGGTTCTATTTATAAATATGAGACTGAAAATATTTAAATACAAGTTAATTATGTCATAACTGGATGTCGTACAAATATAAACAGTAACCATTTTCGATGAAATTTCTCTATTTTTCACAAGTTCAGCAGCAAGCTAAAATGAAATATAATAGTGATTTAACAAAAGTCTTTATATGTATATAAATTCTATAATAAAGTAACTTGAATATATTTTTGAATACAAATTTGTGTTTTGAAAAATAAAACAATTTTGTACATTTATATAAAAAATTGACAACATATATAATGGATTATTATAATATATCATAAATATGCCTGATAATAATGTTGCGAATTAAATACAAATGTGCCTTTAAAGACCTTTTATTATATTTTTAGAATATATAATTGCTATTTTTAATCATGTTTCGCCACTTACTCTAGAAACATACTTTTAAATTTAATAGTTTTAAATAAAAATGTTTTAATATTTCTGGTTTAAGTACATAGTAGTTATTTTATTTTTTAATAGAGAAATAGTTTTATATTAATTTAATTGAATAATAAAATAGGGGAACTGAATTTAGTGGAGTATAATACATTAAATAAAATAATATTTCCACTTAGTTCATTTAATTATTACTTTATTTTTTCTGTGTAAGAACATGCTAAAATTTAATTTTCTTTTAATATGATTATCTTTTTATTCGTGATTTAAAAAATTAAACATTTTTTAATAAACTTTTATCGATAGTGTTGTATTGAGGGTTTAAATATCTTCATTAATTATTACTTAACGTCTTTCTATTTCACATACATGCATACACACACACACACACATATATATATATATATATATATATATATATATACCTTTATCTTTTGTAAATCTATAC
The DNA here is from genome assembly GCA_034766995.1 of Acanthacorydalis orientalis. Classification (NCBI taxonomy): domain Eukaryota; kingdom Metazoa; phylum Arthropoda; class Insecta; order Megaloptera; family Corydalidae; genus Acanthacorydalis; species Acanthacorydalis orientalis. The sequence continues at coordinate 25,344,189 of CM068316.1, forward strand.
CTTCATAGAAAAATACAGTAATTTCATTTATTTAAAAAAGTCAAATATTATATATATATATATATATATATATATATATATATAAATATTCTCCTATAAATAATATAATTATTTATAATAATATATTTATATTATTATTTATATAATAATATTATTATTCATTGTAATATTATTAATTATAATAAATATTATATTGTATATTTTCCTTTCTTCTGTTTTCATAATTTATGTATAATATATATACATATATAATATATATATATGTATATACATATATAATATATATATATACATATATACATATATATATATATATATATATATATATATATATATATATACATATATATATATATATATATAATAATTACCATTGAAAGTAGCTACCGGTTTTGTGATTCAGAAAGGTATCTAGCTTCTAGAAAACAACTAATTTTTATATTTTTAGTTATAAAATACGTATCTATCATTTCTGCAAAAAGGTGGATCAAAAAAGTTTTTTTCAATTTTTTGAACTGATGTCTGTTGTTTTAGTTTCGTAAAAAATCTATTGGTCATCTTCAGATATAGTTTTTAAAATTTAGAAAGTTTATTCTAATATAATTTTAATAATAAATAATTTTTATAATTTTATAATTTATCTATATTTGAATAAATGAATTGGTTCTTTAATTTAATTTACCCAGACTGAAATTATTTGTTACTTTTGTGTAATAAAGTAAAGAAAATCTAATTCAGATTTCATTTTTCTGTATATTAACGCTATGAGGATGATACATCGCTATCGAACTAATAATAATCCCGAATAATCAATAATCTATTACTGGGTATTTTTGATTAATAAATTTTTTGTAGTTTGCTGAAGAATCAAAAAAAAAATGCGTGAAAGTGAATTAAGTCACAATGATAAAAAATTTATAATGGGAATATTACAAAGTTTTGTTGTTTTTTACACTGAGATCTACTGACTAGATGAAAATTACCACATTAACATTAATTATTAATTCTTTGCGGTCCACTGTCCAGACGTTCTGGACATCGCGTTTCGATTGAACAGGTCCATTGTTCAGTCCCAATGGACATATTTCATTTTCATGTCGAAGATAAACCATTTTAAGCATGGTAATACAAATACATACACTAACCAACAAATACACCTCTGTCCAGAGGGACTGGACAATGGACCTGCTGTTCAATTGAAAAGTCTAAACAGAACGTCCAGAACGTCTAAACAGTTGACCGCAAAGGGTTAAAGTATCTTTAACATTTATAAAGAGTTAATATTTATAAAGAGTAAGTACATCAACACAAATAAAGGCAACACTTTTTTATAGATAATTTATAGATTTTATTTTCTATTTAATTAAAAAGTATGCAGATTATATATTTTCATGGGAAAAAAACAGTGGCGAAACATTTTCTATAATTTACAATATCTTTTTTAAATCTTATAATGATGTAAACTAAAGATTTAAAGATAATTTACTAATTAAAAAAATATATACTTAGAAAAGTATGACGCATATCTTGTAAAAAGATATATAGAATGTAAATAAGTATATATGTCATCCTTGTAAATCGCAACATTATTATGAGATAAACATATATATATATATATATATTATATATATATATATAACATACATATATATATATATATATATATATATATATATGTATATATATGTATATATATATATATATATATATATATATATATATATATATATATGTAAAATAGATATAGGTAAATTGTAAAATATATACTTACGAAGGGATGGTACACAACAAGGTGAACATGGGTAGCAAGGAACACAAGGAGGTGGACAGCAAGGAACACATGGTCCGCAAGGCGGGCATGGTCCACAGGGTCCGCAAGGTCCGCAAGGTCCGCAAGGTCCACAGGGTCCACATGGTCCACAGGGTCCACAAGGCGGGCATGGTCCACAAGGTCCAATACATGGTCCACATGGCCCACAAGGCGGACAGAATGGAGCACACGGTCCACAAGGTCCTACGCCGCATGGTCCACATGGAGGGCAGAAAGGAGAACAACATGCAGGTGGACAACATGACGGTGGGCAGCAAGGTGGAGGACATGGTGGTGGACATGCAGGAGGACAACGGGGTTTGCATTTTGAAGGTTTACATTCGAACTGAAACAAAATACAAACAATTATTATTAATATATACGACACTGCACTCACATATATCCCTCTCTCCCATATATATGTATGATTTTTCAATCATTTTTTTTCTTAATATTGGCGACAATGTCAAAAATTAATTACATTTTTATATTCATTATATATTATATAATATATCAATTTATATATATATATATATATATATATATATATATATATATATATATATATATATATATATATATATATATATATAGGTAACCCTCCTATATCGCAGTACGTATGTTCACAAACTGTAGTTAATCCTTGCATAACGTGGTCTGCAGTTTTTCAGAACCCGGTGTAGAAGTTGAAGAAAAGTGATATATATATATATATATATATATATATATATATCAAAAATATGGTTTATTTATCTAACCAGTTTAATGATGTTCAGAACTGGGCATATTTAGCTTTTCTGAGATTTCGTTGTCATGTTAATATAACACATTATATAAAGTCGTCTACGTATAATTTTTTAAAGCATATATTTACTTTATTTATTAATTGAGGCAAACATCATTTTATTGCACTCATTTTAGAATGTTAATTTATTTTACCTCACCCACAAATTATTTTCTTAAGATAATTATATTATATATATTTATATTATATATATATATATATATATATATATATATATATATATATATATATATAAATAGTCTATCCTTTTCTGCTGGAATTTTAAATTAAACTATTTAAGAAGTTAACATAAATTTCATTAGCAATCTTATTTTTTCCAGAATACGATAAATAATAAATTTACACTAGTTAATAAAATACAGTTGGGGTGGTTTAATTTCTAATAAACTCAAATAAGTGTGAGAATAATTATTTACTTTATAATTTTATTGATTAAAATTTGACTCGATCATTTTAACGGTACGGAATATATTTATTTATATAAGTATATTTATGTACATAATCTGGGAATGTGAATTGTATTTTGATTATATATATATATATATATATATATATATATATATATATATATAAAAATATATATATATATATATATATATATATGTATATATATATATATATATATATATATACATATATATATATATATATATATATAAATATATTATATATGCTAAAGTATTAATTAAATTTTCAGCATCCAAAAAAACTGATTAAATTTTAAATTCACATAAATAATTATTTTGTTAATAAAGGAACGAGGGATGTAAATAATAGTTGAAGGCTTAACTTTAATACAGACTCAATAAATAATAATTTGAATGATGACTTTTCGACTCAATTTATTAATACCGTTATTTATAATGTCAATTATTTTGAACATATGTGATATACGTATACATGCATACATACATACATACATACATATATATATATATATATATATATATATATATATATACATACATACATATACATATAATTATGAAGGCTGTTGCATGTTTGAAGACTGTTTGAAGAGTATCATTGTTCTAGTACTCGTTGAGGAAGGGTGGACAGCTATATATGTTTTCATATAGTTCCATTCGTTTTAATTAAGCATGTGATGTTCAACGTTATTCCATTATTAATTCTTCGTTTGACATTTTTCTCAACACAAACGTTCCGTGCAAAATTGCAAAATGGATAAAATCGGAATTCGAGATGATTTAGTTCTTTTTTTTTTGGAGGCGAAAACAGTGAAGAAAATCCATGAGAGGATATTTCCTACATTGAACGAATCTTGTCTTTGCGAAACCATTCGTCTCTGGCTAAATGGATTTAAACGCAGCAGAATAAGCATTGAAGATGCATCACACTTAGAAGACCCGAAAATAGCTGTCACACCAGAAATCATCGATAAAGTCCTCGATATAGTTTTGTTTGACCGGCGAGTGAAAGTGAACAAGAGAGCAAAGGTCATAGGCATCTCAATTGAGTGAACATATTTAATTTTGTATAATGAATTACGTTTGAAAAAACCTTTCGCAATATGAGTAACGCGTTTGTAGAGTAAAAACGATTTCTTATGCGATCAGTCGATATATTGAAATTGTTTAAGAAAAATTTAATAGATTTCATGCAACGTTTTATAACCATGGATGAAAATTGGATTCACCATTATACACCAAAATCGAAAACCCAATTAAAACAGTGGACTGAACGCGGTGAAACAGCTCCGAAGAAAGCAAAGACGGTTCATTCGGATGGAAAGGTGATAACGTCAGTTTTGTGGGATGCAAAAGAAATTATTTTGATCAACTATCTTTAAGAAGTGAAAAAAAGTTACAGGTCAATACTATGCAGCACTTTTGGAAAAGTTGAAGACAGCGATCGCGGAAAAACGTCCCGGAATAATCAAGAAAAACGTGTTGTTTCGCATGGAAATACACTGACTCATTCAAGCGCATGTCGTTCAGCAAAAATTGACCGAATTGAAATTTAAAACCCTTTCACATGCACCGTATTCACCTGATTTGCTTATTTCGGACTTCTATCTGTTCCCGAAACACGAAATTTTCCTGGTTTGAAAGCGATTTTGGTCGAAATAAAAAGCAATAGAGGCCGTAAACGGATATTCTGAGGTCTTCGAAGAAAAACACTTCCGGGAGGGAATCACGAAGCTGGAGAAACGTTAAGCAAGTGCGTTAAACTTCGAAGAATTAGGTTTAAAAATATAGTATACTTTAAAACTGAAGCTGTTGTCGCTAATATCGTACCAAGTTACTCTTTAAACCACTATTGCATATATATATATATATATATATATATATATATATATATATATATATATATATATATATATATAAACCTATATATAAATTTAAATAGTTTAAAACAAAATATTTTGATTCAACTTCAGTATCAACTAAAATATACATATATCGCAATTTTTGTCAGGAAAAGAGATCCACAAGAGTTAATGTAATTAATAAATCGAAGAAAGACCATAGAAAAATGTTGTCGATTCTCTCTGCAGCATTTGTTCTCTAAGAAGCTTATTTAGATCGTACTATGTCTATTACTGGAATACATATATATATATATATATATATATATATATATATATATATATATGTATATATATATACATATATATATACATATATATATACATATATATATATATATATATATATATATATATATATATATATATATTATAACCATTTTAAGCAATTATTTGGTATTTGTCAATAACTTCAGAAGAATAGTTTTTATCAATTATGAACCCCTTTTAAAAATTGTATATATATATATATATATATATATATATATATATTAAACCCACTCTCGTAATTCTTTGTTTATATAAGCAAACACATAAATGTATGCATGAAAATATGTCAATCTTGTAACGAAAAATTAAATTAGTTTACACGTATGTTTATAATATATACACGTCTCTAAAGATTTATGACTTTTAATATTTATTAGAATATAATTTCTATCTATATATAAAAAAATTTTTCATAAAATTTCAAAAAATAGACATTTTTTTTAAAAAAAAACGTAGAGATTTTGTATTAAGTTATTATTAACGATGACACCGCAAGTTACGTGAAATTTTCACAGAATAAGAATGTACGACTTTATAAAACAACTGTGTTCCAATCTATTTGCGATAAAGATTATATAGACATACTAACATATATACAATATGTATATATATATATATATATATATATATATATATATATATATATATTATGATATTGAGCGAATATGGATCCCCCCAGTGGTTGGCAAGCGTAGCGAAGAGCGGGAAGAGCGGGAAGAGCCCGCTGGTAATTTAAAATATTCTTTAACGTAATACATCTGTTATTAATATATTGACTCCAAAAGCGGGTCTTCATCTGAAGAAGGCGATGTTGTGTATCTGGTGGGATTGGAAAGGTGTTGTGTATTAAGAGCTTCTCGCAAAGAATCAGACGATAAATTCGGAGAATTATTGTGCTCAATTGGATGAATTAAATGCAGAAATCGATCAAAATTGACCAATCGGAAGGGTACCTTTTTCCACCAAGACAATGCTGATCTCACGTATCTTTACAGATCTGATAGAAATTGTACTGGTCCTTGTAGAATTTCCTTCATGAACAAAACGTCACTTCCATGGAAATCTGCAGAAACCATCTGGATCAATTTTTCACCCAGAAAGATGCCAAGTTCTGGAAGGGCGGAATTATGAAACTACAAGAAAGATGGCGAAAGGTGGTGGATCAAAATGGGACATATGTATTAGAATAAATATATGTACAAATAAGTAAACACTGCCTTTGAATTTCACCTTAAAAACGCTGCGAACTTTTGTTCCAATCCAACACTTCAATTTGATTGCGAATACATATAAATGTCAGCCTCGTTAACGAATCTATACACGTATGTTTGATGTATATATATATATATATATATATATATATATATATATATATATATATATATATACAATATGGGAATGTATGATAGTTATTAATTATTTTCTATGTATTTAAATTCATATTTTTCTCGCTCAATTTTAGATCTTCGTTGTTATAATTTTTACTAAATTATTTAATTTTTATAATTAATCTGTCCATCTTTTACCATATACATCTTTGATATGAACCTAATATTTTATGACTGAATCAATATCGTACAAATTCTACTGCCATTTCCCTATCATTGCCAGCTGTATTAAAAATTGAATTCATAGAAATATTCACTGAGTATATATATTGTATTTTTTGTAAAATTTGAATCTAAAAATGCTCTTAATTTCAACAGTATAAAAAAAGTAGGGCAATTATTCAAAAATTTAACACGTTTCTATTTAAAGTACCTGATCAGGCCCTTTCTTGTTGAAACAATGATAATTGGATCGAGGGCATTGATCCTGCAACCCATTGTGCATTTCTCTAGAGCAGCCACTAAACAATCGTCCAGCGCGAAGTTCTCGAGATTTCGCTTTTCTTACGTCACAGCAAGACTAAAATGAAATTTTTAACTATATGTATCAACTGTTGTTAAAATTATCAGCAAAAACTGTCATTAATATTGTTAGTAAAAATTATAATTTTGAATTAGCCTAACTAATAGCATACTCTTATAATTATAAAATAATTGTAATTTTATGTATATATAATTGTAAGAAAAAGAATTTATCACTAACATTCGATTTAATATAAAGATGCATTAAAAGTCTTAACGCTTTGTAAGTTATTAAAAATTAAAAGTTCCTTTTAAAAGTTTAAAAAAATTATGAAAATATAAAAAAATATATTCTATTTCAAATGAAAATTTTAGCTAAAACAGAATAATTATTCATTAGTAATTTGATATTTTTAAATAAAATAATTTTTAAAAGCATCAAATTTAAAAATGTATTGTACAAAATAAATTTTACAACTATTTTTAAAAAAATTTGTACCATCACAAAATATTTTCTATTTTAATATAGGTCATCATTATTTTTCATATCTCATTTTTTCCAAAATATATTTAATTACTCTCATAATAAATTGAAAAACATTTTTCCAGGTATAACCCAGTGTTTTGAAATTTTCAGAAAAGATATTTTAAGTAAACAATAAAGCTTTCTAATGGTTTACACAACAATTTTTTTTTTATCTTAGCAACTAATTAGAAATCCGTCTTTTTTTTAAAAAAAATAGAAAATTTGACAAATTGTTCACATTATCCAAATTATAATTTTTCGAACCTAATTCATTATATGCAAAATGCTTTCTTTGTAATAATGTATGAATAAAAATAAACAAAAATTGAATTAATAAATTCATAAAGCAAATAATTATTTTAGCTTTCTTTTGTTATACTAAATACCGTAATAGGTATTTAGACGCAGTTCTATTGCATCATGGCCAAATGAAGAAAAAAAAGAAACAAAAACATTAAGCCAATAATTACAAATTTAAAATGTTTTACTCTTCTAGTAATTTAATATTCATCTTTGCGAATCACTTGATTGACATTATTACGATTAGTTTCATCACGTGTTCTATTTTCAAGTAATTCACTAAATGAATGACCTGAAAATGCCATACGTGTAAAAATTAGTAATAGAGAATAAAAACTCACGTGATTCAAAAGGCTGAAAACCACTAGTGAAATATATAAAAGGAACTACAAGTGCAAACCTAAACAATGTTTTATTTGATTACGGATTGACATGCTCGGATAATAATAAAAATAAATATACATTATTGCTGTACAGATGAATTTATTAAATATTCTATTTAATGTATGACTTAAATCTAAATTAGAATATTATTGTTTCGCTATAAAAACAATTAATAAAATTTGCAAATGTATTAATAACAACCTATTGGCTATTTAGAAAAAAATATAAATGTAAATATGGAAAATAAAACAGTTTGGAATTCTTCCTTATTAAGCGTGTACAATACGAGGGTAGAGCGAAATTACCCATGTTTGACAAGAGATGGCACCATTGATATCAAATTGCCATATCTTATAATAGCATTATCTTTCAAACTAATACTGTCAAAGTTTGAGCACAAATCGTTAACTAGCTTAGTTTCGACAGTCAGCCAAAGTAAACAACTATAACTTTTTTGAACTATGGAAAAAAGTCAGTATCGATCAGTGATTAGATTTCTGTTTTTGGATGGGAAAACATGTGGAAATTAAAGAAAAGTTCCATGATGTCTACGAGGAATCTGCATCTTCAATGACAACTGTCAGATATTGGTTCAATGAATTTAAACGTGGTCATATAAGCGTTTGTGATGAAGAACGTCCAGGTAGTCCAATTGAGGTGACTACTGAAAAAATAAACTGGAAAATCCATGACATTGTTTTAAATGATCTCATAATCAAAGTGTATGTGATAGTGGAGATAGTAAGCATCTCAGATGAACGTGTGCGGAACACCTTACACGAACATTTGTATATGAAAGAGCTATCCACCAGGTGGGTACCGCGTTTGTCTACAACCGACCAAAAACGCATTTGAATAAAACGGATTTGAAGTAACATTTCAAAGGAGTATTTAACGATGTTTAAACGTAATCGAGATGAATGTTTGCGTCGATACATTACCGTTGATGGAACATGGATCCATCACCATACACCTGAAATGAAAGAGCAGTCAAAAAAATGACTCTCTCCTGGCGAATGTGCACCAAAGAAGGCAAAATTCATTACACCATCTGGAAAGATTATGGTGACTGTTTTTTGAGATACTCATGGAATAATCTTAATCGACTATTTTGAAAAAGGGGAAACAATAACAGGAGTCTACTATGAATCATTACTGTACCAGATGAATGATGAAATCAAGAAAAAAACTCCTCATTTACAAACAAAAAAGTGTTCTTCCATCACAACAATACACCGGCACACAAATCAACAATTGTAATGGCAAAATTGCATGAATTGCACTACGAATTGCTTCCACATTCACTATATTCTCCAGATTTGAAACCGTGAGATTTTTCCTGTTTCTAAACTTGAAGAAATGACTCAGAGGTAAAAGATTTGTACAAGTTCGTAAGTTATCACTTCTGTAAATGCCTATTTTGAGGCGTTTGATAAATCGTACTATTCGGAAGGAGTAATAAAATTGGAAATACGTTGGACTAACTACATTGAGCTAAAAGGAGATTGCCTTGAAAAATAAAAAAAGAATTTGTTCAAAAAAAGTATTTTTTCTTGTCAAATATGTGTACTTATCACTTTACCCTCGTATATGAAATAAAAATATCGAAGTATTTATGTTTGCATACACATGTTTAATTTACCATAGAAAATATTATAGTGTAACTTAGTTTTTTTTTTATGCATTTATGTATTTTTGTCATTCGATTATTGTCTCTGATTGGTTTTGCGTGTACATAAAAAATTACGCGGGTACGTAGAAATGAACATTATATACGAAGTATATTGTACAAGGAACATGTCTTTTACTATAACCAAATAGTTTACTATTAAAAAATATATTAGCTATTTTATATTATAAGGACACAATCATGGATAAGTTCATCGATATCTTCTTTATCTATTAGACGTCATATATATATATATATATATATATATATATATACGAGAGGGTTTCAAAAAATTCGTAGAAGTAACATATAGATGGCGTTGAGAAGACTTGAAAGTATTTTTTCCTGAAGTGGCATCCTTGATTAGTGGTCTGTAAAAAGGGTGATGTAAAAATTTAGGCGCAAAACGTCTCTTAGTTTAGCTATGACAGCAATCTAAAACAGAATCTATGACAGTAACCAAGAAGTATTTGACTATTTTTGTGAAATAGATAAATTGGAACATCGTACGGTTTATGAATTTTTAGTTTGGATGGTATGAATGCCACCCAATTTTTTGAAAAGATGCGTAGTGTGTACGGTGACTCCTCCTCAGTGTATCCTACAGTGGCAAAATGGGTTGCTGAATTTAGAAGAGGCAGAACATCCATCAAAGATGACCCTCGTAATGGCAAGCATTCAACGTCAGTTACCGCAGAAAATGTTAATAACGATATGGTGTTGAATGACCGGTGAGTGAAGGTGCACGAAATAGCAGATGCTTTGGGCATATCAACTGGTAGAGTTGGTTCCATTTTAACTGAAAATTTTGACATGTCAAAAATGTCGGCGAGATGGGTACCGCGAATACTATAATGCACACGTACTAAATTTGAAAGTATTGCTTAGCCATGATGCAGCGTAATAAAAAGATTTTTTTGTAACAATTTGTGACCACTGATGAGATTTGGATTCATCGGCAAACACCAGAGTCCAAAAAGCAATCAAAACAGTGGACTAAAGAGGAGATAGGCCATCAAATAAATTTAAAGCAGTTCATTGGCAAGTAAAGTCTTGGTTTCAGTTTTTGGGATACGTTGGGAATTTTGTTGGTGAATTATTTGAAAAATGGAAATACAATCAATAGCGCTTATTGCTGTACCCTTTTGTACAATTTACGAGTCGCCATTGATGAAAAACGACTCAGAATACAACACAAAAAATCCTATTTAATCATCAAAACACTCCGAATCATTTATCGATACAAACAGCAGCCAAAATCCATTCTTTTAGCTTCGAATTGGTTCCTCATGCCCCAAATTTACCAGATCTGCCCCTCTACGACTTTCAACTTTTTCCATAACTGAAAACATTCCTTGCTGAGAACAAATTTAACACATATGAGGAGTTAACAACCAAAGTAGACGCCTATTTTGAAGAGCTTAAGAAATCGCACTTTAACACCGGAATAATAGCACTCGAGCAATGTTGGATGAAATGTATTGGCATTAATAAAGATTATGTTGAAAAATAAAAAATATTTTACTGCCCTAACTATTGTTTTTCAATTCATTTCTACGGTTTTTTAAACCCTCCCTGTATATATATATATATATATATATATATATATATATATATAATATTTCATTTGTTTTGCGTTACATAAAATATTCTATTTACATTTGTTATGTAACAGCTAAGCCAAGTCATCCACGTACAGGCAATCCTGTATGGGAGCAGATATTTATACTATTCCATTAATCACCACCGTGAATAGAATAACACTCAAACAGAGCTCTGTGGAACACACAAAATAATAAAAATAATAAAATAAAACGGCGAACAGGAAAGAAAAAGAACTCAAAACAAGACGCTGCGCAACTAACACTAGATTCCTCGGTCAACACGAATAGGAACCCACATCGGTCAGTATATTATATATATATATATATATATATATATATATATATATATATATATTTATAAATATATGTATATATATTTATATGTATATATATATATGTATATATGTATATATATATATATATATATATATATATATATATATATATATATATATGTATATATAAGTAATCATACCCCAATCTCTAATACACTTTTTGATTCAAAATTCAAAAAAAGGTCAAATATTATACATTATCAGTATTTTTATTAATAACATATGTACTTACAAATAATATAATGAAAATTTCAACAGAAATAAATAACAAATATCTGAGAAAAAAAATATATTCTAGACTAGTTCACAAAAGTACACCACAAAAATAGGCATATTCCTGGTACGAATACTTTTCTGTACGCACTTTAAGTTGATTCTGGGGAATAAAAACCCTTGATATTCAAATTTTATTTGAAATTCTCACCTTACTTAGAGACAAGTTAATTGTGTTTTGTTATGTGTCAACTGTTTTTTCTTGTGTCATATCATTCAACTTATTTTTTGAGCAATAAGAGGTAAAAACAAAGAAATGACAATTCGTGAATATGAAATAGTGTTAAAATGGCACAATGATGGATAGAGCTACACAAAAATCACTTTTTTATTGTATAGAAGCAAGGATGCTGTACAAATTATTGTGAAAAACATAAAAACTGATGGTACTTGCGTCAATAAACCGAGAAATAGACCCCTGAGGATACTATCAACTCGAGAAGAAAATGTTTTAGTGCATCAAATACACAGCACGATTAATCAAACAGTGGATTTTATATAACATCCCACAAAACACGCTCATGAAGCCTGGATATGAACCCAATTGAACATTTATAGACAGAAAGTGAGAGAAAGTTATCAGTTCACGAAACTTCAAGCAAAGGAACATTAAAAAATAAAATTAGAAAAGTCTGGATGGATATTGACTGCAATACAAGACAAAAGTTAGTCAAGAATATAAAAAATCGTTTGGAAGCAGTAATCAAGGTTAAGGGTGATTCAATAAAATACTAAATTAAATTAAAAATGAACAGGCCAAACATTATTACTATGTTCAATCTGAATGTATGAATACTTGTGTGAACTAGTCTAGAATATATTTTTTTCGCAAATACCTATTATTTATTTCTGTTCAAATTTTCTTTATATTATCTGCGAGTAGATAGTAATTAATGAAATTAATAAAAATGTACAATTTTTGATCTTTTCTCAAATTTTGAATCCAAAATTATATTAGTAATTGGGGTATGATGAATACCTATGGGAGTCACTGTATATATACCGGTATACTTATTATCAATATCTACATCATTGTTTTTTAAATTTATTTTCAAAAATTGATTTCACGTGAAAATAAACATACATTTTATTATACTTATGACTGTTACTATTTGTTTAATATCGTAAATTGCAATAAATTATACTAATTACTGATCAATTGATTTTTTATTTTTAAAAAAAAAAACTATTTGTGTATTCTATGGAATACACTTATATACTTCCAAAAACTACTATTTTAATCATATTTATATTTTTTTTCATAAAATATATTTTATAATTTGTATTATAAATAATTATTTTGCTGTAAAAATATGATTTGTATTGTAAAAAAATACTGATTATGTGCTGAGGACAAACTTTATGATACATATATATAGGAAAAATAAATACCAAATTTTAGATTGCTTGAAATGAATGATTGGGAAAAAGATTTTAGATATATGATTATAAGTGTAACATTTTTATTTTTACGCAATAAACACACCAATCCTATTAAATACCTTCACGAGAGTAAACTGTAATTTTTGATGTCGGTACATATATGCAGGATTACCATTTAAGAGATTATCACAATTAATATATCACATATTATCCATTTCATGTTATTGAAAATGAATACAAGAAAGGTTTTACGTGACTGACTATTAAATTTTTGTCGATATTTATTTTTCAATAATTTTTAAATAAAATGTATAAAATATATAATGTTGTCATCAACTATCATATGTTTATTTCATTTCCTTACTATCAAATTTATTAACTAAATTGATTTTATTCATTTTTTTTAAAAATAAATAAATAATTTTGTTCACATTTTATTTTAAGCTAGAAAAATAATAACAAATCAATTCCTAAATGCCTAGTAAAAACCAATTCCTAAATACAATACACTTTTTTTAATTTACATTTAATGTTTCTCTTTTTGCAACTAATATACATTGTAAAAAAATAATAATAAAATACTTATATAACAAAAATTTGACTCGATACAATATTTCAAAAATAAATTAATATCCAAATATCACAATATTACATATATGTATATATATATATATATATATATATATATATATATATATATATATACATATATATATATATATATATATATAATATCGATCAACTGATATATATTAAATATTTTTCAACTTTCAACAAACAACATTTTGTTTTAAAATATAACAATATGATTTGATTTCAAATATTTTATTAAATAAATAAACAAGATTAAGAATTTTTTAATGAAATTATGTTAGCCATTCCATGAAGTTTTTTAAATTTATATAATAATAAAGCAAATAATAAAATAAATTTCACTTACTAAATAGATCTATTTACTTATGACTTTATTCTAATTTTTATATAAACGATTGTCATTTAAATAACAATTAATTAATTGATTGAATAAAACTTACCTTAGGAGCACAACACGGTAAACATGGATAACAACTAACAGGTTTACAAGGACCACATGGTGTGCATGGTCCACAAGGTCCGCAAGGTGCACAAGGACCAACAGGTCCACAACACGGTCCACTAGGTGGACAACAAGGGCCACATGCAACTGCTACACCTGGTCCGTAAGGACCGCACGGTCCACAAGGCCCACATGGACTACATCTGAAATAAAAGTTAAGATATACAATTTATGTGTATAATTATGGTTTCATTATTAATTTATTTTACATATTAAAAAAGTTATATTGATTTTTGCATACCATTTGAAATAAATTAATTACGAATATTAACAGTATTAAAAATACAATTAAATGGTAAATAATAATAAATAAATTATATAAAAGCGAATTTTATATATTTTATTATTTTGATGAAATAAAAACAATTACTTCAGTATGTAAAATGGCTATGTAATGACTGGCTAAAGTATAATATTGTAATTGCTTGTTAATATAGTAAAATACCACTTTATATTTTTATATAAAATATATTTAAATTCAACGTATTTGTAATATATATATATATATATATATATATCGAGAGAGAGAGAGAAGAGAGAAACAAATTATATTTAGGAAAATAAAATATTGATACAATATCAGAAATATTCATTGTTTTAAACAATAATTATCATTTTGTTAATAAATTTTTAAATGATATATATCATTTTTCAATTTTTTAACTAGTTTTTTATTTTAAATTGTAGCGTGCTTGCTGTGCTTGGAAATATACCAATTCAAATATATATATATATATATATATAGTGTCAAATATGTCATAAAACTATTCCTTTGTTTGTTTTTTTTTTTTTTTTTTGTTACGGAACAACCTAACTCAAGGTAGTTTATTATTTATGATAATTCTCTTGTACATTCTGTTACAACATTTATTCTATTTTAGTGTGTGTTTTTTTTGAGTACTTTCATTTTTTAATATATCATATTCTTTTAATATTAATTATAAATATAACCGGTGATATACTTTGTACAATTTACAATTTTATCTAAATTGAACGAACTATTGGTTTGCATTTTTCTTCTTAATAACTAGTACATGTTTAATTTACTTTCATCAATTCTTCATTTGATTTAAATGTACACACTAAATTCTATCATCTATTAATCGAATATATTTATAACAAAAAAAAAAAAAAAAACGTTAAAATTGTAATTTTCAAGAAACAAGAGGTAACAGTAATGTTTTGGTTGATTATTAGTTTTCTTCTACTTCAATTGAAATGTTCTTATTCTTTAAATCGTGATAAGAAAAAAGTAAAAGTTCATATGAATACACATCAGCCATTTTTTTCTTTTATCAAGTATAAATTCCGAATTTTCATCTATGGATTATAATTATTTGTACTTATGGATTAACAGGTCTACACAAGTGCATTTATGGATTATAATATATATATATATATATATATATATATATATATATATATATATATATGTATATGTATATATATATATATATATATATGTATATATATATATATATATATATATATATATATATATATATATATATTAGCAACAGCAGTAGCCTCTGTAAATCAACTGCTGGATAAAGACCTCTTCCACTATTTTCTGCTTTGTACGATTGAATGCCTCTCTTTTCCACTGATTTTCAATAAAATTTTTCATTTCCTTATCCCACCTATTCATTAGTCTCTTTATTGGTCTTTTTATATTCCTTGGTTTCCAGTTAATAATTTCTGTAGTCCATCGGTTGTCTTCTCTTCTTGCAATATGCCCCGTCTATTTCCATTTCAGACTCTTTACTCTTCTTATTACATCTGTGACTGTCTGTTTTCGTATCCATCGTATTCTTTTCCTATCTCTTCTTATTATTTCTAGCATGCATCTTTCCATCCTTCTCTGTGTTGTTTGGAGTCATGGAATGATTTTTACAATAAGCACCTGTGTTTTGCTACCATAGGTAAGGGACTGGTAGTTATAACATTATATATATATATATATATATATATATATATATATATATATATATATATATATAAACAAAGAAATGCCAAATTAAACACGTATAAAATTGTATGTTAGTTATTAGAAAATAATTGAGTATTATTCAATTTTAATGTATTGTTATAAATAATCGTTCACATATGAGGAAGTTTCTTGTAAAAGGTGACAAATGTAAAACATTTTAAAAATGCGGAAAACATACTTTAGTATTGTAAAAAATCTTTCTTTATTTGGTTCAAAATTCCGAAAAACATATATATATTAGTGTCATTAAAATAATATTTAATCTTATTCAGAAAACAAATGGTATTTAATGAACCATATTCAGGGTTTACAATTAAGGATATATAGAATTTTGTACTAAATCGCCTTATATATGAACAATCTCTAAAATAAAAATATTAATTTAACTAATGTCAAATAATACATATATATATATATATATATATATAAATACATATATATATATATATATATATATATATATATATATATATATATATATATACAAATCATACTTATCATCAACTTGAGCTATTAAATTTTTTAATATTCCTAAAACAGTTAATCGTTGACAATATACTGGACTGCATATACTGGGCATTTTACATTATATTATAAAGATTTCAAGAAAATTAAAAATTTATTTCCTTTTAATCCAAATAAAAGAATATTATTTAATTGTGTCGTAACCTTTGGAAACGCTGCGTTTACTTGATAATTTTAATGATTATATATATATATATATATATGCATATATATATATATATATATATATATATATATATATATATATATATATTAGCTTATACTTAGATATACAACAAAAAAATTATTTAAATAAACATAAGCATAAAGAACAAATATTGAAAAAATATTATTTATAATTTATATTATAATTTTTTTGATAAACACGGCATATTTATAAAAAAAATGGCTTTTCTATAATAAATAAAATTAACTATCAAATGATATTATCAAAAGAATTAATAGTCTTAATTATCTGAAGTGATATTTAAAAAAAAATAAAAAAAAGTAATGTACTTTCAAAAATATCCATACCCATATTTATTATGACTATCTACATGTATGACCGATATAAATACTTCTATACAATAAATATGTAACTATTTGTAAATATAGACAATAAAAATAATTATTTGGGACCAAATTAAATTTCACTTAAATAAAAGGATATTCCTATTTATAAATTTTCTTCTTTCTCAAATACGAAGCATTATATAATTTCATTATATTATTTAATTTTATTCCAAATAATTATAAATATCTGAGATTTAATTAGACTTATAAAAGTACATAACATCAAATACAAATTATTGAATTGTTGGAGTTAATCCCCAGATGTATCTTTTTATGAAATAGTATCTTTATGTAATATTTAAGAAACAATAATATATAAATCGAATGTTCTTGATGAAAACATTTTTTTTTGTTAAGATTGAATTATGCATTCAGTTAATAAAAAATAGTCATATTCTTTGTTTTATTCATTTTGTTACATATACACACACAAACGCGCGCGCACACACACACACACAAACACAAACACACACACAACATATATATATATATATATATATATATATATATATATATATATATATATATATATATATATATGTATAGTGTGTACATTTCAAGAATGCATCAATGATAAATTTAAAAACCATTTTCTCTACGTTTTTTTCATTTTATTCTATTCGAAATACAAATAAACATAATAATCGATAAATTACTTACTTATCATCAATTTGACACACTAAATCTTTTAATTTGCCTAAGAGAGTTACACGTTGACAATAAATTGGGCTACACTGACTTGGCATTTTTATTTTTTATTAATCACTTTTGTAAATGGTTAAATGTAAAATAATTTATATATATAATAATTCTATTGAAAATTTAAACCAAAAATTTTGTAAAAATATAGACTGAAAATTTTGCGTGTGGTCGAGTGAACAATATGGTTTTGTTTAAATTGTAAATAACTACATAGTTACTAATAGTTACAAGAACTCTTTGATTTTTTTACATATTAACTGTTTTGAAATAATATACAATGCCCACTATATAGTGACAAAAAATTACATCGAATACTTAGACGTTTACGTGGTTATTTTTTATTTAGTATTTTCTATCTACTTACATATATATATGTACATATATATATATATATATACATATATATATATATATATATATATATATATATATATATATATATATATATATGTATATATATTTCAACAAAATTGAACAAATATTGAGCAAAATATTGAACAAAAACGTGTAGAGGTTTTGTATTAAATTATTATTAACGATGACACCCAAACTTATACGAAAAATTATGATATTTGTACTATACAAACTACAACGAAATGTGTGATTATAAAATAAATCTAACGAGTAATAAGTGTGAAAGTGATTATTTAGACAGCCTAATATATATATATATATATATATATATATATATATATATATAATGTATATATATATATATAATGTATATATATATATATATATATAATGTATATATATATTATAATATTGATCTATTATATGCAATACGTCAGTGGTGCGAGCTAGGCGAGCTGGGGTGGAACCCGGTATGCATAGCGACTAGTAAGAACAGCATCCTAATATATATATATATATATATATATATATATATATATATATATATATATTCCATAAAATTGTGAAAATGACTATATGACATGACTAAAAAAAGTAAGTGTATGACTATAAAACAACACATCGCAATATAACTATGAGAGTGATTATATAGACTTACTAACATATATATATATATATATATATATATATATATATATATATATATATATAATATGATATTGAGCTGATATATGATTCGAGCGAAGCAAGTCGGGAGAGCGAGTTAAGCAATTGGGGTCGAAGCCCCCCAGAGTCGGCGAGCGTAGAGGCTAGGAGGAAGAGCCCTCTAGTATGTATATAAAAAACTATTCCGAAAAATTTCAAAAAATGGAAAATTTTCTAAAAAAAGGCGTGTAGAGATTTTATATTAAATTATTATTAACGATGATCCCTTATGCTACACGAAATTTTCACAAAGAATTATATGAAATGTCCGATTTTATACAATAACTGCGCTGTGATCTATTTGCGAGAATGATTATATTAGCATACTAACATACACACGCACATATATATATATATATATATATATATATATATATATATATATATATAAATGTATATATATATATAAATGTATATATATATATATATATATTACGATAGAAAATGATATATGCGATACGGGCGAAGCAAGTCCGGGGTGCTTGCGGGGGTGGATCCCCCTGTTATCGATGAGCGTAGTAAGTAGGGGCAGAGCCCCTTAATCATGAAAAAATATTTTATAAAAAGTTAATAACAAAAAGAAACATTATATCAGTTAAAAAAAAAGACTAATAGTCAGAAAAATACAAATTTATTGATGTTTAGCACTCTGAAGATAATATGGCGCTGTAAGGAATTATTCCATCGAAATTTACATACACCAAAATTGAAATGGGCAGTAATCATTATTGAATAATTTTTGATCACAAACTTTTTTGCAGTTTGTGAAGTAAAAAACAGTTTATTTGTAAATATGAAATTGACCACAATGCCAGGGCTATTCCGAACAAATGAAATAGAAGTTTAATTCTTAGCGTTACTTGCGAAGTACAACAGAGAATAAAGTTTAAAGTAAAATTCACTAATTTATTAGATAAAATTTAATGCAGAAACACTTGTTATGTTCTAGAATGTGTTTGTTATATAAATAAATTATAGTAAGCTGTTAAGTATAAAGAAATAACTTGAGAAATTGAGTAAGAAATTTTGAAAATACAAACACAAAATAATTGTTTACAATTATAGTATTTTTGGCATTCCTGTAGTATTTTTGGTATAGTATTTTTGGCTATATTTACAATAAAAATGAATTTTAACTTCTCACATAAAAATATTTCTAATAAAAATACTTAGTAATTTATTTTAATAATTATTGATCGTTCTCATTATTACTTATGTGCATTTTGATTGCAACGTCATCATCCTCAAAATGTTACGACTAGGTCTTAGAACTTTTTTTATATACTCTTGATTAGAAAATAATTCTAGTCTCTAGTTGAATCAATTTCTGATTTATAGGTTCAAAAACATGAAAACATGAATTGCCATATAACAATATAACCATTTGTTGATTAATTATGAAAGGATATTTCATGAATAATATTTCATATTTAATTTGAAATTGTCAAAAGAAATATATAAATTTCGCTTTATTCATTTCGAATAGTAATTATCCATTATAACGCTAAATTTTTTTTAAAAAATAATGCATTTTAGAATATTTGTTTCATGTATTAATTTGACATATAATTAATAATATCTACAGCCATTTTTATTTGATCAAAATGCAGTCGAATTTACAAAAAAAAAAAAAAAAAAACAAAAATTGTCATTTTATATACAATAAACTAATAATTATATTAAATTGTGAAAATAGTAAAAATAATTTCTTACGAGTCGTCTATTTGACACACTAAATCCTTTAGTTTTCCTAGAAGAGTCACTCGCTGGCAATAAATAGGACTACACTGGCTTGGCATTTTGCTTTACAAATAACGAAGTCGCGTAAAAATTAAAAAAATATACGTTTCGTTTAGATATAGAATGTATAATTATTGTTACTGTTTTTATTATAATAACCGAAAATTTTGTATATGTATAGAACGAAAAATTTTGCAACCGACCGAGTGTAAAAATGAGACTTTATGATTATAAACAAATTACATTGTTACCTTGGTAAAATCATTGCTATCTCTGATTTTTTTAATATAAACTGATTTGCTGACGCCCAACATAATTTCTTAAAGCCGGACATACACGTTCCGGTAGACCTGACAGGTATGCCTGTACAGGCGGACTTGCACAGGTAAACCGAAACGTGTAGGTGACAAACCTGCGCAGTTATTACGACCTGTACAGGCGACCTGAACATATTCGAAAAACGATTTGTTCTACCTGCGCAGGCGAGCGATTTACGGTAAACCGGAGCGCGTGTGTCAAACGCTTGTGCAAGTCCCAGTCAATGAGTTAGTGGGAACATGTGTGCTCCATACAGCGTGAATTGCTCAGATTTTAGAATGTCGGCTCAAGTGCAACGTAAAACTATTGAAGAATTGATAGAAATATATAAATTTGAATCATGTCTGTGGCAAGTAAATAATAAATAATATCACGATCGTCAGGAAATTCCAAAAGAATTTTCTACAATGCGTCTTGCGCGAGATAATCTAATTAATTTTTTTTCATCTTGAAAATTCAGATCTGTTTGTCGAAAAGGTCTTATCACGTCACTGAGTAAAGGGAATACATCATCGGCTCCCTGTGATGTTTTCTGTATTTGAAATATGCAACTCCCTGTTCTGTAGTTTTTTGAAAAATTTTATAGTCTGGAGAACACCTCCGTTAGTACCAAAATCTGCCAAAATAAACTGATAATTAGCATTCAATATAACTAGGAGAACTACTATAGCATTTCATTCTGATGCGTACGTCATATTGTGACTACAAGGCCTATTACTGCCAACAAATCGTCCGTCGATTCCATGATCTGAGAATAAACTGAAGAAAATCGTCAAATGGTTATCAGTTTCCTCCGAGCGTGTGTGGACCATAGATAAAAAAACTCTCTAGATCACAATGTACGGGTTAAAAATCTATGGCCAAAAACGATCGATTGGCGGTGCGGGGTGTTAACTCATACTGACACAACCAAATGGCACTGTCCGCGCGATATTTGCGCGGGAGATTTAAATATTTAAAATTTGAATATTAGTGCTGCTATATACATTTCCATTCAGAAATATTTAATTTTAATACAATTTTATAATAAGTCTCAAGTAATCAATTCCATATAAAATAGGAAATTCATTACTTCAAAATTATTATAAAATTGTGTTAAAATTAATTATTTTTGAATGGTTGTGAATATATTTTAAATTATTTATTTGTTTGCAATCATACTATTGTATAATGCTGCATACAATTAAAAAAAAGACAGTTATCTTTGTAATTTATTTATTTTTAAAAAATATTTTACACTAATAATAAGTAACTAAACACAAGTAATAAATACAAAAAAAGAACATTTAACACAACTCTAAAAATTGCTCTACCATCGAAACCAAAGGAAGGGGTATTTTTTCGATTTTAAAGAATTTAATGCTTTTAAGTTATTTCATCCCATGTTACACCCCGTGCACATAACTCGAAGTCCAATTGACTCTATTCGCCGAACAACTTCAATGATCATTCATGACAAATGATCTGAAGCTTAGTTTCAACAAAAGTAGTATGCAATTGACTGCTTCCATCTACGTCTCACATCTTGCAACATAAAAACCATGACACTATTTACCTATTCCTTCCCTATAAATCCGGTGTCCATGTCAACATGCCCAGTAATTCTATCAGCATGTAGGTCATACGACAACCCCTCGCGAATTGACATTTCATCGAACATTAACAAACAGAAGTTTTCTTTGTCTTCTAAATTACTGACCATGCGTGTTTGGTACGACATAATGTAGTCGTCCACACTTGGTTTCAAAAGAATCAATCTGAAAAAGTCATTAAAGAATTAATCGATGGTAAAGGAATTAATTTCGTTTGACATTTGGGCTTCTTTTCGAGAAAAACAAACATAACAATTCCTCTTCTATCCACTGTTTACCTAAATCTACCATACCCCCGACACGAATTTATAAAAAATATATCTGTAAATTTATAAAGGCCAATATAAACATTTATGAATTTTAAAAAATTAGTGCACTATTAAATTTTAAAATAATTATTAGTTGTGATCTAAAATGTATGTTATATATTGTATCGTATAACTTTGTACTGTTTTGAATTACTGAATTAACTTACACCATCGGTATTTCCATTGAAAATAATAATAGAAACATTGCAGATGATGGTTACAATTTGAATAGTAATTATAGTAGAAACGTTTATAATTTTACAAAATAAATTATAGTATGAATAATAATATTAGACTTGTGAATACTTACATTCACTGGTAGATCGATCACATCTGCAATGATTGGAGCAATCAGTGTTTTCATCATACTGGTTGATGAGAACACCTCGGACCTTAACTAAAATTTAAACAGCATTTATTATACAAATGTTTCTTGTTACCCAGAAACAAATTAGGTATTTTCAGATCATTGTATCTCACATAGCATGGTTTTGAAAAATTATTTTTTCAAAACCGTATATAATAAACCACAAGCAGGTTATGTTAAGAAATAAAAATATTTTATACCTGTCTTTCCAAACACAACGAGAGGACCGCTGATCTGTTGATGATGTTTTGTTAGGAATTGATAAAATCGCATGTTTTAAATGATGCTGACAATTTCTTCACTCTACATACTGAATCCACATGCTCTTCGCCAATTACCATTATTTGAATCCGAAGTCGTGCTCTACAATAGAAATATTATTACACATAAATAACTATTAATAATTAAAGTTAATTTAATTAAAATATAACTCACCTGCTTTAATCACAAATTATTCCACAAACACTAAACAATAAAAATGTTAAACACATGTCAAACAGATGTAATTTTCGAACAGCGTCTTTTCAACAATGCATTTTTTCTTTGGCCAATAAGAACGCATATAACACATGGATCAATAAGTCCTGAGACTAACCCAGAGATGGTGCTCGTAGTAAACCAGTAACCAGGTCTTTCTAGAGTACTAACCTTTACTTAAAACGTGTTAAAATTTTAAGTCGATCGGACCAGAAACAGCTGAGTTATCGAGGTTGGAGTAAAGTCGTTTTGTAGTTTGTTTAAAAAATGGAAAAAACCGAGTTTCGTGTTCTGATAAAACATTGTTTTTTAATGGGTAAAAACACCGTGCAAGCGAAACAATGGATTGAAAAATGTTACCCGGACTCTTGTCCATCAAAAGCAACGATTTGTCGGTGGTTTGCCGAGTTTAAACGTGGTCGTACCGACACAAACGACGCGGAACGCTCGGGTAGACCTGTGGAAGCCGTTACACCGGAAAATGTGAGTGAAGTGACAAAAATTATAATGAAAGATCGTAAAGTGAAGGTCCGTGAGATTGCTGAGATGACACAGATATCATATGGAAGTGTATTTACTATCCTTCATGAAAAATTGAGCATGAAAAAGGTTTTTTCCAAGTGGGTGCCGCGATTGCTTTCGATGGAACAAAAACAGCAACGAGTCGATGATTCAGAAAGCTGTTTATCGCTATTTACTCGCAACAAAAAAGATTTCTTGCGTCGTTACGTGACCATGGACGAAACATGGATACATCACTACACTCCAGAGTCGAAGCGGCAGTCATCTGAGTGGCGCACAGATGGCGAAAGCCGTCCGAAGCGTCCGAAAACGCAGCAGTCAGCTGGCAAAGTCATGGCGTCAGGTTTTTGGGATACGCATGGCGTGATTTTCATTGACTATCTCGAAAAAGGTAAATCGATCAACAGTGATTATTATATTGACTTGCTGGTGCGTTTGAAGGAGGAAATCGCAAAAAAACGACCGCACATGCAGAGAAAAAAAATCCTTTTTCACCAAGACAATGCACCCTGCCACAAGTCGATGAAAACAATGGCAAAATTGAACGAATTGGGCTTTGATCTGCTTCCCCACCCCCCATACTCGCCAGATTTAGCCCCCAGTGACTACTGGCGGCTCTTTGCTGATCTTAAAAAAATGCTCCAGGGAAAAAGATTTGGCTCAAATGAGGAGGTCATCGCTGAAACTGAAGCTTATTTTGAAGCGAAAGATAATTTTTTTATAAACATGGTATTGAAAAATTGGAAAAGCGTTGGAACGATTGTATCACCCTAAAAGGTGATTATGTTGATGAATAAAAAAAAATTTTGCAAAAAAAATGTTGTTTTCATTGTTAGTCTCGGGACTTATTGATCCATGTGTTATATATATATATATATATATATATATATATATATATATATATATATATGTTCATGTTCTCTGCCAATAGTAAAACGATATACAAAATGAGTTGCAAATCGAACAACTAACGCCATCCGGTGTGTCAGCATTACTTAAGGGGACCCGGTGGTCTAGAATTTTCGAAAAATCGATTTTTTTTTTCGAAAGTATAGTATCTTAAAAATATACTGTTAAAATTTGATGACGAAATTCAGAGTATTTCAGGATCTACAGCCCATTAGAAGGTCAGGTAGGTAGAAGAATAAGTGGAGCCGGCTCTATTGTTCGCTAGTTGCTTGAAACTTTAAACGCGTTTATCTCGAAACTACTTTTTTTCATCTTGCGGGGGCTAGAAAAAAAAAACTACTTGACCGATTTGTCTGAAATTTTAATATGTTATTTTGAATAGTTCTAGCTCTCGCTGGAAGTAAAATTAATAGTTTCTGTAAAATATTAATATTTTTTTTATTAACAAAACATTCAAAAATACTGGTCGTTTTCAAACTTGTACTTTTGACTACGCGCCATTTTGTCAATTTTTTTTTTTTTTATTCTACCGTCCTACGATAGCTATACTTATACTAATTAAAAATTCGTCAATTGTTTTATTTCAGATCAGAGGGAGAGATAAATCATCATTCACCACGCAATTCCATTTTTTTAGAGAGGGAGACTTCAGCATCATTTTTCTAATTTAAAAAAATTTTTTTTTTGTCTTTATTTTCATTTTTGTGTAGTTTATTAGTAATAAAATAAGTGTAAAAAAATTTGAAAGCATTATTCATTACCCTCATATAGAAAAAAATGTTTTAAAATAGCTTAAATTTTAGGCCGCTAGACCACCGGGTCCCCTTAAAAACCATGCTCAAGGTTTCCTATGTTACTTCGACCGGCCTGGTGTGGACTGAATGATGTTCCGGTCAACCTGCGCAGGTCCGTCTGTACAGATCTGCCTGTCAGGTCTACTGCGACGTGTATGGTCAGCTGCGCCACACATTCGGTATTCGCCGAATCCCGAGCAAAAGTTTGCCGCATGGCGAGTAGTATGAATGGTTCTGTGCAAAACGAGTGTTTGGTATTCGTCGTTGCTCGCCTTTCCCATTTGGCGAGCGTATTTCATCCCGAATCGAAGGGAACGAATATTTGTGTATTGTGAACGAATCGATGCTCGATGAAATACGCATTTGTGTACACGTGTCCTTGCGTCTGCTCGCTACTCGCCAAACATTTACCGATTCAATACTTAGCGAAATGCAAATATTCGGCATTCAGCAAATACCAAATGTATGGCGCCGCCTTTACAAAAGGTACTCTCCTGAAAACAAAGGAACAAATGCCGTTTACTGTTCTCTTTTTCAAAGTTACTATTAGTATGATTCAATTAATTTGCGCTATTTTTTAATACTGTACACGAGTGGTGTTAAACACGTGGCCCGTAAGGCTCTATAATGCGGCCCGCAAGGCTTTACAATGCGGCCCGCGAACCAAGGCTTGAAGTTAATTTTATTAAAATAATAATAAAAAGTAACATCTAAATGGAATTGATTGAAATTCAGTGTAACACGTTGCTAAAAGAAAAGTATAATGAAGTTGGTATTCCAGATTTTTATTTACACTTGCCAGAACATGATATTGAAATGCGTATGTTTGCAGCAAGAATCCTGGCAACGTTTGGTAGTACAGAAACAAAGAGGAGGCTGGATTTCAGTCATCACACTGATTGCTTTTACCTTTCTGTACATCTTTTAAATTCGTTTTTGAGATAGCCCGACTGGTAGGCCGCATCCATATTTTTCGCCTTCGTCGGGACAAGGTTACTCTTTTTCACTTTGTTGCTGATGGCCTCCGAAGGTGCTTGAGCGATTACCACGGAAGCTAGTAGTGTAAGCTGCGTGGTCAAATTACTCTTCTGCATCGACATTCTATGCGACGGTCTAAGGATAATCGTCACTGATATATTGGTTTTTGTTACATTACTAGTATATAACCCCATCAAAATTGACGGGAAAGTAGAAATAAACATAGAAAAAAACTGTTTATTGGTTTTTACAACATAATATATTTAAAAATAAAAAATACCTATGAACGAAACTTAATAAACTTGAAACCTATAAGCAGACAAAACAAAATTTTCTTGTCACTTTGTCCCCAGGACAAAGTGACGAATAATGTGGGTTTTGATATATATATATATATATATATATATATATATATATATATATATATATATATAAGTAAATATATGAAATAATAGTGAATATTCAATTGTATTAAATATTATAAATCATATAAGTACGACATAAAATCTAAAATTATCGTTCAAAAATGTTAGTTATTTGTCCTGAAGATATTTATTAACAAATTTTAAAATTATTTTTAGAAAACTGTTAGATTGGTAAAAATAATTGCGGTTTTTATCGTTTTAAGTTTAGCGACGATTTTTCTAGTTATCATCATTACTTTTTGTTGTATTTGTGTGATAGATTATTGTAAACAATGAAATTAGCACTACCGATTTCAGCTTATGTTTCATCTTTTCATTCTTTAATATTGTTAGGTAAATTTGTTTTTGACGAAAAATCAATTTGTGGACGTACAGCTTAATACTGATTCCAAAAAATTCGTAATGGAAACGAAAGCCTTGATGATGATGAAGGTCGTAGACGTCCTTCAGCTACAGATAACAATGATTTGAGTACCGTTATTGAAGCAGACCCACGTAAAACAACTCGAAAGGTGGCAAAAAAAGTCATAGTTGATCATTCAACAGATGTTCGACATTTGGGCCTAATTAGAAAAACAAAAAAGCTAGATAAATGGGTGCCGTATGAACCAAACGAACATGAAGCAATTCGTCGACACGAAGTCTACACTCCCTTTCTTGATCACATTGTCACATGTGATAAAAATTGGATTCCCTGTAACAATCAGAAACGATTATCACGATGGCTAGACCGAGGAGAAGCACGAAAACAATTTCCTAAACCTAAACTTCATGACAAAAAGATTATGGTTACTATTTGGTGGTCGGCAAGGGGCCCCATTCACTACAACTTCTTAAATCCTGGTGAAACAATAACAATAGAAAAATATTGTCAGGAAATTGAAAAAATGCATGAAAAAGTTGCATCGTTTACGGCCAGCATTAGTCAATCGAAGAGAACCAATTCTCCTTCATGACAACGCCCGAACACACATCTCGCAAATGACTTTAAAAAAAATTAACTGAACTGAGTTATGGAACCTTACCTCTCACCCATCTTATTCACCGAACTTGTCATCGACAGATTATCTGTTTTTAAAAAAATAAGTAATTTGCTGCGAGAGAACGTTTTCAAAGATCAAACATCAGCTCAAAGAGCTTTCGACGAATTCGTTAATTCCAGGTCTCCAAAATTCTATCATGTAGAAATAAACAAACTTGTTTCCCGTTGGGAGAAATGTGTGCAGGCCATTGGTCTTTATTTTGACTTATAAATATAATTTTTAACTGATAAATGCGTCTTTTTACCCGTACGTAAAAACCGCAATTATTTTTCCACCATGATAATATTATAAAAAGTGTTATGATCGTGGGTGTAGGTACGTATTTTTTATTTTTATTAGAAACACTATTGAAAAAACAAAAAACTAACATTTATTTAGGAAAAATATTTCATATTAAATTGTCAGTCATAATAAATTATCAGTTTTCTAAATTATCAGTAATTTTCAAATAAATCTTTTGCAATACTATTTTTTAATAATTTTTATTTAATTTGTAAGTTAAATTACCAAAAATATCAAAATGTGTGACGAACCGTGCCAACTCTTAGAGAAACTGAAAGTTTTAGTAGATGACATGCAGAGCAAGTAAGTACGCTATACACATAATAGACACACACATATATACACATATATATATATATATATATATATATATATATATATATATACATACATATATATAAATATATATTTATATATATATATATATATATATATATATATATATATATATATATATATATATATATATATATATATATATATATATATATATCATCATCATCATCATCTTCAGCCACTGTTAATCCACTGCTGGATGAAGGCATCTTCCATGATTTTCCATTTTGTTCGATTCAGTGCCTCTCTTTTCTACAGATTTCCAAGAAAGTTTTTAATATCCTTATCCCATCTTGGTCATTGGTCTCTTTCTGTGTCTTTTCATATTCCTTGGTTCCCAGTCAATAATTTTTCTTGTCCATCGGTTATCTTCTCTTCTTGCGATATGTCCCGCCCATTTCCATTTCAGACTCTTTACTCTTCTTATTATGTCTGTGACTCCAGTTCGTTTTCGTATCCATTCTATTCTCTTTCTATCTCTTCTTGTTATTCCCAAAATGCATCTTTCCATATTTCGTTGTGTTGTTTGGAGTCTGAACTATTTTGGCGTTAAGCACCCATGTTTCGCTGCCGTAGGTAAGGACTGGTAGTATACGAGGTCAGACAATTAAGTAATGCGACCGATTTTTTTTCTCGGCCTGTGGTAACACTGCGAACCTGTAACTCCGCCACCGTAATAGCAGATCCCTACTCTCTCGATTGAGACCTTGACCACCCTCGTACGATCATTTCTTCGCCAGCTGTTTAGTGTTTTGTAACAACGCGCGAGTAGTGCATGTCACGAAAATGGAACAGAGAAATTTAGAGCAACGGTGCGCGATAAAATTTTGTGCAAAACTCGGCGAAACCGCGACAGAAACTTATGAAAAAGTGCTTAAAGTGTATGGTAGTGATGCCCTGAGTCGTAGTCAGGTGCTTCGGTGGCATGCCGATTTTAAAAAAGGCCATTTTAAAAAAGGCGATTTTAAAGTGAAAACCATGTTGATTTGCTTCTTTGACAGCAAAAGGGTGGTTCACAAAGAGTTCGTACCACCTGGACAAACCGTAAATCAAGTATTCTACCGCAATGTGCTCGAAAAATTACGAAAAAGGGTGCTCAGAGTGCGTCCAGAGATCGCGAAGACTTGGGTTCTGCATCACGACAATGCTCCCTGTCACAGTGCGTTCAGTGTCTCTCAGTTTTTGGCGTCTAAAGGCATCGCAACGTTACCACAGCCGCCCTATTCACCGGACATGTCACCCTGCGACTTTTTCCTATTCCCCCATATGAAAAAATTCGTCAAAGGTCGACATTTTGACTCCGTTGAAGATATCCAAGAATCTGTGACGAGGGTACTCGGAGAGGTCCCACAAGAAGTGTTCCAGAATTGTTACGAAAACTGGAAAACTCGCTGGAATAAGTGTATAGATGCGGGAGGGGACTACTTTGAAGGGGATCGCAGCGATGTACATTAATTTTTAAATATACTCGATTTTTGAATTTTGTCGCATTACTTAATTGTCTGACCTCGTACATATATATATATGATTTTTTTCAGTCAGTCATATAGATTTTTAACAATTTTGCTAAACAACAAAATAATAGCTCAATGTTAATGACTAATCCAAAATATAGATGCCTCTTCTATTAATTACCATTTAAACTAACTTTTGACACCATTAAGATAAATTTTTAATTCTACATATAATAAATAATGTATTTTTTTTTTAATATGACCTTACTCGATTATTACTGCTTTTCTAAGAATGTAAAAATTGATAAATGTAATAATTAAAATGCGTGAGGTTTAAATAATATGACGACTGTATTTAAAATTCTTTTTCAAATTCACTACTTTTAACCCTTTTCTATTAAATGTTGCTATATGACAATTTTAATAATTAGTGGTATTCTGTTGCTGATGATCCGAATGTCACAATTATTAAAACTAAAATGCTATATTTTAAATGCTTTGAAATGTCATGTTAACATGTCAAGCATGTATAATTAATTCAATTAAGATTTTAATTAATTTGAAATATGTAACATTTCCGTTTTAAGTTCATTGCTCACTCTATCGTATTTTTTTAACTTTGCTTTTTATCCTATATGAAAATCACAAAATATACAATGCTGAATATCTTTATTGTTACTATTTAGATTGTTTTTTTAAAATTTGTTTTTATACTTTTTTGGTATATAAACAAAAGGACTAGAGGAGATACAAAAAGATTGAAATCAAAACTAAACAGATAAAGAATTATGCTTATAAAATAATTTGATATGAAAAATTATATGAGATTTTTTTGCAATATGTACACTATTGTAGTATTATGCAGACAACTAACTTAAACCTAAGATTTAAAATATCTGTTAGGACATAAGTTTAATTATATTAGGTGTTGGAATTAATTCGTAGCGTGTTTCAAAAAATGGCGTAGGTAGTACATTCTTCCATTGTTCCCTTTAACCAAATATTCCCCGTAAAGCAGCTGTGCTCAGGCGTCAGTTTCAGTATATGTCATTTGGTTGAAGCGAAATAACAACACTTTGTACTTTATCGAATATGTCGAATTTCGTGCCGGATAAATCGTTTTTGCGGGGAGTTTTACTTCATTACTTTAACGTGAAAAAAGTATTGCCGAAAGTCATCGTATTTAAGTGGAAGTTTATGGTGACCATGATCTAGCTGAGCGCAAACGTGTCGGAAGTGGTTTGCACGTTTTAAAAGTGGTGATTTCGACTTGGAATACAAGGAACTACCTGGAAAGCCGAAAAAGTTCGACGATGAAGAATTGGAGGCATTGCTTAATGAAGATCCATGTCAGACACTTCAAGAATTGTCTGAATCGTTGGTAGTTGACTTGTCAACGGTAGGAAAACGCCTTAAAGCCATGGGAATGATCCAAAAGCAAGGAAATTGGGTCCCATACGAATTGAAATCGAAGGACGTTGAAAGGCGTTTTTCTACCTGTGAACTACTGCTTCAACGGGAGAAAAGGAAGAGATGTTTGCATCGAATTGTCACGGGCGATGAAAAGTGGATCAATTACGAAAACCCCAAGCGCAGAAAGTCATGGGTTAAGCCCGACCAAACATGAACATCAGCGGCGAAGCCAAATATCCATGGATCCATGGAGCTCATGCTCTGTATTTGGTGGGATCATAAGGGTGTGATCTACTATGAGCTGCTCAAACCGAATGAAACTATAACTGGGGATCGCAACCGACTACAATTGATGCGCTCGAGCCGTGCATTGAAGGAAAAACGGCCGGAATACTTTGAAAGACACGACAAAGTGATTTTGCAGCACGGCAATGCTCGTCCGCACGTCGCAAAACCGGTCAAAACATACTTGGAAACGCTCAAATGGGAAGTCCTACCCCACCCGCCGTATTCTCCAGATATTGCTCCTTCTGATTACCACTTGTTTCGATCGATGAGTCATGGCCTGTCTGGGCAGAAGCTCACTTCTTATGAAGATTGCAAAGAATGGGTCGATTTGTGGATTGCATCTAAAGACGAGGCGTTCTTCAGACGTGGTATTCGTCTCCTGACCGAAAGATGGGGAAAAGTAGTGGCTAACGATGGACAATACTTTGAATCATATGTTTTTTCAATTTCATTTAAAACAAACGATCTTTTTGCATGAAGAAAACGCTACGAATTAATTCCAACACCCAATAATAATATAACATTTGCTATCATATTCCTTCTCAATAATTTAATTTACCTACATTCATTCATATTGTCAAAAAAATTCACCATATGTTTCTTTATTATACAAGATATTTTTTTGAAAAATCATATTTTATAAATTTAAAAATATTTTTTTTCAAAATAAACTACTTTTCTATTTTAAAATGATTTTACTTATATATGATACATTTATTAATTCTTGCATATCTTATTATAAACGATAAGTGTCGACATTTAAAGGCATACACATATGTAAAAACAGTTAAGTAATTATATATTCATCTCTTATTATTATCTGTCCTTTATTAATCTCTCTCTTATTATAGTAATTATTATTATTATATATATATATATATATATATATATATATATGTATATGTATATATATATATATATATATATATATATATATATATATATATATATATATATATATGTATATATATCTTTTTTGTCGTCTTCATCTTTAGTATATTTAAAGTTAACCCCTCTTTATTTTTATGATTGACATGTTGTTTTCTTCTGATATTAGAGATTTCCTTTAAACAAACTAGTATCTTTTGAATATCTTTGAAATATTTTGTATTTAAATCCAACGATGAAATAGTATGATCTATAAATTAATATTTAATAAATTTTATTATTATTTTCTTATTGTTAATATTTCATATTTAGTGAATGAATTGTAGCAATCAAAAACTAATTTATTTTCAGACAACATCGACATCCTGGACCAATGTGGCTGCAATTAGCTATTGTTCCAGCTCCTAAATTGAAAAGCAAATCAGAGCAACAAAATAAAGAACAAAAACCTACAGGAAAAAGTAACGATGAAGAAAATGTAACTATTTTATAATATATTAAAATTATATTTAGTATAAAATATTCTCCATTAATTAGTTTCAGGATTATAATTTAATTTACAATATGTTTTTTGTATTCAGATTTAAAAATTTATCTAGAAGTTTATAGGACATTTTCAATTAATCAATTTATATAAGGAAATTCTATAAATAGTATTTAATTTGTTATATTAGTGTACATATATGAACCATCGACTTTGCAGAATAAAAATTAAAAATATATAGTTTCCATGAAAATAATTTATTTAGTGAAAATAATTTTCACTGGCCACAAATTTTCATTCAAAAAGATGCTAATATATAATTTCATTGTTCTATTTTTGATTTTTTTTTTAATTTTCAAATAAAATGCTTTTATCCAAGTGAATTTAGACGCGCTCTTCATTTTGAAATACTTTCTTTACAAATAGTTGGTAATTTTTCACACACAAATGATTTTTTTTACTTATTCTACAAACTACAAAAACTTTTTCCGATCAAAAAATTGTTCAATAATTGATTATTGATCGATTTTGATTGTTACGTATATATAATTTGAAAATAATATAAAGAAAAGATTCTAATAATTATTAAAATCAGCAAATACGAGGTCAGACAATTAAGTAATGCGACAAAATTCAAAAATCGAGTATATTTAAAAATTAAGGTACATCGCTGCGATCCCCTTCAAAGTAGTCCCCTCCCGCATCTATACACTTATTCCAGCGAGTTTTCCAGTTTTCGTAACAATTCTGGAACACTTCTTGTGGGACCTCTCCGAGTACCCTCGTCACAGATTCTTGGATATCTTCAACGGAGTCAAAATGTCGACCTTTGACGAATTTTTTCATATGGGGGAATAGGAAAAAGTCGCAGGGTGACATGTCCGGTGAATAGGGCGGTTGTGGTAACGTTGCGATGCCTTTAGACGCCAAAAACTGAGAGACACTGAACGCACTGTGACAGGGAGCATTGTCGTGATGCAGAACCCAAGTCTTCGCGATCTCTGGACGCACTCTGAGCACCCTTTTTCGTAATTTTTCGAGGACATTGCGGTAGAATACTTGATTTACGGTTTGTCCAGGTGGTACGAACTCTTTGTGAACCACCCCTTTGCTGTCGAAGAAGCAAATCAACATGGTCTTCACTTTGGACTTGCTCATTCTCGCCTTCTTTGGCCTTGATGCTCCAGGGGACAGCCACTGTTGGCTTTGTCGTTTAGTTTCGGGGCCATATTGAAAGAACCAACTTTCATCACCAGTAATAACTCGATCGAGAAGAGTAGGATCACTTCCAACCTGCTCGAGACAATCTTGAACGATGTTCATTCGGTGGGCTTCGTGACATGCACAGCTGGCGAAGAAATGATCGTACGAGGGTGGTCAAGGTCTCAATCGAGAGAGTAGGGATCTGCTATTACGGTGGCGGAGTTATAGGTTCACAGTGTTACCACAGGCCGAGAAAAAAAATCGGTCGCATTACTTAATTGTCTGACCTCGTATATGATAGATAAACGATATTGTCATTTAGTTATTTTTTACCGTGTGTCTCAATTGAACAAATTTTGTTATGAATGAGATATTCGTCTGCATACCCATCAAAAATTGCACATACTGTTTGTGATAAGTAAGATAACTTACATTTAATTTTCATCGTTCAGTCACTATGAGATACCCACATATCCAAGCTTTGTCTTTTACTAATTACATCGAGATGATCAGTGATGTCTGTATGATGAACATCGAAATATGTCGTTAATTATCATATGCTTTAATTAATATTTTTTCTCCAACATTATTTTTTGTAGTTTGTTGCCAATTTAAGCTTCATACCTTTCAAGTGGTTTGTTTTTAAGAGATAAATTTTAAAAAGAAAATTTAAACTAACATTTTGTTTTCATTCCTTAACAAAATTCAATGTATTCAATTCAAAATTCATA
Source organism: Acanthacorydalis orientalis (assembly GCA_034766995.1). Taxonomy (NCBI): domain Eukaryota; kingdom Metazoa; phylum Arthropoda; class Insecta; order Megaloptera; family Corydalidae; genus Acanthacorydalis; species Acanthacorydalis orientalis. The sequence goes on from CM068316.1 coordinate 25,380,203, forward strand.
TGTTATGTAAAAAAGTGTTTGTCGATACGATAATAGTTTTTCTTTTACTAAAATTGATAAATGAAAAGATTTATATTTATTTTTGTTTTTAATTCTTTTATTTTTTTTAATTTTACTCGCTTTTGAAATATTATTTTTATATTTATAAAAATTCTAAAATATTTGATATTTTAAATTGTTCATTTTGATAATCATATAGTATAACCCTACATACACACAGAAATATATATATATATATATATATATATATATATATGTGTGTGTATATATATATATATATATATATATATACGAGGCTGGTCCCAGAAGTACCCGACCCAACAAAGAAAACACAAAAATATTGGAAAAAAAAATATTTATTTTTCAACATAATCTCCTCTCAGCTCTATACACTTTTCCCAGCGATGTTCAATAAGTTCGATACCCTTTTTATAATAAGAACTGTCTTGCTCCTCAAAATACCCATTAACTGCCGACATCACTTCTTCATCGTTGGGAAATCTTTGACCACTGAGCCATTTTTTCAAGTTTGGGAACAGAAAATAATCCGAGGGGGCTAAATCTGGCGAATAGGGTGCATGAGGTAGCAATTCAAACTTTCATTCATTAATTTTGGCCATTGCAATGACGGATTTGTGAGCTGGTGCATTGTCTCGATGAAACAACACGTTCTTCTTAGCCAAATGCGGCCGTTTTTGCTTGATTTCTTCGCTCAAACATTGCAATAAGTTCGCATAATACTCGCCGTTGATAGTTTTTCCCTTTTCGAGATAGTCAATGAAAATTATCCCACGCGCATCCCAAAAAACCGACGCCATGACCTTGCCTGCAGATGAAACGGTCTTCGTCTTCTTTGGAGCCGGTTCTCCCTTTTCAGTCCATTGTTTTGATTGTTCTTTTGTCTCGGGTGTGAAGTGATGGACCCATGTTTCAAACGGCGCAAAAATTCTGCTTTGTTACTGTGAAACTTCGCTAAACACTCAATTGAAACATCTTCACGACACTGTTTTTGCTCGAGTGTGAGCAAACGCGGCACCCATCTTGCACACAGCCTTCTCATGTACAAATTTTCAGATAATATGCGATGTACCGCACTTTTTGAAATGCCTACTATGTCTGCTAGCTCGCGCACTTTCAGTCGACGATCATCCAGTACCGCTTTGTGGATTTTCTTCACCATTTCTGGAGTCGTCACCTCATTTGGTCGACCACTGCGATGCTCGTCTTGGCAGCCCGTACGGCCTCGTTTAAACTCTGCCACCCGATATTTCACTGTTGTAAACGAAGGAGCAGACTCACCCAGAGTAGAATCCAGTTCAGCTTTTATATTGGTTGGGCTGAGGCCTCTCAAATAAAAGTATTGTATCACATAACGATGACCAATGTTCTCTATTTTCACAAATTCACTGAAAACGTTCACTATTGATGGCTGCCAAACAAATACTAAACAACGTGGCGTCCTCAAACTTGAAACATATGCTTTACAGATTGTGTACTTTCTAATACAGTGATATTTTTCAAACAACTACCGCCATCTCTAGGTCAGGACGGGTACTTCTGGGACCACCCTCGTGTGTGTATATATATATATATATAATTAAAAATGGAGACTGACTGATAATATAACATTTTAATATTTATAAGAATAAAATTTAAAAGGTATGATTATAAAAGTGCCAAATATTGTGCCGAGCAGTGGCTCACTCAGAATTTAATCGTGGAAGAGGGAGGGAGGAGGTGTTGAACGGATAATTTTTTTTACGTGAAATCTTAAAAATTGATTAGGTGATTATAAAAATTTATTTAAAGAAGAAATTCCAGTTTTCTCTTCTTTTTACAAAGCTCTTAAATTACTTCAGTCGTGGTTACATTAATCTCTCTGTATATACATAGGGGATTACATTAATCTCTCTCTGTATATAGAAGATTTGGGGAATCCCAGAGTCTTTTGGATTCCACCCCTCCGTGTGCTTCACCTGTGAGGAGTATACACTTCGAGATTCTTATAAAACATATTTTTTTGTTTTTCAGTGCATTCCTGTAAAGAAATCAAAATCACGTGAATTAAGAGCTGGAAGATTATATAAAGGATGTGACTGTGAAATGCATAACGGTCTACAAGATATGTGCCCACGAACTGAGTGTCACGGATCTCCAGAATGTCTTCATAAACCTGATCCTACTTGTGGACCTAGTGAGGTATAAACTATATAAGTACGAATAATAAATTAATACCAAAAATAAAGACAACACTGACAAAATTTGTATCTTGATCATTTTTTCCTAAATGAAATGAAAACTTCATGCAGATGCGATTTTAATGAAAACAGTTAATAAAAAACAAAGAAAGAGGAAAGAATGAATTGAAAAAGCACCTACTTAAAAGATACAATTACTATGATGTCGTTTATAAATTTACACCATTAAATAATGTGATTTACACCTAAAAATATTATTAAGTTAAATTCACGTTCAAAATATTTGACATAACAGGTGGGCTGAAAGTTCGTAGGCTTGCATAGAAAAAATTTTTTTTTTGATAGAATTTGATTTTATTATTCAATATAGTTCCCTTCGAGGGCGATATAACGATTATAGCGGTCATACAATTTTTCGATACCATTTTTATAATACGATTTGTCTTTAGCCTCAAAATAGGCTTCAGTTTCGGCGATTACCTTTTCATCGGATCAAAATTTCTGTCCAGCGAGCATCCTCTTGAGGTCTGAGAACAGAAAAAAGTCGCTGGGGGCCAGATCTGGAGAGTACGGTGGATGCGGAAGCAATTCGAAGCCCAATTCTTGCAATTTCGCCATCGATTTCATTGATTTGTGGCACGGTGCATTGTCTTGATGAAACAGCACTTTCTTCTTCTTCAAATGAGGCCGCTTTTTCGCGATTTCGTCTTTTAAACGCTCCAATAACGCTACGTAATAGTCGCTGTTTATGGTTTTTCCCTTTTTAAGATAGTCAATGAATATTATACCATGAGTATCCCAGAATACTGATGCCAGAACCTTGCCAGCCGACTTTTCCGTCTTTCCACGCTTTGGAGTCGGTTCATCACGTGCAGTCCACTCGGCTGACTGTCGATTGGACTCCGGTGTGAAATGATGGAGCCATGTTTCATCCGTCGTCACATATCGACGCAAAAATTCGGATTTATTACGATTGAACAGCTCCAAACACTCCTTAGAATCATCGATTCGTTGTTGTTTTTGGTCGATTGTGAGCTCGCGCGGCACCCACTTTGAACAGAGCTTTCGCATATCCAAATATTCATGCACGATATGACCAACACGTTCCTTTGATATCTTTAGGGTCTCTCAGCTATCTCAATCAACTTCACTTTACGGTTATCAAATATTATTTTGTGGACTTTTTTGATGTTTTCGTCGGTAACAGCCTCTTTGGGGCGTCCACCGCGTGCATCGTCCTCGGTGCTCATTTCGCCTCGTTTAAATTTAGCAAACCACTTCTCTACGGTTGATTTTCCTGGTGCAGAGTCCGAATAATGTTTATTAAGCCAAGCCTTGGTTTCAACAGTATTTTTTTTCGCCAAAAAGCAATGCTTTATTAACACACGAAATTCATTTTTATCCATTTTTTCAAGGTAACAAAAGTTCTTTCACTAAAAATGATGTAACTCAGATACTAATAGTGCAACAGCTGTCAAATTTATACACGCGTCTTTTGAAGGTTAGGGCTAACTAAAAATCATATGGATTTGATACTAGTAGCGCCATCTATGTGTCAGCCTACGAACTTTTCATCCCACCTGTTTATAAATGTGAATATTGTTAAGTTTATCCAAAACGATTGTATGGAAAGAAAAAACAAATTGTAATATAAAAAACTGAATTAGTGTTAGAATTCCATCTAATATTTATGTCACTTTCACTATTTCCAAAATTTTAATTTGTACATTTTAATTTTAGCTGTTATTTTTTCAAAGATTACAACACATTCAATACACACTTAAAGCATGAATTGAAAAAAATATATGTCAAAAAAGTCTCTATAAATTCCACTTTTATCTCAATCAACATCGTATTCAAGTGTTTATGTTTCATATACTTTTTCTGTTATAGTTTGCTGGCGGTAAACATTATACAAAACTAACAGAAGAGAGAAGACTAAAATATGCACAATTACTAGAATTAAAAAAAGCTGAATTGATAAAATCCAAAAAGGATCAGTCTGGTAAAGAAGAATCATCGAAAGATAAAACCGCTTCATCCGATACACCAAAAGATTCATTTTACATACAATATGTTCCTTGTCCTATATGTCCGAGTAATCCATGCTGTGGGTTCCCTTGCGTATCTGATAAGCCAAATACTACATGTGAACACGGTATGTATATTTAAGGGTCGGCTGAAAAGTCCGTAGCCTAACAAAGAAAACAACGTTTTAGAAAAAAAATTCTTTTTTTATTTTTCAATATAATCTCCAGAAAGGCTGATACATTTTTCATATCGGTGTTCTAATTTTTAATAAGCCATCTCTATAAAATGATTCGTCCTGCTCCTCAAAATAGCTGTTTACTGCATCAATAACCTCCTCGTTGCTGTTAAATCGTCGTCCTCCAAGGTATTTTTTGAGGTTATGGAAAAGGTAGTAGTCGCTGGGTGCTAGATCTGGCGAAAAAGGTGGTTGTGCAAGCGACTGGAACTTTAATTCGAGTATTTTTGACGTTGCAATGAGTGACGAATGTGCTGGAGCATTGTCGTGGTGAAACAAGATTTTTTTTCGCTGAATGTGGCCGTTTTTTCTTTATTTCAACGCTGCAATAAATCTGCGTAGTACTCACCAGTGATACTTTTACCCTTTTCCAGTTAATCAATATAAATGATACCTTTTGCATCCCAGAAAACACTCGCCATAACCTTGTAGCTGACAAAATTGTCTTTGCTTTTTTCGGAGCTCGTTCACCCGGCCCAATCCACTGTTTAGATTGTAATTTGCTTTCAGGAGTGTTGTGGTGAACCCGAGTATCATCCATAGTCATGAAACGTCTGAAAAATTCATTGGGATTTTTCTTAAAGAGCGCCAAATTCTCACTTGAAATCGTTTTTCGACGCAACTGTTGGTCGGGTGACAGCAAGCGCGGCACCCATCTCGCACAGACCTTGTGAAAGCCCAAAACATTATTCAAAACATTACCGACACATTCTCTCGATATGTTAACAGTCTCTGCTATCTCGTGCGACTTCAATCTGCGGTCTTCCAGCACGATTTTATGGATTTTTTCCACCATTTCCGTAGTTGTCACTTCCACGGAGCGTCCTGAGCGGGGCCCATCTTTCGTGCTCGTCCGTCCCAGTTTAAATTCTTTAACCCACTTTGTAACCGTTGAATATTGTTGGGCAGAGTCTCCTAGTGTACCACGTACTTCTTCACAAATTTCCTTCGGCGTAAAACCTTTCAAGTATTTAATCACCGCACGTTTTTCCTCATCCTCCATTTTTTCAAGTTTTCCGAAATCGTCTTAATTGAAATGCTGTCAATCAAACACTAACCAAGCGACTCACCTGAAACTTTGGGCATAAGCCAGTTAAGGTTAGTACTATATAATGCTAGAGCGAAATTGCACTGGTGGCGCCATCTCTGTGTCAGGCTACGGACTTTTCAGCGACCCTCGTACATCATGGTCTTACATACAGGTATGGAAACGACGGTATTGAAAACGGTACCGATTGTTGGTCGAACTTTTTAACACTAGATTTAAAGGTATCGACTGTATACCTATTTTTACTGAATTCCGTCTTTTTGACGGGTAAATTAAAATGCAATTTAGCGTTTAGTACACTTTTAGAATCACCTTCTATTTTGACATTTTTATGTTTAGAACTGAGCAATAATACCTTTTTGTTTGGCTTGGATTTGTAAACTGTGAGAACGTACGCATCTCATTTATAAATTTTTGTGGAAAATCGAATCATATCATCCTTCTTAGCCTTTGCAATTTTTGAAAATTATCTTCTGTTTGCACGTATAGTCACCACAAGAGTTGTTTTTTTGCAAGCAACTTTTTTGCAAGGGAAATGCTTGTGAAAAAATTGTCAGTAGTAATGTTTCTTCCACGGCCTAAATATGGTTCAGCAACCTTGAGCGCGACGAATTCGCTCAAAGGTATATTTGATGGTCGTATTTCATCTTTCCCTAAATATGGGAAACCATTTATAAGATATTTGCTTGTAATGTGCGATGCCAACCAAAAATTTATGCCGAATTTATCGGGCTTATTTAGTATGTACTATGTAAATCGGCATCTAGCTTTGGTTGGGAACAATTGTTCATCGATTGTGATGTTCACGGCAGGCTTATAACAAGCCTGGCTATTTTGGATAAATCTGTCCCATATTACAGAAATCAACACAAATTTGTCCGTTTTCAACCTCTGACTTCATTCATGCTTTTTGTCGAAACGTATGAATCGAAGAATTTCTCTGAACCTATTTCTGGACATTGTTTGTGAAAAGAAGCTAGGTCCCCATTTACTACACCATAAATATGAAGTCTTCACGTTCTTTGCTTCATACGCCTCTCGGGCATACAAAATCGCTAGAAACGCTCGTAATTGTGACTTTGTAACCATCCAATCTTTTTCCAAAACTTTACGCGCCTCCATTTTAGTACATATTTTGATTTACTCAATCGTACCTTCATCAATTATCGGTTCAAATGCGCTGCTTACATTGCCAAGCATAATATTTTTTTGCGTGCGCAGTTGGTCCTGGCACATCTTTGAATATACTATAAACTGGTTATCTACCACAACCTCTACCTTCTTCTAATTTTTTCCATAAAGTTCCATCAAGAGAACGTTCGATCGAATTGTCTTCATTACTACAGGTATCAGCAGCTTATATGCCACTTTCGCTCTCAGGATCTGAAATAAAACGCATCCTTTTTCTTTTGCGACATATGTTACAAACACTTTCATCATCACTGTCGTCAGAATCTTCGGTTTTGTTCTTCACGTTGCTAATTTCTTTCTCGCTTTCGCATAGTTTGATAAAACTTGGATCAGAATCAGATCCAGATAGGTCTTCATCTACACTGGTTAGTTTTTTTATCAATTCAATATCTTTTCGAGACTTGTCCATAATACCTAGCCAAGTAGGCAGAACATAAATGTAAAAAAGTATTTCTTTATGGATAGATTTTCAAAGTACCTTGAAAAATTCAAATCTTTGTTTAGTAAATAAATTCACTTCCTTTTCTGCAAAATTCGCTTTTGAAATAATCATTCGGTTTGCTCTTATTGAATTATAAATAACAAGTTCAGCCTCACTAAATTTCCAAATATCACATCCTTTCTCTGCAAACTGCACAGTTGAAATGATCATTCGTGATATGATAAGGTTTGCTCTCCTTGTAAACAAATAGTTCAAAGCTGTACTCGCTGCTAAACAGCCGTTATTTGTTTTGTTTTTGTTTTTCCTTACTCATTCTCATTTCATTTTCGTTATTCCGTAACAATAGAAACGATTGATTGTAAATTAAGTAACCCGTCAATTTGACGGATTTTCGTAAAAATAGGCATACAACATATAGAAATAAGAAAGTATAGGTCTTTCGGATAAAATGAGTGGAGATATATATTCACTACATTACATAATTAAAAAACAAATTTTTATAACTAAAAAATAATATTTACATGTTCGGAATTTTTAAGCATGAAATCAGAAACCCGTCAAATTGATGGGTTCCGTAAATCTAGGGTTTAATAACGATCTCCGTCAACACGCGACGACCCTTAAAGGGGTACACTCTCACCCTTATCATTCACAGTATAACGCGAATTTAAAATATGTATTGATAAAGACAAAATTGTCAAATGTGTGCAAGTACGTGACATTTATCATCTTTTAAGGGGACCCGGTGGTCTGGCGGCCTAAAATTTAAGCTATTTTAAAATTTTTTTTTCTATATGAGGGTAATGAATAATGCTTTCAAATTTTCTTACACTTATTTTATTACTAATAAACTACACAAAAATGAAAATAAAGACAAACAAAAAATTTTTTTAAATTAGAAAAATGATGCTGAAGTCTCCCTCTCTAAAAAAATGGAATTGCGTGGTGAATGATGATTTATCTCTCCCTCTGATCTGAAATAAAACAATTGACGAATTTTTAATTAGTATAAGTATAGCTATCGCAGGAAGTAGAATAAAAAAAAAAAAATTTGACAAAATGGCGCGTAGTCAAAAGTACAAGTTTGAAAACGACCAGTATTTTTGAATGTTTTGTTAATAAAAAAATATAAATATTTTACGGAAACTATTAGTTTTACTTCCAGCGAGAGCTAAAACTATTCAGAATAACATATTAAAATTTCAGACAAATCGGTCAAGTAGTTTTTTTTTCTGGCCCCCGCAAGACGAAAAAAAGTAGTTTCGAGATAAACGCGTTTAAAGTTTTGCCGGCTCCACTTATTCTTCTACCTGACCTTCTAATGGGCTGTAGATCCTGAAATACTCTGAATTTCGTCATCAAATTTTAACAGTATATTTTTAAGATACTATACTTTCGAAAAAAAAATCGATTTTTCGAAATTTCTAGACCACCGGGTCCCCTTAATACTCAACTTCCATGAAAATTCGGTCAGTAGAAAAGGCTATTATTAGAATTATGCTATTATTACAAGAGCGGTGACAAGTAAGGTATGGTTAGATAGAAGTGTATCCCTCAATGAGCGGCGTCGCATAGTGGCGGAAATCGTTATTAAAGCTCGTCTAACAAGCGGTACCGTTTGCTCTATAGAAATTGGTATTCGTTGCCCAACCTATATGTAAGACCGAGATTTATTCCTCTCTCAATCCCATCCTCTTTCTTTCTTTCTCTCTCTTTATATATATATATATATATATATATATATATATATATATATAT
>CM068316.1:25394105-25396605 GCA_034766995.1 Acanthacorydalis orientalis
TTTTTTCATGTTTTCATTTTCACTAAGAAAAAATAGAATGAGTATTATTTAAGGCGGGTTCAGCTAAGAGTATTAAGGATATCATCTACTAGAGCAAGGTGCTTAATCTGTGAGATGTGTCTTCCCTGAGGAGGTGCAAAGGTGTTAGTGGGGAGGTGGGACTGTCCTCTATAACATTTTTGTAACTTCTTTTTTTTAGAATTCAGTTTAGATACATTCGAGTCACGATTATCCGGATCAAAAAATGTCGGAGGCATTCGGATAATCGAAAATTCGTATAATCGAAGTGTTGTGTATGAAGACAACTGTTAATGTGTTCGGTAAAATGAAGATTAACTGTCTGTTTAGTTTAATCCAAGGAGGCTATAAGGAGGAGAACGTACTTCGGTGTTTGGTGGCATCGAAAAGTGGCGTACGAGTTTCAGTCAGAGGACATGCGCGGAACGCACTGCGCATAGAAAAACACGTGGCAGAAATATTCTAACCTGAAAGTTCTCATTGTCTCGTTTACGTTCATTTTGTTAGTACATGATTTACCGTGCGCAAAAAAATGACCAAGACTTGTTGCATTAAAGGGTGTGTAGGAAAAGAAGGAAAAGCAATGTTTTCTTTTCCATCGGTAACAACCGGTCAACAAATTGTAACAAATCGGTAACAATTGATAAGTTGACACTAATCGCCTCTTTTCACAATCAGCTGTTCTTAGCAGATATTATGGTACTGAGGATTGTGCGCATCGGCCTTTGCGCATGTTCTTTTACCGACACTAGCGCCGCCATCCGATTGCCGGTTTTCGTGAATTGATTACAATAAGCAATCAACAGAGTTCGTTCTCCTTCTTATAGTCTCCTTGATTTAATCTTATACCAAACTCCTGTGTCGGAAATGACTCACACAACACTTGCTTACAACAATCGCAAAAACAGTAGAAGAGCATTCATACGATAACTCTGCACTTGGCAACAGTTATTGTTAGATTGAAATGCACAGTCTGAATGACTGCAACATGGATTTTTCCAAGACCGTTTAATATTAATTATTGCTAGCTTAGTTAACAGTTTTCTTTGTTATTCAATGTTGGAAGTTGTTCCATTATTAAGTCCACTGCTATAAGAATATATATTACAATTCTGTATCCTAAGAAAAAATGTCAACAAAAAAAAGGAATTATAGTGACGAATATATTAAATATGGATTTATATGCTACCCTGTCCGTGACTGACTTGAAAAACCTCAATGTTTTTTATACGCAAACATTATTAGCAATGATAATATGAAGCTTGATGAACTCCAAGAACATTTCATTAAGGGGACCCGGTGGTCTAGAATTTTCGAAAAATCGATTTTTTTTTCGAAAGTATAGTATCTTAAAAATATACTGTTAAAATTTGATGACGAAATTCAGAGTATTTCAGGATCTACAGCCCATTAGAAGGTCAGGTCAGTTTCTTGAGAATATACTTGCCTGACACTTTAAACGCGTTTATCTCGAAACTACTTTTTTTCGTCTTGCGGGGGCCAGAAAAAAAAAACTACTTGACCGATTTGTCTGAAATTTTAATATGTTATTCTGAATAGTTCTACAATAAATATTTTACGGAACTAATAGTTTCCGTAAAATATTTATATTTTTTTTATTAACAAAACATTCAAAAATACTGGTCGTTTTCAAACTTGTACTTTTGACTACGCGACATTTTGTCAAATTTTTTTTTTATTCTACTTCCTGCGATAGCTATACTTATACTAATTAAAAATTCGTCAATTGTTTTATTTCAAATCAGAGGGAGAGATAAATCATCATTCACCACGCAATTCCATTTTTTTAGAGAGGGAGACTTCAGCATCATTTTTCTAATTTAAAAAAAATTTTTTTTTTGTCTTTATTTTCATTTTTGTGTAGTTTATTAGTAATAAAATAAGTGTAAAAAAATTTGAAAGCATTATTCATTACCCTCATATAGAAAAATTTTTTTTTAAATAGCTTAAATTTTAGGTCGCTAGACCACCGGGTCCCCTTAAAGTACACCCAGGTAACTCTGGAAAGTCGCTGCAGACTCTTAAACAGAAATGAGCTCGATTACAACCAAATTAGGTTGTAATCGAGTGGTTTTCGTGTATCTCCACAAAAACCACTGTTTGAATCCTCCTACAGAGTGGCATATCTTATTACTAAGAACAGAAAGTAACACATAATTGGTGAAACTCTAGTAAAGCGTTGTGCACTTCAAATGGTTGACACTCTTCTTGGAGAGCAACAGAAGAACCAGATTGCTCAAGTACCTCTGTCAAATGACATGACGTGACATCATCAGATGTAGAATTTTAAATATGTCATCTGATCTTTCGACTCAACTTGTGGAAGAACCCAAGAAAGTAACTCTACCTTTAGCTCTTCAATTGGATGAAAGTACGGATGAGGCTCAATGCAGTCAACTCTTGGCCTTTATAAAATACCAACCATACTTGCATCAGAGAAGACTTTTTGTTCTGCGAATCT
>CM068316.1:25399105-25406605 GCA_034766995.1 Acanthacorydalis orientalis
CTACACATATTTACATTTAAAATTTACACGTGAAAAAGAAAACAAATTAGACTTGTAAAATTTTACTTGTTATTATAAATTACAATCGAAATTAAAAAAAAGTGGGAATTCGTTGTTTTTTAGAAGAATTAACCATACTTTCGAGATAGAAGAAAGGTATATAATAAAACTGACAAACCAACAAATGTTATAATCATTGTCTAAAAATAAGTTTTTAATAAAAATCGGAACCATTTTATGATTCTTTATGGTTATTTTTTTACATAAAAAGTGTCATAGAGTAAAAATTAAAAAGTGCATATATTTTGATTTTCAAAAGGTCAGATTATTTTTTAGAAAACATGTAAATAGAGATTTAAAGTAAAGCTTACTTCATTTTTCTTCAATAGTGGTCAGTCAGAATCTGTTTGTAATATTTTTTTTTAAAAATTAATATAAAAGCTATAAATGATTTTTTTGAGCATCATTTTCGAAAATCTTCTAACTTATTAACATACTGAGTCCAACATTGAATAAGATTTTGTATGGCTTCAGAAAAAACAACATTAGAGAATTATGTATCACCTTTTCACTATTTGATTTATATTGAATCGATTGACTTTTAATGCGTTTTAATTGACTAAATCTGAAAATGTGAATGTGTAAGATATATGAAAGATAATTTGAATTTTCGAACCTAAGTTGCTAAATAGCTTCAATACTTTAAATCACCGAGTATATGCTGACATTCTCACAAACAACACAACACATATATTGACTGGAACCCAGTATTTTACTATGGATTGATAGTTTCAGTTTGTCCTATTCTGTTTGTTAAAAACAAAAGAAATTACAGTAGTCTTACATCAAATTATTTAGATGAATCAATAAAAAATACAGGAAAACTAATTCATAGAGGAGAATTATTAGATTAATAATAACGTATACTATAGAATCACCGTAAATATCAAAATAGAAAAATGAAACTAAACAAGAGAAATGCGCATACTGAGAATAATTGTATAAATACGAGGGTGGTCCCAGAAGTACCCGACCCAACAAAGAAAACACAAAAATTTTGGAAAAAAATATATTTATTTTTCAACATAATCTTCTTTCAGCTCAATACACGTTTCCCAGCAATGTTCAATAAGTTCGATACCCTTTTTATAATAAGAACTGTCTTGCTCCTCAAAATACCCATTAACTGCCGACATCACTTCTTCATCGTTGGGAAATCTTTGACGATTGAGCCATTTTTTCAAGTTTGGGAACAGAAAATAATCCGAGCGGGCTAAATCTGGCGAATAGGGTGCATGAGGTAGCAATTCACACTTTAATTCATTAATTTTGGCCATTGCAATAACGTATTTGTGAGCTGGTGCATTGCTGGTGATGAAACAACACTTTCTTCTTAGCCAAATGCGGCCGTTTTTGATTGATTTCTTCGCTCAAACGTTGCAATAAGTTCGCATAATACTCGCCGTTGATAGTTTTTCCTTTTTCGAGATAGTCAATGAAAGTTATCCCACGCGCATCCCAAAAATCCGACGCCATGACCTTGCCTGCAGATGAAACGGTCTTCGCCTTCTTTGGAGCCGGTTCTCCCTTTTCAGTCCATTTTTTCGATTGTTCCTTTGTCTCGGGTGTGAAGTGATGGACCCATGTTTCATCCATGATTATGAAACTGCGCAAAAATTCTGCTTTGTTGCTGTGACACTTCGCTAAACACTCAATTGAAACATCTTCACGACACTGTCTTTGCTCGAGTGTGAGCAAACGCGGCACCCATCTTACACACAGCTCTCTCATGTTCAAATTTTCAGATAATCTGCGATGTACCGCACTTTTTGAAATGCCTACTATGTCTGCTAGCTCGCGCACTTTCAGTCGACGATCATCCAGTACCGCTTCGTGGATTTTCTTCACCATTTCTGGAGTCGTCACCTCATTTGGTCGACCACTGCGATGCTCGTCTTGGCAGCTCGTACGGCCTCGTTTAAACTCTGCTACCCAATATTTCACTGTTGTAAACGAAGGAGCAGACTCACCCAGAGTAGAATCCAGTTCAGCTTTTATATTGATTGGACTGAGGCCTTTCAAATAAAAGTATTGTATCACGTAACGATGACCAATTTTCTCCATTTTCACAAATTCACTGAAAACGTTCACTATTGATGGCTGCCAAACAAATACTAAACAACGTAGCGTCCTCAAACTTGAAACATATGCTTTATAGATTGTGTACTTTCTAATACAGTGATATTTTTCAAACAACTACTGCCATCTCTAGGTCAGGCCGGGTACTTCTGGGACAACTCTCGTATTAGGTTGGTGCAAAAATAATTATAGTTTTTATCATTTTAAGTTTGGCGCCAATTTTTCTAGTTATCGTTGTCTTTTGTTTTAGTCATGCGACACATCATTGTAAACAATGAAATTAGCACTAGTGATTTCAGTTTATGTCTATTGTTTTTATTCTTTAGTATTGTTGGATATAACCTCCTTAATTATTCATAGAAAAAAGCAAATTTGCGCGATTTTGTTGTATAAGTTTAAATTGGGACGTAGAGCAACAGACTGCTCGAAATATCGACTTTATTTTTGGCGAAGAGTCAATTAGTAAACACACAGCTCACACTGGTTCTAAAAATTTCGTAATGGAAACGAAAGTGTTGATGATGAGGGTCTTGATTGTCCTTTAGCTATAGACAATAATGATTTATGAACCGTTATTGAAGCTGACCCCCGTAAAACAACTCGAGGGGTGGCAGAAGAATTCAATGTCGATCATTCAACAGTTGTTCGATATTTGAGCCTAACTGGAAAAATAAAAAAGTTGGATAATTGGATGCTGTATGAACTAAACAAAGATCAGAAATTCGGTGATACGAGGTCTATTCTGCGCTTCTTTTATGTAAAAAATGATCCCTTTCTTGATCGCATTGTCACATGTGATAAAAATTTGATTCTATACAACAATCGAAAACGTCCATCACAGTGGAAAAGCACCAAATTAATTACTTAAACCGAAGATTCATGAAAAGAAGATTATGGTTACTGTTTCTTGGTCGGCAAGTGGCATAATTCACTACAACTTCTTAAATCCTGGTGAAACAATAACAATTGAAAAATATTGTCAGGAAATTGAAAAAATTCATGAGAAAGTTGCATCGTTTACGGCCAGCGTTAGTCAATCGAAGAATACCAATTCTTCTTCATGACAACGCCCGTCCACACATTTCGCAAATGACTTTAAAAAAATCAAATTAACTGGGTTATGAAACCTTACCTCACCCATCTTATTCTCCAGACTTGTCTCCGACAGATTTTTTTTTTTAAAAAAGTTAAGTAATTTCCTACAAGAGAACATTTTCAAAGATCAAGCACCAGCTCAAAGAGCTTTCGATGAATTCGTTAATCCCAGGACTCTAGAATTCTATCGTGTAGGAATAAACAAACTTGTTTCCCGTTGGGAGAAATGTGTGCAGGCCATTGGTCTTTATTTTGATTAATAAATATAATTTTTAACTGATATATGCGCCTTTATACTCGTTACGTAAAAAACACAATTATTGTTGTACCAACCTAATAACTAGAAGAGACAGAGAAATACACAATTACAATACGTAAGGTTACACAGAACAGATAAGATTCAAGAAACAATATTGGAATGGACTAAATAAAAAATGAATAAGATGAAAATAATAAAAAAACGACAGAACTGTGAAATCACATGGAAATAAAATAGCCTAGATAATGGCTAGATAGTGTAAAAACACATATTGGCAAAGAATAATCGTAGAAATTACAAAAAAATAAGATAAAATTAGAGGAAAATCGTATCACATTAAGTGAACAATATACCAATTTAGCAAGTATTATTATCCATACGGTTTTAACATGATTTTAACAGTGCGGACAGTCGAGAAAAAGAAAACGAACGGAGAAAACTGTAAAAACTGAAAAGAAAAACGATACGAATAAAAATTGTTTCAGCTAAGTTCTGATTCCGCTTTGACAATATTTCTCCTAACTATTTAGAAAATTAAACATGTGCGCTTTTTTCGCTAATATTGCTACAGTCGCTGGAACAAAAATGTTAATATTTTGTCAATATAACAGATGGGCTGAAAAGTTCGCAGGATGACACATAGATGCCGCTACTAGTATCAAATCCATATGATTTTTAGTTAGCCCTAACCTTCAAAAGACGCGTGTGTAAATTTGACAGCTGTTGCACTATTAGTATCTGAGTTATAGCATTTTTAGTGAAAGAACTTTTGTTACCTTGAAAAAATGGATAAAAAGGAATTTCGTGTGTTAATAAAGCATTGCTTTTTGGCGAAAAAAAATACTGTTGAAACCAAGGCTTGGCTTAATAAACATTACTCGGACTCTGCACCAGGAAAATCAACCGTAGAGAAGTGGTTTGCTAAATTTAAACGAGGCGAAATGAGCACCGAGGACGATGCACGCAGTGGACGCCCCAAAGAGGCTGTTACCGACGAAAACATCAAAAAAGTCCACAAAATAATTTTTGATAACCGTAAAGTGAAGTTGATTGAGATAGCTGACAGACCCTAAAGATATCAAAGGAACGTGTTGGTCATATCGTGCATGAATATTTGGATATGCGAAAGCTCTGTTCAAAGTGGGTGCCGCGCGAGCTCACAATCGACCAAAAACAACAACGAATCGATGATTCTTAGGAGCGTTTGGAGCTGTTCAATCGTAATAAATCCGAATTTTTGCGTCGATATGTGACGATGGATGAAACATGGCTCCATTTCACACCGGAGTCCAATCGACAGCCGAGTGGACTGCACGTGATGAACCGACTCCAAAGCGTGGAAAGACGCAAAAGTCGGCTGGCAAGGTTCTGGCATCAGTATTCTGGGATACTCATGGTATAATATTCATTGACTATCTTAAAAAGAGAAAAACCATAAACAGCGACTATTACGTAGCGTTATTGGAGCGTTTAAAAGACGAAATCGCGAAAAGGCGGCCTCATTTGAAGAAGAAGAAAGTGCTGTTTCATCAAGACAATGCACCGTGTCGCAAATCAATGAAATCGATGGCGAAATTGCAAGAATTGGGCTTCGAATTGCTTCCGCATCCACCGTACTCTCCAGATCTGGCCCCCAGCGACTTTTTTCTGTTCTCAGACCTCAAGAAGACGCTCGCTGGACGGAAATTTTGCTCCGATGAAGAGGCAATCGCCGAAACTGAAGCCTATTTTGAGGCTAAAGACAAATCGTATTATAAAAATGGTATCGAAAAATTGTATGACCGCTATAATCGTTGTATCGCCCTCGAAGGGAACTATATTGAATAATAAAATCAAATTCTATCAAAAAAAAAATTTTTTCTATGCAAGCCTACGAACTTTTTAGCCCACCTGTTAGAAATAATAAAACAATTTCAGTAATTAATATTAATAAAAGAAAAAGGTACAAATGTAAACAAACCCGATCGTTTATGAAAATAGGACGGTTCTTTAAAATATTGCCTCTAAGACTATGCAATTAAAACTGTTGTTAAACACAAGTATACGAGGATCGTTTGATAAGTATGATAAAAGAGGACGTTAAACACCGTTTTTTCGAAAAAAAACGATTTTATTTCTCAACATAGTCTCTATTGAGGGCTGTACACTTAGTCCAGCAAGTTTCCAATTTTTTCATCCCGTCGAAAAAAAAAGATTTTTTCAAAGTCTGCAAAACACACCTTGACGGCGATGATATCATCCTCGTTCAACGAGAATTTCTTCCCGATGATTTAATTCGTGCAATTTTGCCATTGAGAGACGGTCGATTCGTGACGGGCGCATTGTCTTGGTGAAAAACACTTTTTTGTACGTCAATCTTGGCCGTTTTCGTTTCAGATCTTCTTTCAAACGTTCGAATAATGTTGCATAATATGTTCCTGTGTTATCATTTTCCCCTTCGTTAAGTATTCGATCAGGATAATTCCTTGGGGGATCCCAAAACACAGTGGCCATCATCTTCCCAGCCGAAAAAACGGTCTTCACCTCCTTCGGTGCAATTTCACCAGTCGTTGTCCATTCCTTTGACTGTTGTTTCGATTCAGGTGTGTAGTGATAGATCCATGTTTCATCCACGGTGTCGAATCAACGCAAAAGGTCTATGGATTTCGATCAAACATCGCCAAACACTGAGTTGAAATTTCCTTTCGTGTGCGTTTTTTCAGTCGATAATCGTAGTACCCATCGCACACAAACCTTTTTCATGTACAATTTTCTGTGCAGGATATCGTATACTCGTTCAGTTGAGATGCTAGAGTCTCAAAAATCTAACGCATTTTTACTTGGCAGTCTTCCAGAACGATACCATGGATTTTTTTTCATTGATGTCCGCGTGGGGACCTCAACTGGCGTTCAGAGTACGTTTCATCTTCAGTGCATACTCGACCACTTTTAAACTTATTTATACAGAAATAAACACTCATCAACGCTGATGCAAAGTCCCCATGAACTTCATTCAACTCAACTTTGATTTGGACGGCCGTCCACTTTTTCAAATAAAAATGTTTTATCACTGCACGGAACTCGTTTTCTTTCCATTTTTGCCGCAACTGCTGCAATGCTCGCCTCACAACATCTGCAGAACGTGTACAACGCGTCGCTTCTGACTGAAATTTCACTGTGCTAGTTTGAAAAGTGACACTTGATAGCTGTAACGTTACTAAATGAATGATGGCGCCATCTCATAGAAATTTACCAAACTTATCAAACGACCCTCGTCGATAAAGTAGACGAATGGGCATTAGCGCATACAAGTGTGGCGCCAAATATTTTTGGCCTAGATAGGAAGGAATATAAATAAAAAACAAGGTAAATATTTTTCTATATATCCTCTTTGATTTCAATATATTTTTTACACCGCTTAATTAGCAATTCTATATCCTTATTAAAATAATATTTCGTTTTTATGTTTAAGTGGTCAGTTCCTCTAATTTCAGCTCATTGTCATCATTAAAACTGTCCACATAAATCTTTTTTCAAATTAACAAAGAGGTATAATAATTGCTAGGGACCATGTTTGGACTGTAGGGTTGGTGATCAAGGTCTTGGAGGTCAACCTGAATAGCGGGTTGAAAAACAGTAGCGATGTGAACTGGTGCTTTGTAGTACAGCATGCACACTCATTAGTTGTACGGGCTGTTTTCGAGAATATTATCTTACAATTTGTGCAATAATGTTCTATAATATGAACTATTAACAATGATATTGCACTCCTTACAATGTATTAATAAAAAACCCTTGAAAAATCTCAAACAATTGTAGCCATGAACTTTTGTGAATTAAAACACCTTGACTCTTTTGAGGGTTGGTTCAGCTGCTCGCCGCTATTCCATGAATTCTGTTTTAGACAAAGGATCATAGTATTGTTTCATCTCCTGACACGATAAGTGTATTTGGATCTGGCTCACAGAGCTCTAAAAATAAACGTACTCAGGCTACTCGACATTAATGCTGAACAGCCGAAAGAAGTT
>CM068316.1:25414105-25521605 GCA_034766995.1 Acanthacorydalis orientalis
CTTCGCGCAGCATCACTTTGTAATTAAATATTATTAAAGTTATTATTATTATTAATGTTATACATTTTTTATCATTTGACGAGATTAGTAAACATCACTAGTATATTCTGAATCAATTAAAAAACACACACACGCACACAGGCGATTTGGTTGACAATTATCCGAGTTAGAGAGATTTGTATTTTGAAAAACATTGATTTCGCTAAGCAAAAAATGTTTTTCCTCGAAAAATACAGTTCAGATTAAAAAGTGGTAAATGTAAGGCATGTTCGTAATAAAATATTCTACACCTTAAGATTTTTCATTTTGACGCAATTTTTTACACACACACACACAGCAATATTTTGTGCACGAATTATATTTCGGGATCGGCAATTTAAGTTTTTAAAAAGCTCAGACACGAGTCTAACGTCTGCTCACAACAGTTTTATGTTTAAGACTGATCTTTATTAATTTTGTTACTGTTTATATACAATTAAATTGGTGAGTCGACACGTCTGCACTTAGTGTCGTTACAAATCTCACAAGTATATATTACAATTAATTATTAGGAAAATACTAATTATCAGTTGAAGAATGTCGTCTGCATCCTGCAGGTGTCAATACTTTATCAGAGGGATGTTGTCTGCATACTGTAGATGTCAATATGTTATCAGAGGATAAATGTTGTCTCCATCCTGTGGGTGTCATATAACTCACGGATCAAGCGGTTATGTGTTAAGTTATTCGATGGGGACCCTTAATTAATGTGTACTAACCTATATAAAATCATTTGTCATTTTATTCAAAAACATCATTTTTTAAAAATCTATTTTTGAAACATTTTCATGCAAATTTGTTTTTGTATATGTAAATACTTAGACCAATCGAAAATCTTGTCAATTCACCATTTATCTCGATTAAATCTGACAGTACAAGTTGTCTTTGCTCATAGCAATTAACGAGTCCTTTAAACATTTACTTACTATCGAATCTAAAAAGATATATTTTATTTTCATTAGTAAAATACACGGTTATAAAATTCTAACAGCGAATCTATTTAATTATTTTCATTAAAATTTAAAACTTTTTACTCATTTACTTTATTAATAGTTTCTTGACTATTCATCAATTTAGTCTGATATTCCTGAAAACTTTTCTTACAATATCGATACTATCTGTATTTTGAGATACTGGTTTTAAATTAGAAACGATTTTAACATTGATTGACATTTTTTTAATAATACGCACTATAAAAAACTTTCTCTCTCTTCGTCTCTGAGAATTTATTTGACCTTTCAAATAACGACTATCCTCCAAGTACAATATATCTGCGAACAATGGAATTAATTAACGAATTTTGATATATTACTGCACGTTGTTTTTTTTTAAAAAAAAAAAAACAATTAATTAATTTACATCACTAGAGGCGTGTTTTGACAATTCACTTTTAGTTGATTAATTAAATTAGACAACAATTGTTACTGTTTTACATTCAGACTTTTTAACGTAAACTAAATAAATAGTTACTACCAAAATGGCTCTGAACTTATTTGTCAGTATGGCTGTCGATATTATCCGTATTACTGAGAAAAAATTTTTAAAAATTTAATTCGATTCAAAACGAACGTGAAAAATGCCTATTTGAGGTTAGAACTCGGTTTTAAAAAAAAAAGTTTGCAGCTTTGCAAATGCTCTAAACAGAATTGGCATTAGAGGATACAGAAGAATATAAAAATGTTTTAAGAATGACAGAAGAACAATTCAAAAACTGGTTTCCAAGAATAATGGACAGTGATTATACTGAGTATCATTATTTACAGTAATATCATGAAATTTATTGGAACAGTTCTCATCATTTTCATCATTGTCATCAACTTTCGAATCGCTTTCACTCTCATTACTACTAATTCTACGCGGACGTCGCAATCTTGGTGCGAATAGTAATTCTTCATACTGTCACTGATTTCGTCACTTACCCCTAAATTACTAATCAATTGAACTAATTCCGTATCATCCATGGCGGTATATACTTTATAATATTATTAATTGGGTTAACGTAACCGCAATGGCAGAAATAGAAATGAGTTCTGAACTACCAGACGCATCTAACAAGTTACACACAATGATATATCGCCATCGGCATTTTTCTCAAGTGTAACCAACGAAGATATATCCTTGTTCAGCACTAAAACGGTTAAATAGACTGTTGTATAATTTATCATTTTCAAATTAATCATTCAAGTGTTTAAAGTAGGTTAGGTTAAGTTATGTTTGAGGGGGGAGGAAGTTATCTTGTCTCCCGGCACTTAGACTCGAGGTCCATTATGCCTTCCCTCGACTTGATCAAAACTACTCGGGAAGTCTCGCTTCCTTCCAGAAGCCTATCAGCCTGCCCGAGTTTATAGACCCTAGTTCGGCCGCGGTGAGGAAAAACTCCCCAAACCATCGTCGCCTTAAATTGACCCATGCCGGACATTCCGCGAGGAGGTGAATGGGGGTCTCGTTGCCTTCCCCTCCCACACCATCTACACTTCCCGTCCGTCCTTCGGCCTTGTATATGTTCGTGGTAGCTTAGTCTCCCGTGTCCTGTGACAATTCGCACCAGGAGCCGGGAGAAGGATCTGCCACTTGTATAGATTCTCTTGGTCCAGTCCTTATTTGGGGCCTGGCCTAAGAGTACCCTGGATTGACGACAACCGTCAATCTTTAGCCACCATTCTGAGTGTTCTGACTCGACCCACTCCCGAATGGCGCCCTTGGCCCAGCATCTCGCTAGCCCTACGAAGGGCTCTGGCCCCTCCACTGCGGACCTGGCTCCTAATGAGGCCAGTCTATCCGCTATTTCTTTCCCCCGTATGCCCGTATGACCCGGTACCCACAGAAGGTGAACCTCGTTCTGGAAAGTCAACCTGCTGAGAGCTATCTTGCATTCCAAAACCAACCTTGAAGTGTGGCATGGGAAGCTAGTGCTCTCAGTGCTACCTGACTATTCGAGCAGATAGTGATAGTGTTTAAAGTAACTGCCAAAATTGAAATTAATTTCTCAACAATGCATTAATTAATGATGTAAATTATCCTATTAAAAGTTTCTATCTATTTTTATCAGACATCCAAACATCAAATTTTAAATTCACTTATTGTTTTGAAATTAATCCAAAATAATATGCGATTTATAATTAGTTTTTTTTCACATATCTATAATTAATTTAATGTCATCAAACACAAAATTTTCATCGATTTAAATGTGTAAAATTGATTTACTTACCCTAAAAACTCGTTACTATTTTCTTATGCACAAAATATATAAGATAAATAAATCAACGTTAGTGCGTAGAATTTATAAAATCATATTATATCGTTGTACATTTTTTTAACAGGCACTTCTTTACGATTTAAACTTTCAAAAAACAATTTTTCGAAAATCATTTCTCTTATGTAATATATATATATATATATACATACATACATATATATATATATATATATATATATATATATATATATATAAATCAGTTTGCCGTTTTGCAAATGCTATAAAGAGAATTGGAATTAAAGGATACAGAAGAATATAAAAATGTTTTAAGAATGACAGAAAAACAATTCAAAAACTGTCGAAAATTAGATATAAAATATAAAAACAAATATATAGTTATGCGACAGGTACTTTCTACTTACGTCATCAAAACTCATTATTCGTGAGTTTTAAAATGTAGTGGGGAAGATCGGAAAACAGTATTTAATAACTAATATAACATTCTGTCTTGACACCTCTGGCCCGGTTTTGAAAATGTCCGGGCCATGCACACTACACAAAAACAC
This sequence comes from Acanthacorydalis orientalis, assembly GCA_034766995.1. Lineage (NCBI taxonomy): Eukaryota > Metazoa > Arthropoda > Insecta > Megaloptera > Corydalidae > Acanthacorydalis > Acanthacorydalis orientalis. The sequence continues at coordinate 25,417,907 of CM068316.1, forward strand.
AAACACGACGCTTAACACCAACCTCACACATTACGGACAGAATCGATTATACTCCACAGAGAGGTATTGAAACACAACATACAACAGACACATTACCTGATGTATTATGTAAAATATCTGAATATCAATAAAGTAGTTATTCTATTCTGTCTTGATACATGCATGATGCTTTATGAAACTGCGTAAGAATTGATATGTTATTAATGCATTTTGAAATTGAACCTTAATATTTTACGTACTCAAAAATACCAGTAATTTTGATATGAAAATAATAACAATGAAAAATAACGTAAACAAAATTGAAAAATGATAAAATTATATTAACACATTGCGGACCAGTAGTTTTATTGCTAGCTCTGCCCAGTGGCCAGCTATGTTTTTGGTGAATGAATACAAAAAACTTTTACATAAATTTTCAAGCCACGCTTTAAAATTAAATACCCATTGCATTTTGAAGTTATTTATCACATATTATTACAAGCTAATTTATTTTTGAAGCATGATACTTTGTAAAAGACTCTTTTTTTCACCATTTACGAGGGTGGTCCCAGAAGTACCCGACCCAACAAAGATAACACAAAAATTTTGGAAAAAAATATATTTATTTTTCAACATAATCTTCTTTCAGCTCTATACACTTTTCCCGGCGATGTTCAATAAGTTCGATACCCTTTTTATAATAAGAACTGTCTTGCTGTTAAAAATACCCATTAACTGCCGACATCACTTCTTCATCGTTGGGAAATATTTGACCACTGAGCAATTTTTTCAAGTTTGGGAACAGATAATAATCCGACGGGGCTACATCTGGCGAATAGGGTGCATGAGGTAGCAATTCAAACTTTAATTCATTAATTTTGGCCATTGCAATGACGGATTTGTGAGCTGGTGCATTGTCTTGATGAAACAACACTTTCTTCTTAGCCAAATGCGGCCGTTTTTGCTTGATTTCTTCGCTCAAACGTTGCAATAAGTTCGCATAATACTCGCCTTCTTTGGAGCCGGTTCTCCCTTTTCAGTCCATCGTTTTGATTGTTCTTTTGTCTCGGGTGTGAAGTGATGGACCCATGTTTCATCCATGGTTATGAAACGGCGCAAAAATTCTGCTTTGTTGCTGTGAAATTTCGCTAAACACTCAATTGAAACATCTTCGACACTGTTTTTGCTCGAGTGTGAGCAAACGCGGCACCCATCTTGCACACAGCCTTCTCATGTTCAAATTTTCAGATAATCTGCGATGTACCGCACTTTCTGAAATGCCTACTATGTCTGCTAGCTCGCGCACTTTCAGTCGACGATCATCCAGTACCGCTTTGTGGATTTTCTTCACCATTTCTGGAGTCGTCACCTCATTTGGTCGACCACTGCGATGCTCGTCTTGGCAGCTCGTACGGCCTCGTTTAAACTCTGCTACCCAATATTTCACTGTTGTAAACGAAGGAGCAGACTCACCCAGAGTAGAATCCAGTTCAGATTTTATATTGGTTGGGCTGAGGCCTTTCAAATAAGAGTATTGTATCACGTAACGATGACCAATTTTCTCCATTTTCACAAATTCACTGAAAACGTTCACTATTGATGGCTGCCAAACAAATACTAAACAACGTGGCGTCCTCAAACTTGAAACATATGCTTTATAGATTATGTACTTTCTAATATAGTGATATTTTTCAAACAACTACCGCCATCTATAGGTCAGGCCGGGTACCTCTGAGACCACCCTCGTATGTGTTTAATAGTATTTTGCACCTATTTTGATTCAAATTCGACGTTTAATTTTCTTTAAACTCGAATGCAGACATTATATAAAAATAAATACATAACATTTATAACAATTGTGTTCTACTGATCAACAAATATTGTTTTGAAAATTCCACAGTTTCACAGTCTTATTTAAACTTTTGTTTTTCCATTCTCTTTTACGTGCCATTCTTTTCTCTTACATTTTTTAAATTACATTTTTCATGATAATTATTAATAATTCACTTTCTTTTAATATTTCATATTTATATTTAGAAAATTAGTATTCAGGATGCCATACGTGCATGTGTTAAAAAAATAAAAAGTAAAGTAAAAGTAAGTAAATTTCTATTCTTTATTTCCATTATACGTTCTTTTTTCTTTATCTTTCAAGATAAACATTGTCTTTTTCGTATTTCATCGCAGTAAACGGTTAAAAGTATTTATTTCTTTTTAATCACTTATGGTTGTATTTTTTTAAAAAAGCAATGCATACAAAATGGCTATTTAAATTGAAAAGAAGTGCCTATTGGTTTCGTTCGTTACCATTTTCCAAAAATCTTTGGTTAGAACTTGGTAGAATACATCTAAAACTGAAGCATTCTTACCTAGTTTACGTTAGTACACATGTTTAACTTATATATAAAGATTGTACGAGTCTAACTCGTGATTGATTGACAAAGTGTTTTTTGCAGTTCACGAGTCACACTCGTGATTCATGCACAAGGGGTTAAATGAGCAAATTTGTACTATTGTATATTTTGTTTTCATCAAACTGTGAATTTCTTGGTTTTCTTTCAATTATTTTTCAACAATTCGATGCAAACCTTCGACTTACCTGGTTCTTATTTGATTTTACAATAATAGTTCATTAATAATTTCAATAATAATATAATGGTATTATGTTGGTAGGAAAATAATTGCGGTTTTTGTTTTCTGAATTCTAACCTTAATTTTTTTCAATTAAAATATTTCATTGTGTTCATTTTAACACATTGCGGACCAGTAGTTTTATTGCTAGCTCTACCCAATGTCCAGCTATATTTTTGGCGAATGAATACAAAAAAGCTTTTACATGAATTTTCAAGCCACGCTTTAAAATTAAATACCCATTACATTTGAAGTTATTTATTAGATATTCTTACAAGCTAATATATTTTTGAAGTATAATACTTTGTAAGACACTCTGTAATATGAAGTGGATCTAAACAAAGCTGGCAAATGTAACGTGTTTCTCTTCTCTTACCATTACATTTACATACTTTGCAAACTTTAATAGGATATTTCTTTTTGTCTGAAGATGGAATGAGCACAGGAACGTGCTGCTTCATGTTGCCTGACAATCTTTGCGGATAATCTTTCTGGGGACATCTCGTACTTCTAACATTTGATGGACCAAGGATTGCTGAATTTTGGATCTGCTGATTTATCTGATTCGGTTGAGATCCACTATGTTGCTACAGTGAAAAGAAAATCCTTATATCTTATTCGGCTTTGTGGATTGAGCGCTTGATAAATCCCGAATGAATTAAATAGTCCATAATTAATCAAGTAAAGCACTACTTTCTTCGTCCATTTTATTGTTTTCCTAAGAATACTACATGTTGAAAGATATTGGTCGGCCCGATCATCACCTTTCATATAGTTATTATACGGCACACTGGATATTGGCTTTTTTATTTCCTCTCTAGTTTGCCAATTTGTCTTTCCTGTTGCACAAGAGAATGCATCATAAATAGTTGAAATCATTCGAACTTTTCTTAATAATAGGATGTCACCCTTTCTTCGAAAGACTGTTTCGCCTCTTTTAAGTGCAGATGCTAGAGACTAATCGTTTTTAACTCCATGTGGAACGTATAATCTCAGTGAATGTATTTTCTGTTACACTGCTCCACTCGAAACGACAACAATGCAAATACGAGAATTATCATGATTGGCCACAAGCTCTAGAACAGAAAACACGAGAATTCTCGTGATACGTCCGCAATGTGTTAATTGTAAATTTGAACCAAATCACAACGATATTTCGATGGAAATTTCACAATTCGTGCATCGGACGTTGTTATACAAAATACATTTCTCATCGCCAGTCATCAACCGATCCCAAAAAGGCTTCCTGTTAAGGCGTCCAAGCAATGAAACTGCCGAAGAGATGTGATCAAAGTTACGAGGTCAGACAATTAAGTAATGCGACAAAATTCAAAAATCGAGTATATTTAAAAATTAAGGTACATCGCTGCGATCCCCTTCAAAGTAGTCTCCTCCCGCATCTATACACTTATTCCAGCGAGTTTTCCAGTTTTCGTAACAATTCTGGAACACTTCTTGTGGGACCTCTCCGAGTGCCCTCGTCACAGATTCTTGGATATCTTCAACGGAGTCAAAATGTCGACCTTTGACGAATTTTTTCATATGGGGGAATAGGAAAAAGTCTCAGGGTGACATGTCCGGTGAATAGGGCGGTTGTGGTAACGTTGCGATGCCTTTAGACGCCAAAAACTGAGAGACACTGAACGCACTGTGACAGGGAGCATTGTCGTGATGCAGAACCCAAGTCTTCGCGATCTCCGGACGCACTCTGAGCACCCTTTTTCGTAATTTTTCGAGCACATTGCGGTAGAATACTTGATTTACGGTTTGTCCAGGTGGTACGAACTCTTTGTGAACCACCCCTTTGCTGTCGAAGAAGCAAATCAACATGGTTTTCACTTTGGACTTGCTCATTCTCGCCTTCTTTGGCCTTGGTGCTCCAGGGGACAGCCACTGTTGGCTTTGTCGTTTAGTTTCGGGGTCATATTGAAAGAACCAACTTTCATCACCAGTAATAACTCGATCGAGAAGAGTAGGATCACTTTCAACCTGCTCGAGACAATCTCGCGCACCGTTGCTCTAAATTTCTCTGTTCCATTTTCGTGACATGCACTACTCGCGCGTTGTTACAAAACACTAAAGAGCTGGCGAAGAAATAATCGTACGAGGGTGGTCAAGGTCTCAATCGAGAGAGTAGGGATCTGCTATTACGGTGGCGGAGTTACAGGTTCGCAGTGTTACCACAGGCCGAGAAAAAAAATCGGTCGCATTACTTAATTGTCTGACCTCGTACAACATCGTCGTCATCGTCTCACTAGGCCGGCCAAAGCGGGGTTGACCTTCGAGGTTAAAATCACCAATTCGAAATTGAGCAAACCATTTCTTCACAGTTGAAAGTGATGGTGCATGATCCAAATAAACCTCCCGAATATTTTTTGTTGCCCTGCCAACGATTACTCCTTTCCGAAACTCGTACAACATAACGTAACAAAAGAGTATCTTTTCATTGTCCATTATCAACATTTTTCTTACACACAGATCGAATCGAAACAAATGCGTCCGATGCTCAAATGACATCTGTGACTATCATCTTTCAATCGATATATAACATGAATACATTTCAATCACGAGCGCCTCCATGCGCCGCTCTTAACACCACCTATTGAATCATAAACGAACTTTTGCACTGACCCAATATATTTACAATGCTGAAACAGAAAATTATTATCATATAGTTTAGTTTCCAAGAGAATTCTTGCCACTGAATTTGACATATCCTGCACAAACTTATTATTATTGTTACCACATACGAGGTCAGACAATTAAGTAATGCGACAAAATTCAAAAATCGAGTATATTTAAAAATTAAGGTACATCGCTGCGATCCCCTTCAAAGTAGTCCCCTCCCGCATCTATACACTTATTCCAGCGAGTTTTCCAGTTTTCGTAACAATTCTGGAACACTTCTTGTGGGACCTCTCCGAGTACCCTCGTCACAGATTCTTGGATATCTTCAACGGAGTCAAAATGTCGACCTTTTACGATTTTTTTCACATGGGGGAATAGGAAAAAGTCGCAGGGTGACATGTCCGGTGAATAGGGCGGTTGTGGTAACGTTGCGATGCCTTTAGACGCCAAAAACTGAGAGACACTGAACGCACTGTGACAGGGAGCATTGTCGTGATGCAGAACCCAAGTCTTCGCGATCTCTGGACGCACTCTGAGCACCCTTTTTCGTAATTTTTCGAGCACATTGCGGTAGAATACTTGATTTACGGTTTGTCCAGGTGGTACGAACTCTTTGTGAACCACCCCTTTGCTGTCGAAGAAGCAAATCAACATGGTTTTCACTTTGGACTTGCTCATTCTCGCCTTCTTTGACCTTGGTGCTCCAGGGGACAGCCACTGTTGGCTTTGTCGTTTAGTTTCAGGGTCATATTGAAAGAACCAACTTTCATCACCAGTAATAACTCGATCGAGAAGAGTAGGATCACTTTCAACCTGCTCGAGACAATCTTGAGCGATGTTCATTCGGTGGGCTTCGTGACATGCACTACTCGCGCGTTGTTACAAAACACTAAGCAGCTGGCGAAGAAATGATCGTACGAGAGTGGTCAAGGTCTCAATCGAGAGAGTAGGGATCTGATATTACGGTGGCGGAGTTACAGGTTCGCAGTGTTACCACAGGCCGAGAAAAAAAATCGGTCGCATTACTTAATTGTCTGACCTCGTAAAATCGGTAAATTTATGCTAGACTGTCATTTATATATTTTTATTATGACTAAAGTTTACTAAAGAATAGTAGACTATTACTATTGTTATATAACGTTGATTTTATTTTTTAGTTAACTTGGTATTCTACTGTTTCAATTTCACAGCATCTGTCATGTTCTTCAATCTAGCACGTTATTGGCCAAGATATATGAATGATTGGAGAACCGTTGAAATTAGTTTAAAGAATTACAAACCAACTATAAGTATAAAGAAGTATTTCATAATCATAAATTTAATAATATTGACTATAATTACAGGTATGTATATGTGTAATTAATTGATTTTATCATATAAGTTACAAAAACAAATTTTAATTTTGATTCCACTGATAAGAGGAGAACAAATATTGATAATTTTGTTTATTATATACATACATATATATATATATATATATATATATATATATATATATATATATATATGTACGTGTGTGTGTGTGTCTGTGTGTGTGTGTCTGTCTGTGTGCGTGTGTATGTATGTATGAAGTGTTTAAATATTGAACTATACAAGATTTATCTATAAATAACAGTTAAAATCTTGCATTTTACTTCATTAAATTACAAAAATCGCCAATAAGGAAATCGAGAATTAAAATAAGTGGGCAAATTACATCCACAATATAATACCGGCAACTGAACTGACATTAGATCTGATTATTCATTTTTTATTTTAATTATTTGAGCTTTATTCAGAAGATAAGATTTGATTCAATGAATTGCTTTATACTCCTTACTTTATTTATTATGTGTGTACATTTCACTTCTTAATTATGTCTGTTCATCTCACATATATTTTCTGAAAAATATTTATCTTCATCTATTAACTGTCCATTGCCATGTTTATTGATTTTATGAAACATAATGTTCTTCATATGAAATTATAAATATATATATATATATATATATATATATATATATATATATATATATATATATAATATGTATTAATATGGTGCAAAAATAATTACGGTTTTTACGTATCGATTATAGAGACACATATTCAATTATATATATATATATATATATATATATATATATATATATATATATATATATATATATATATATATATGCGGTTTATAGAGCCTGTCGACGCTTTCCGCTCTTCAACTTTTTCCTCCATTCCTTTCTATCTTGGCACAGCTGTTCGTCCAATTCTCTCTCCCTGATCAATTTACGGATTCCTTCGCTCCAAGATCTCCGTGGGCGACCTCGTTTCCGTCGTTCCAGAGGTAAATACTCCATCGCTTGCTTAGGCAGTCTTGTATCGGTCATTCTCTTGACATGGCCGTACCAGGTGAGTTGTTTCCGCTCAATATCTTCAATGATGTTGTCTTCTACATCCATTAATTGCTTGATCCTTTCGTTTCTAATTCGATCTCTTCTTGATATTCGACAGGATCTTCTTAGAGCATCCATTTCCATGGCCGCAATTCGTCTTTTATCCTCCTCTGTTGCTGACCATGCCTCCGCTCCATATAAGGCTATACTTTTAACCACTGTTTGGTAAATCTGCCATTTCCGTTGTTTCGATATTGTGGGGCTCCACCAAATACTATTTAATTTCCTAATAGCTCTTCTATCTTGTACGATTTTTCCTCGTATTTCCATTGAGTCTTTGCCTTCCCTATTAAGTTTCACTCCCAAGTAGTTGTATACCTCACAGGCAGATATTTTTTCATCATTGTCCAGTTCTAACTCCGTAGTTGCAGTTACTCTCATTACTACTAATTCTACGTGGATGTCGCAATCTTAATGCTAATAATAACTCTTCATACTGTCACTGCTTTCGTCACTTACCCCTAAATTACTAATCAATTGAACTAATTCCGTATCATCCATGGCGGTATATACTTTATAATATTATTAATTGGGTTAACGTAACGGCAATGGCAGAAATAGAAATGAGTTCTGAACTACCAGACGCATCTAACAAGTTACACACAATGATATATCGCCATCGGCACTTTTCACAACCTTAACCAACGAATATATATAGTTGTTCAGCACTAAAGCGGTTAAATAGACTGTTGTATAATTTATCGTTTTCAAATTAATCATTCAAGTGTATAAAGTAACTGCCAAAATTGAAATTAATTTCCCAACAATACATTAATTAATTAATGTAAATTATCCTATTAAAATTTTCTATCTACTTTTATCATACATCCAAACATCAAATTTTAAATTCACTTATTGTTTTGAAATTAATCCAAAATAATATGTGATTTATAATTACTTTTTTTCACATTCCTACAAATAATTTAATGTTATCAAACACAAAATTTTCATCGATTTAAATGTGTAAAATTGATTTACTTACCCTAAAAATTCATTACTATTTTCTTATGCACAAAATATACAAGATAAATAAATCAACGTTAGTGCGTGGATTTATAAAATCGTATTATATCGTTGTACAATTTTTAACAGGCACTTCTTTACGATTTAAACTTTCAAAAAACATTTTTTCAAACACCATTTCTCTTATATAAAATGTAAACAAACAATAATTTTACTAACTCGATATTATACAATTTGAATATAAATTTGGATATTACTTTTATATAATAACATACTTAATTTTTCAGTCGATCATACATTTTAACAGGTGGGCTGAAAAGTTCGTAGGCTTGCATAGAAAAAAATTTTTTTTGATAGAATTTGATTTTATTATTCAATATAGTTCCCTTCGAGGGCGATACAACGATTATAGCGGTCATACAATTTTTCGATACCATTTTTATAATACGATTTGTCTTTAGCCTCAAAATAGGCTTCAGTTTCGGCGATTACCTCTTCATCGGATCAAAATTTCCGTCCAGCGAGCATCCTCTTGAGGTCTGAGAACAGAAAAAAGTCGCTGGGGGCCAGATCTGGAGAGTACGGTGGATGCGGAAGCAATTCGAAGCCCAATTCTTGCAATTTCGCCATCGATTTCATTGATTTGTGACACGGTGCATTGTCTTGATGGAACGGCACTTTCTTCTTCTTCAAATGAGGCCGCTTTTTCGCGATTTCGTTTTTTAAACGCTCCAATAACGCTACGTAATAGTCGCTGTTTATGGTTTTTCCCTTTTTAAGATAGTCAATGAATATTATACCATGAGTATCCCAGAATAATGATGCCAGAACCTTGCCAGCCGACTTTCGCGTCTTTCCACGCTTTGGAGTCGGTTCATCACGTGCAGTCCACTCGGCTGACTGTCGATTGGACTCCGGTGTGAAATGATGGAGCCATGTTTCATCCATCGTCACATATCGACGCAAAAATTCGGATTTATTACGATTGAACAGCTCGAAACACTCCTTAGAATCATCGATTCGTTGTTGTTTTTGGTCGATTGTGAGCTCGCGCGGCACCCACTTTGAACAGAGCTTTCGCATATCCAAATATTCATGCACGATATGACCAACACGTTCCTTTGATATCTTTAGGGTCTCTCAGCTATCTCAATCAATTTCACTTTACGGTTATCAAACATTATTTTGTGGACTTTTTTGATGTTTTCGTCGGTAACAGCCTCTTTGGGGCGTCCACTGCGTGCATCGTCCTCGGTGCTCATTTCGCCTCGTTTAAATTTAGCAAACCACTTCTCTACGGTTGATTTTCCTGGTGCAGAGTCCGAATAATGTTTATTAAGCCAAGCCTTGGTTTCAACAGTATTTTTTTCGCCGAAAAGCAATGCTTTATTAACACACGAAATTCCTTTTTATCCATTGTTTCAAGTTAACAAAAGTTCTTTCACTAAAAATGCTATAACTCAGATACTAATAGTGCAACAGCTGTCAAATTTATACACGCGTCTTTTGAAGGTTAGGGCTAACTAAAAATCATATGGATTTGATACTAGTAGCGCCATCTATGTGTCAGCTTACGAACTTTTCAGCCCACCTGTTATATTAGTTAATTTATGAAACTTGGAAATCGCATGGCAGCGCTAGTAGCAGAATTAGGGGACTTGTAGTAGTAGAATTATGGGAATTCTGTGCGAAGGGCGCTGCGTACAATTCTCAGTGCCATAACAACCTCGGTCACTTGTTTTTCTATGCGCAGTGTATCCTGCGCAGAAGTCACCGATTGAAATTTAAACAATCATTTTTTGCTGCCCCCTACCACCGGGTTCGGTCTCCTTACAGTCTCCAGATGAAATGAAAGCATATATAGCTGTTCATCTCTTCCTCAGCGAGTACACGAGCCAAGTTACTCTTCAAAATAGCCCTCGCACACGTATAATCTGCTTTAGGATTTAAATTTTCAAAAAACAAGTCTTTAAACATCATTTTTCTTATATAAAATATATACACACAAGAATTTTACTAACTCGATATTATACAATTTGAATATAAATTTGGATATTAGTTTTATATAATACACATACTTATTATTTTCAGTCGATCATACATTTTATATTATAAAAGTTATTAACGCAACTTCAGCAACAATGACGACACCTTTCAACGAACTTGTAAAATATTATTGTTTGGAAAATTTCGAACACGTATTCGAATTCATGGAATATTCACCGTGGAAATGTATTTTAAGCGAATTTGTTACTTTACTATTTGCATTGACGTCGAATTTTACCGATATGTTTATAATTATTATTGGTATTGGTTTGGCAGAGCAATTTGCTAGAATCACAGCTGATGTACATCGAATCGCAAAAACAAATCTGGTAAGAATATAAAAAAATGTTTATTTTTAACTGAACAGAAATATTATAAAAAATAAACTACATTTATAGAATTTTACAAAAAATAGAATACATTCCAAAATATTTAATTCAATGACAATCAATTAGATGTATTTTAATATGTAAACACAATGGATATTATCAAAAGAAAACCTATTTGCTAAAATATTTTTTTTAATTTTAACCACTTTTTCATCTTTCATCATACCTTCTATTCTAGTAAATAAAATTAATTATCTTAGTATCAATATAATAAATAAGTGGATATAGTGATAATACATAAAATATCAAAAGTCAACTAATAGTAATGATATGAATAAATGTATAATTAAAATGTATCATACATTGTACATTTGTTTCAATCTACATTTTTAATGTGTTCATATAATTTTGTTATATAAATGGCATAAAAGTTTATAATAAAAATATTTATTTACTTTCATGTTGATTAGAACAAATTCCCAATAAACAAATCTTGGTAACAATGAAACCAATGATTCTTATATTGGGTGTTGGAATTAATTCGTAGCGTTTTCTTCATGAAAAAAGATAATTTATTTTAAATGAAATTGAAAAAACATATCATTCAAAGTATTGTCCATCGTTAGCCACTACTTTTTCCCATATTTCGGGCAAGAGACGAATACCACGTCGGAAGAACGCCTCGTCTTTAGATGCAATCCACGAATCGACTCATTTTTTGCAATCTTCATAAGAAGTGAGCTTCTGCCCATACAGGCCTTGACTCATCGATCGAAACAAGTGATAATCAGAAGCAGAAATGTCTGGAGAATACGGCGGGTGGGGTAGAACTTCCCATTTGAGCGTTTCCAAGTATGTTTTCACCGGTTTTGCGACGTGCGGACGAGCATTGTCGTGCTGAAAAATCACTTTGTTGTGTCTTTCAAAGTATTCCGACCGTTTTTCCTTCAATGCACGGCTCTAGCGCATCAATTGTAATCGGTAGCGATGCCCAGTGATGGTTTCGTTCGATTTGAGCAGCTCATAGTAGATCACACCCTTATGATCGCACCAAATACAGAGCATGAGCTTGGATCCATGGATATTTGGCTTCGCCGCTGGTGTCGATGGTTGACCGGGCTTAACCCATGACTTTCTGCGCTTGGGATGGTCGTCATTGATCCACTTTTCATCGCCTGTGACAATTCGATGCAGAAACTCTTCCCTTTCTCCCGTTGAAGCAGTAGTTCACAGGTAGAAAAACTCCTTTCAACGTCCCTCGGTTTCAATTCATATGGGACCCAATTTCCTTGTTTTTGGATCATTCCCATGGCTTTAAGGCATTTTCCTACCATTGAAAAGTCAACTCCCAACGATTCAGACAATTTTTGAAGTGTTTTACATGAGTCTTCATTAAGCAATATCTCCAATTCTTCATCATCGAACTTTTTCGGCTATCCACATCGTTCCTTGTCTTCCAAGTCGAAATCACCACTTTTAAAACGTGAAAACCACTTTCGACACGTTTGCTCAGCTAGAGCATGGTCGCCATGAACTTCTACTAAAATACGATGACTTTCGGCATCACTTTTATTATATCAAAATATTTTTTCTTTTAAAATTAAAAAATCAATTTATCAATTAAAGACCTGTTCAGCAGTATGCCAATTCGTTTTTTTAATCTCTTATTTCTACAGTAAAAAGCTGATACATTGAAGACTTTATCATAATTTGTCTCGTAATTTAATACATTAATATACATCAACGCTAATAACACAATATAACACCAAAACAAATTGATTGAACATGATTGAAACAGTATTTGATTCCATTCGATATCTAAACATAACATACTATAGTATGACGCTGAAATGTTTTGAAATTCTTTCATTTTTCATGATTTATTAAAATAGTTTGTCACATCTGTACCATTCATCAAAACCAAAAACCTGATATCAAATTTTTGTTATTTTTTTGGATATTGTAGCAGGCACTTGATCCCACACAATAACTACCTCATCTTCATTTCAAAATAATATTCTTTTCAACTAATTTTTAGTATATGAAAGACCAACATTTGAACTTTAAGATTGATAATTAAGAGTAATATTGATTTTTCATAAATTATTTCTGATGTTTGTGAAAGTTTGGTGAAAACCCATACATGAAAATTAAAACACAAATTTAAAAATCTAGAGAATTTAAGGTAAACTTATTTGAAATTGCTGTAAAATGGTGATTGTCCTCCAAGTATTTAACATCCACTCAATAATACAGACACTATCAAATAAATGGCCCAATCATTACTTTTTTAACAATCATAGGTACTTCTCCATTATTGAACTTCCTCATCTTTAAATGTTTTCAGCTCCAGAGCTTCATGATTTTGTTGCAACATCATAAAATATAAATTTCTTTCTATTTAATAATATAATTCAAATGTTAAGTTTTAAAGTTTTTCAAATTAATATCCTTTTAACATACCTAAGCACTATTTTACTTTTTATTCTTTTTAACAATCACCATACGTCTTGATCAAAATATATATATTTTTTTCAATTTGTTTATTACATTTAAATGTAGATTTCTATATTAATATTGAATTTATCGTCTATTGCTCCTAATAATATGATGATTATGATAAACTAAGCTCTAGATGACAACTGTACTTTCTAACTTTAGTACATTTGATATAAATAATTACACGAATCAAAAATTTTATTTTATAAATTTTTATAACACTATTCTAAGAAACATTCCGGCAAAAATACCTCAAACATTTCTTCCTAACACTGACTACTAGCACGATACAGTTCTGACGATGTGACTAAATTCATTTTCACATATGAATTCTGATTGTCCACCAAGTATTTAAAATCCACTCAATAATACCGACATTATCAAAAAAATGGCCAAGAGAGAGAAAAGGAAGAGAGGAAGTGGTGGGCAGAAGTGAAAGGGAGGTGAGAGAGGTGGTGAATGAGAGAGGGAGATAGGGGAGAGTGTTGTTGCCTATTATGCTTATTGTTTTTAAAAAAATGTACAATTGTAAAAATGTATCTTGTCAGTCGATCACTGTGGGAAAGAATCTAAAAAACTAAAAAACACTCCATTGATTCAGTTGACGAATAATTATCTTTCATCCACATATTTATTATAATTAAATAAATGAAAATTAGACTTTCTTTAAAAAATACCACATAATTTATAGAATTGTTCAATATATATTTATTAGATTTTTCAAAAGTTTTAGTATTTTTTTGTCAGGGCTCTGATACAATTACTTAAAATTCAAACAAATTCCTACCCTTTTGAATGATTGACATCGAAGTTTGTGAAACATTTTATGTCATGATTTAATGATAAACATAACCTCACAAAGTAGTACTGAACACGATGGGTGATGAAAAAGTATATATACAATACGATTTCCAAACAAGGGAAGAAGGTCAAGAGGGAAACCTTCTTACGTTACTTGTTAGGCAACGTAAGAAGTACTTTTATATAGAAATTTGTCACTGGTGACGAAAAATGGACGAGGGTGGTCCCGGAAGTACCCGGCCTGACCTAGAGATGGTGGTAGTTGTTTGAAAAATATCAGTGTATTAGAAAGTACACAATCTATAAAGCATATGTTTCAAGTTTGAGGACGCCACGTTGTTTAGTATTTGTTTGGCAGCCATCAATAGTGAACGTTTTCAGTGAATTTGTGAAAATGGAGAAAATTGGTCATCGTTACGTGATACAATACTTTTATTTGAAAGGCCTCAACCCAACCAATATAAAATCTGAACTGGATTCTACTCTGGGTGAGTCTGCTCCTTCGTTTACAACAGTGAAATATTGGGTAGCAGAGTTTAAACGAGGCCGTACGAGCTGCCAAGACGAGCATCGCAGTGGTCGACCAAATGAGGTGACGACTCCAGAAATGGTGAACAAAATCCACAAAGCGGTACTGGGTGATCGTCGACTGAAAGTGCGCGAGCTAGCAGACATACTAGGCATTTCAAAAAGTGCGGTGCATCGCATATTATCTGAAAATTTGGACATGAGAAAGCTGTGTGCAAGATGGGTGCCGCGTTTGCTCACACTCGAGCAAAGACAGTGTCGTGAAGTTTTTTCAATTGAGTGTTTAGCGAAGTTTCACAGCAACAAAGCAGAATTTTTGCGCCGTTTCATAACCATGGATGAAACATGGGTCCATCACTTCACACTCGAGACAAAAGAACAATCAAAACAATGGACTGAAAAGGGAGAACCGGCTCCAAAGAAGGCGAAGACCGTTTCATCTGCAGGCAAGGTCATGGCGTCGGTTTTTTGGGATGCGCGTGAGATAATTTTCATTAACTATCTTGAAAAAGGAGAAACTATCAACGGCGAGTATTATGCGAACTTATTGCAACGTTTGAGCGAAGAAATCAAGCAAAAACGGCCGCATTTGGCTAAGAAGAAAGTGTTGTTTCATCAAGACAATGCACCAGCTCACAAATCCGTCATTGCAATGGCCAAAATTAATGAATTAAAGTTTGAATTGCTACCTCATGCACCCTATTCGCCAGATTTAGCCCCCTCGGATTATTTTCTGCTCCCAAACTTGAAAAAATGGCTCAGTGGTCAAAGATTTCCCAACGATGAAGAAGTTATGTCGGCAGTTAATGGGTATTTTGAGGAACAAGACAGTTCTTATTATAAAAAGGGTATCGAACTTATTGAACATCGCTGGGAAAAGTGTATAGAGCTGAAAGGAGATTATGTTGAAAAATAAATATATTTTTTTCCAAAATTTTTGTGTTTTCTTTGTTGGGTCGGGTACTTCTGGGACCATCCTCGTATTGTGTACGATAATTCTAAGCACTCACAATGAAGGATAGACCCCTATCAGCTATTAACATCAACAAGAGAGTCTTATTATCAATAACAAAACCGAATATCAATTTCAAATACATTCTTCTGTGTATCAAGTGGGATATGAAGGGTATGCTATTTTACGAGTTCCTCCAGTCGGGTGAAATGGTTATTACCGAGCAGTGAAATGGTATAGAAAAGTATATTTACTGCATAAGGAAGCTAAGCCGCATGTTGTTCTTACTGCTCAGCAGCAAAGAAATATTTAACTTGGGCTGCGAAGTTCCCCCGCACGCGGTGTGTTCACTGAAATTGTTTCCTTCAACTATCATTTATTTCGGTTTATGCAGAATTCTTTAACTGCACAGCACTCTTGAAATGCGGCTGAGATATGAAAATAAATCGATAATTTCATTGCCTCCAAATCGATGTCTTTTGCATGAAGGAATCCGAAACTAACCCAAAAGATGAAAGAAGGTCTTATAAATCAAGGGCAACTATTTTGATGATAGAATTGTATTTTACATATTATAAATATAAAGCGAAAACTTCTCAAAAAGACAAGTTTTTGCACAAGCCTATAAATAACATATATATATATATATATATATATATATATATATATATATATATATATATATAAACCTATTACTTTTCTTCTAGATTGGCCTCGATTGTATTTTCTGGAAAACTGTTAGAGAAGATTATACTAAACTATCTAATCTTTGCAGAAAAACTGATGAAAAGATATGTCATATTATAATGCTGTCTTTCTGTAATAATCTGTACTTCATATTGAATCAATTATTGAATAGTTTTCAGTAAGTATTATTTAAATATTTTTAAATAGCTTTATAATAAAATATTATTTAAGTGCTAATAAAAAAACAAATGGATTTAAAGTAAATAATGCATTTCATTTATAATAATAGTAACGTATATATTAAATAATTAATGCTATGTCGACTCAAAAATTCAGCGAATAACTTAACTTGAATATTTTTCTTTTAACTGCTGCTATATATATATATATATATATATATATATATATATATATATATACATATTATATATATATATATATATATATATATATATATATATCTTACATATATATGAATATATATATATATATATATACATTATATTTACTTTCGTAAATAAAAACAACACTTGTAAATATAATTTTCGCACCCAATTACTCGACTCTATTGCAATAAATAGGTTTATACCACTATAGTTCCAGTAAGTTTATGGTGGGGAAAGAGGCTAATAGAGTATACTATTCCACATGTGCTATCCACTCTACTCGTTACTAGCTTTAGGGATGGTTTCACAAAATCAGTGATGAACATTCAAGATAAAGCGTTTAAAATTTTCGCAATATTAAATAAACTAATGAAGCTTAAAATGAAACTGGTAAAGCTTCAGGCCCCCCTGATGTACAGATTCGTCTCTGTATATACATACATATGTATATATATATATATATATATATATATATATATATATATATATTAGGTGTTGGAATTAATTCGTAGCGTTTTACAAGAGATGGCGTAGGTAGTACATTCTTCCATTATTCCCTTTAACCAAATATTCCCCGTAAAACAGCTGTCCTTAGGCGTCAGTTTCAGTATATCATTTGGTTGAAGCGTAAATAACAGCACTTTGTACTTTATCGAATATGTCGAATTTCGTGCCGGATAAATTGTTTTTGCGGGGAGTTTTACTTCATTACTTTAACATGAAAAAAGTGCTGCCGAAAGTCATCGTATTTTAGTGGAAGTTTATGGTGACCATTCTCTTGCTGAGAAAACGTGTCGGAAGTAGTTTACACGTTTTAAAATTGGTGATTTCGACTTGGAAGACAAGGAACGACCTGGACAGCCGAAAAAGTTCGACGATGAAGAATTGGAGGCATTGCTTAATGAAGACCCATATCGAACACTTCAAGAATTGTCTAAATCGTTGGGAGTTGACTTGTCAACGGTATGAAAACGCCTCAAAGCCATGGGAATGATCCAAAAGCAAGGAAATTGGGTCCCATACGAATTGCAACCGAGGGACGTTGAAAGGCGTTTATCTACATGTGAACTGCTGCTTCAACGGGAGAATAGGAAGAGATTTTTGCATCGAATTGTCACGGGTGATGAAAAGTGGATCAATTACGACAATCCTAAGCGCAGAAAGTTATGGGTTAAGCCCGTCCAACCATCAACACCAGCGGCGAAGCCAAATATCCATGGATCCAAACTAATGCTCTGTATTTAGTGAGATCATAAGGGTGTGATCTACTATGAGCTGCTCAAATCGAACGAAACCATCACTGGGGATCGCTACCGATTACAATTGATGCGCTCGAGCCGTGCATTGAAGGAAAACGGCCGGAATACTTTGAAAGACACGACAAAGTGATTATGCAGCACGACAATGCTCGTCCGCACGTCGCAAAACCGGTCAAAACATACTTGGAAACGTTCAAATGGGAATTCCTACCCCACCCGCCGTATTCTCCAGATATTGCTCCTTCTGATTACCACTTGTTTCGATCGATGAATCATAGCCTGTCTGGGCAGAAGCTCACTTATGAAGATTGCAAAAAATGGGTCGATTCGTGGTTTGCATCTAAAGACGAGGCGTTCTTCCGACGTGGTATACGTCTCTTGCCCGAAAGATGGGAAAAAGTAGTGACTAATGATGGACAATAGTTTGAATGATATGTTTTTCAATTCCATTTAAAATAAACGATCTTTTTTCATGAAGAAAACGCTACGAATTAATTCCAACACCAAATATATATATATATATATATATATATATATATATATATATATATATATATACTTATATACATATATATATATATACATATATGCACAAAATTATAATTTTAGTAGATACACCATTCTATTTATTTATTAATATAAAAATGACTCAATTTCAGGCCAAAACATTCCATTTTAAACAGAATTTACCTTCTGTTTTCAATAATATGCCTTGTGACACGTGCAATCGCTGTTACAATATCAGCGGCTCGCATCTTCGAGCAGAGTCGAGCACTATTACCTGTATTATTCAGGGCGCCTTATTCTCCGGAGGTGATATACAAATTATAAAATATAATTAATACAATTTTATACATATAACTTAAACATTTATTCAAATATCTGCAATGAATGTAAGAAAAATATTCCACTATTCCTAAATTTATGATTAGAACATTTTTATTTTATTCTGACATTAGTTTGTTTGGTTAAAATTTATATATATATATATATATATATATATATATATATATATTTATATATATATATATATATATATATATATATATATATATATATAATTTTATCCAGATAAAAAATAAAAATTTAGATATTTTTCTATACAGATGAGTAAAATATAGATAATTATGAATTACAGATGATAAATAGTAATGAATGCTTATGTTAATGTATAAATATTGTAAATGTAAAAAATGGTTGATATATTATATTTTTTTGTTGTAGTTAAATAGATTTATATTACAAATCAACGCAGATACTGTTTCTCTAACAGGTATGAAATTCTTCACAGTTAAACGTGGAGTGGTCTTATCTGTAAGTATATCAAAAAGTCTGTTTGATTTGTACTCTGAACTTACTCGGAGTAACAAATTTTACACTTTTCTGTTCGATATGTACTCTGAACTTATTCGGGATTTTCGCCGAACAGTTCAGAGTAAGTTCGGTACTTTGAACTTTTTCCTGCTTTTTGTTAGAGTAACATTTTAAACAAGATTTTAAATGTCAACTATATATTTTAGAACTAACATCAATTTTGAATACGATTTATTGTGTGATAACAAATATACGAAATTAAATTTATTGATAATTACCCAACATGAATTGACGAATCTGCTCAAATTTATCAAGTTGAACTTAAAGTATGCAAATAAAGTGTTGACAGTAATTTTATGATTTACTCTAAACTTACTCTAAGTTGTTCGATAAAAACAAGTTCAGATTAAAGTTATAAAACTCAAAGTAAGTTCAGAGTACATATCGAACAGACCTAAAATGTTAAATAATAGTTTGTAACAACAAGTATAAAACAATTTGGTAGAGAAATGAAATTTTATAAAGTAATATTGAAGAATGGATGATGAAAATTCTTATTCTATACGAATCATCGATTTATATTATTTTAATTTTCCTATTTTTGATGTCATCAAATTTAATGCATAATATTTTGCCTTAATTTAACATATTGATTTTCTAAATTTAAAAGTGTATGGAAATCATGTCTTTTATAACTGTTAAAGTCTCATTTTTAAAAAGAATTTTGCTTTTTATTTTTTGGCATTTTGTATTTATCAACTTGTATTATACAAAATTAAATATATAAGATTAATATAAGATTTAAAAAATGAATGTATGAAAAAAACACATACCTTTTTTAAGAATATATTGATGGACATCAAAATAATTTCAAAAAAAAACATACCTTGCACTTGGGTGCTAATGACCTTAGCTGTCTAAGCGCCCTAAAACCCCAAATAACAACAACAACCATACTTTACAATACAAATAATGTTAAGACCCGAGTGTGTGTGGTCGGTGTCAGAAGTGGATGTTACTTTAAAATCGCAGCTAGCCGGTGGATACGAAGATATACTGCATAGATCAAAGCAGGCTAGGGTTGATAGACACGGGGATGTTAAGACCCGAGTGTGTGTGGTCGCACGGGTGTGTATCTGTCTTTGCGGGATGTCAATAAAAGCAGTTCAGTTTTGGAAATTGAAGCATTTTCCTAGGCAGCAAAGTCAAGATTATGACATATGACAGTACTACACGTTGTTAGATAAAACACGTTACAGTCTAGTTCACTCACAGCGTCTCCCACTCTGATCGTACTCCCTCACACCCGTGCACACTACACTATTATTCTTAATAATTGTTTATAACCGGTTTGACAGGTCCACACTCTTCGATCAGCCATATACGCACTGTCGCCCAAGACTCACAGTTGTCAAGAGCAGTAATCACGACCTACGGAGGCTGAGCACCGAGACAGTGCTGACATATATATATATATATATATATATATATATATATATATATATATATATATATATATATATATATATATATGTTAGTGTGTCTATATAATCATTCTCGCAAATAGATTGCAACATAGTTGTTTTATAAAGTCGCACATTTGATATCATAATTCCCGGTTTTTTGAAAATTTTTCCCGGAACCAAAGCATGAGACATTAATAAAAACCACACAAAACATTACGCACAATCCACACACCACAAATGCGGATCTATACCGAGAGGTAGGGCACCGCACAAAACCATAATCATAAGGCCAAACCCGGCCCTGTATTAAAATTCGAATCAATAAAATTCATTTTTATTTTTATTTTATTTTTTATCATAATTCTTCGTGAAAATTCTATGTAACTTAAAGTGTCATTGTTATTAATTTAATACACAATCTCTACACGTTTTTTTTTTAAAAAAATTGTCCAATTTTTTAAATTTTACGGAATATTTTTCTATATATAGATAAATTACAATTCTAATTTAAGCATACATGACCAACTACGATGCTAACTAAAAATAAAATTTTGTATTAATCACACATCTATAATATTATTATTATTATAATATATATATATATATATATATATATATATATATATTAAATGTAAAAATTAACTCGGTGCTTTAAAATCAAATCAAACATAATTTTGTTCCAAATTAAAATTTTTTCCTCGTTTTAAGACTTTCAAGTTCCAATCTTAACATTTAAAATATTATACATCTTACCCAAGCATTCGGCATAACCTCACAAAACAGTCGTGAACACAATGGCGTCTAAAAAGCATCATATTAGGTATTGTACACTTTCCGCATTCCAGTTAAAACAAAAGCTGTGAGGGAAGATGTTCTGTGATGCATAAAACATGCAAAAAATGCAAAAACACTGAAAGAAGTCTGAAAATCTATTACGGTTCCATCAACTCAAAGCTGCTATCTTTTTGCGACATGGGATTCGTCCGTTACCAGACAGATGGAGTAAAATTATATAAAATAATGGGGGATATTTTGAGGATCGAAATACATTTTATTTTTCCATACACATTTATTTTCTGAAAAAAGCAGTGAATTAATTTGTACGCCTATTATATATATATATATATATATATATATATATATATATATATATATATATATATATATATGTATATATATATATATATATGTATATATATATATATATATGTATATATATATATATGTATATATATATATATATATATATATGTATGTATATATATATATATATATATATATATATATATATATATATATATATATATATAGCATATATAAGAATATGAGATCATTTTTTATGATGTGATTTATGTTTTTAGGTAGCAGCTACAATAGTTACATATGAATTAGTTCTAATTCAACTTGGAGCTGAAAAATGAAACAGAACCATGTGAATTTCCTTTAATATATCTACCTAGCATACATACATACATTATATATATATATATATATATATATATATATATATATATAAATGCTTCAAAATATCTCTTATATAATGTGGGATTTTTAGTAATTATTTTTTAATTTGTAATTGAGTATTTCCATTATCATTAAAAAATAAATTTTATTAAATATGGTTATAAAAGTGTTGATTCACTTCTCCAGTGCTTCCCAGTTTTCCCTTTTACATCATGGCATACATTGAAACTGATATTTTTTATGTGACATAAATAAAATTGAAAGAATTTAAAGTCGCTTATACGAAGTCTGGTGAGCAAAATAATTACATTTTCCTCATGTTATGTGTGAAATATATTTTCAACTCTTGTTAATATTGAAATGTTTTATTCATTTATTGCATTCGCTAAACTTTTCATATAAAGACTTTGTTCAATATATCTATTATCAATCTGTTATTCAGTGTTAGTTTGAAGGTATAAAACATAAAAAATCTAGCAAAAGGATTTATAAAAGTGAAAATTTATTATCTAATTATTTAAAGAAGGGTATTTTAAAAGAAAAATTATTAAAAAATGAAAATATTGTACATAAGGCAAACATAAAACGCAAAACATCATGAAAAAATCGATTACTAGATCAAGGGTTCTTAACCTTTTTAATTTCAGACCTCCCACGGATGTAAACTTAAATTTCACACCTCCCATCTTTTCCGAACACAATTAATAATGGATAAATTACGTAATTGACATTCAAATTTTATTTTAACTTGCTCAGGTACACAGAAATAGTAAAGAAAATGTTATTCTTCAGGATCATTTTTTTGTCTTTCAGCATGATTATGGAGCCACTTAAAGTCCTCGGTATCTTTTAATGAGAGACTTGTTGCTGCTTCTGATCAATGAGACCATAAATTCGGGGTATATTCTTAGACAAAGCTAGCCGCATGCCATGACTGAAATCCAGCCGATTTCTTACCTTTGTTTTCACAGACACCAACATTGAGAATCCTGATTCACAAAGGTACGCTGTCGGAAATGAAATCAAGATTGAAAGGGCATACAAATGGGGATCGTGGCAGTTAATGGGTTAAGGTGCATAATTATATTCGCCATCGGATTCTAGTCGAGTTCCTTCCATTTCTTCGGTCGGCCAACTGAATATTTAGTTGTAAAATGACATGTGCTCCTCCAAGATGCTATCTTTCACGTGTTTTAAATTACCTATTTTTCAATATTTTATCGAAAGTGTCGATCCATATGCTTTCGCAGACGGAAATGACGTCACAGCTGGAGTATGTTTTAGTAGCTGGAATATGTTTCGTGATAAATCATCGATGAATTCCTCAGTCTCCACCATCTCAGCTTTATCAGCATCGCATTGAAAGCTCATATATGTTGAAAAAGTAAATAATTTTTTCTGGTCTTTCAGAAATTTTCTCCCATAAGATTCAAAGTAATAGTTTTTTTTTAAAAAAAAAAACGGAGGTCACCATTTTTTAAATTCAAAAATCTGTTCGTACTCCTTTTACTTGAAAATTTTATGCTAGACTGAGTAACCACATTAACGTACGAGTATTCCTTTGACACATACGAGGTCAGACAAGTAATGCTACAAAATTCAAAAATCGAGTATATTTAAAAATTAAGGTACATCGCTGCGATCCCCTTCAAAGTAGTCCCCTCCCGCATCTATACACTTATTCCAGCGAGTTTTCCAGTTTTCGTAACACTTCTGGAACACTTCTTGTGGGACCTCTCCGAGTACCCTCGTCACAGATTCTTGGATATCTTCAACGGAGTCAAAATGTCGACCTTTGACGAATTTTTTCATATGGGGGAATAGGAAAAAGTCGCAGGGTGACATGTCCGGTGAATAGGGCGGTTGTGGTAACGTTGCGATGCCTTTAGACGCCAAAAACTGAGAGACACTGAACGCACTGTGACAGGGAGCATTGTCGTGATGCAGAACCCAAGTCTTCGCGATCTCTGGACGCACTCTGAGCACCCTTTTTCGTAATTTTTCGAGCACATTGCGGTAGAATACTTGATTTACGGTTTGTCCAGGTGGTACGAACTCTTTGTGAACCACCCCTTTGCTGTCGAAGAAGCAAATCAACATGGTTTTCACTTTGGACTTGCTCATTCTCGCCTTCTTTGGCCTTGGTGCTCCAGGGGACAGCCACTGTTGGCTTTGTCGTTTAGTTTCGGGGTCATATTGAAAGGACCAACTTTCATCACCAGTAATAACTCGATCGAGAAGAGTAGGATCACTTTGAACCTGCTCGAGACAATCTTGAGCGATGTTCATTCGGTGGGCTCTGTTCCATTTTCGTGACATGCACTACTCGCGCGTTGTTACAAAACACTAAACAGCTGGCGAAGAAATGATCGTACGAGGGTGGTCAAGGTCTCAATCGAGAGAGTAGGGATCTGCTATTACGGTGGCGGAGTTACAAGTTCGCAGTGTTACCACAGGCCGAGAAAAAAAATCGGTCGCATTACTTAATTGTCTGACCTCGTATACACGATCGTTTCCGTACAGTTTTCTAATAATTTCAAAATCACGGTTATTAGGCAAAAAGAATGACCAGGTTCGACAGCTAGGCATAACATGGCTAATTTAATTTTTATGCTGAATATGAAACTATCTGCAAGGATCTAATTTCGACAAGAAAAAATTGGAAAACATAACTTATGTAGTTTTTGAAATGACCGATTCAAATATAATTACACATAAATAACGATTAACAATTAATGTTAACACAATTAAAATATAATTCGCCTGCTTTTCATTCTCAGGTAATAGAATAATTTATCACTCGGAACATTGCAGATGTAAAGCAATTACGCCTTCCGAATTTCAACTTCAATCACAAATTATTTCATAAACACATATTAACAAACGAAATTTTTAAACAGCGTTTTTCTAACAAGGGGAGGATACGACCTCGGAAATTGACTTTGGGACCAAACTTCGTGTAGTGGTAGAGTACCCCAAAAATATTAATATAGTGACGTACTAGCTAGCACTATTCAGCCATTTTCGAGAAAAAAGGCTCCAAAATTTCCGCATCAGGCTTATAGGAGAAAAATTTGAAACGTTGCCAACTAGCTTGATCGGTAGGTAGTAGCGAGTCGGCTTCAAGTGTCTGGCGTGTCTGGTTGGAGTCTCACTCGATTCATGCAGGTATTTTTTTCTTCACTGGATTATTATTTAATACATTTTATTTTTTTAAAAAAAAAACATTTAAATAAAGATGAAATAACATTTTCTTGCAATTTTCTTTCGAAAAACGCTCTTTTTTAAATTTTTATAATTTTATTTCAGAAAATGATTTTTCGTGAATTTTTTTAATTTTTAGCATTATTTTCCAAACATATTCATATATTAAAGTGTTCATGTTTGCAAAATAATACAAGAAATTGAAAAAAATCGTGAAAAAATCATTTTCTGAAATAAAATATAAAAATTAAAAAAAAAGCATTTTTCGAAAGAAAATTGCAAGAACATGTTTTTTCATTTTTATTCAAATATTTTTTTAATAAAATGCATTAAATAATTATTCAGGTGAAGAAAAAAAACCGCATCAACCGATTGAGACTCAGAACCTGACACACGTTAGACACGCCAAGCCTGCGCGTTACCGCGCATAGGTATCAAACTAGTTAAATGGCAAAGAAATAATTTCTCTTATAGATGCAGAAACTTTGGAGCCTTTTTTCTCGAAAATAGCTGGATAGTGCAAGCTAGTACGTTACTATATTAATACCTTTGAGATACCCTATCACTACACAAAGTTGGTCCCAAAGTCAATTTCCGGGTCGTATCCTCCCCTTGTAACAATGTAATTTTTCTTTGACCAATAAGAAAGCATTTATATGTTTAAGTTTTCTGCCAGTAGTAACACGATACACAAAATGACTTAGAAATCAAACAACTGACGCCATGTATTTACGTATCACAAAACTAGATAGCATGCACATATTTTCTATTAAGGCTGTGGTACCAAGGCACATACACCCCGGTTTTTTGAAAATTTTTCCCGGAACGCACGTAGAGACACTAATAAAAAATCACCAAAACACGACACACAATCTACACTTTCAAATGCGGTTAAATACCAAATTTGGTAAGGGCACTGCACTAATGTCCACATCATAAGGCCAAACCCGGCCCTGTACAATTTTAATATCAATAAAATTCATTTTTATTTTATTTATTTATGGCACATACACGGGGCACAAGCGATGACATTGTGCGCATCGCCCTTAGCGCAGAAGCCCCTTAATTCTACTACTAGCGCCGTTATCCGATTTCAGAGTTTCATAAATTGACTACAATAGGTAATCGGCCAAATCGGTCTCCTTATAGCCTCGTTGGTCTATGCACAAATATCTCGTGCATAAGAATCGAAAACACATCTACACAATACACAACTATTGGCAGGGAGCGCGACGAAAACGACATCTGATGGTTACAAAAAATCATGCTCGAGAATTGTGGGAGATATGTAAAATCAGTGCAAAAAATAAAAATTCGTTATAAAAACAAAATGTAAAAATTTATAATGATATAAATAAAAAAGTGCAATTGTATTTTTGGAAGAGAAAATTAAATTGAACGTATTATGACAAAGAAAGTAAGTATAAAAAATTTAAATAAATATCAAATACTATTATTTTAGAATAGAGTGAGGACCGATAAAATCAAAACAAATAATACATGACAGCTGCAATAATAAAAATTGAAAAAAATAGTAGGATATTTATTTGAGTTTTTTTTAACAAAATTAAAGTAAATAATTTTATTTCAATTCATGATAATTGTTGGTGAATTGAGCATGATTTAACGAAATTTTGTCCGCAGCGAGCGCTGCGATCGATTCAGTTGTCCCCACCATATACTCTGCACCGTGCCAATACAATAAAAGCAGATGACAAAGGAAAATACTGGTAAAAGCTATTCATTCACTACAAACTAACATAAAATTAACATGTCTAATGAAATTTACATAGTAAAAAATACAAATCTAAAATCACACATTAACAAATAAATAGAAATTAAAATAAAAATATGAAAATGCATGAAAAACAGTAGTGTTTCTTACTTTATCTATGAAAACAAATATGATATTTATACACAATAACACACTCATAATAAAACAAGATAAATAAAAATAATTAATTTTTTGTAATAAAAAACACTATAATTCATACTAATGGAACTATTCCCACTTTTTTTAGAACAAATCACCACAAATTTCATTCCACTTAGCGATTGGTATTATCGGTAAAACGGTATTCATCTGATATTGAAAATATAAAAATAAATTAAAGGAGTAAAATCTATGGTTCTGTCAGTGTACATTCAAAAAATTAAAATACAGTATTCTAGAAAGTTATTAGTAGATTGGGTTTTACACACTAATATATTATGGCGAAAAAAGCACATATTAATTTATGCAAGGTGATCTAGAATTTGAACAATTCCAGCTAACTTAAAACACATGTTTCACAGTACCATTGACAGTGGCTGACTACCCTGACTACTGAGGATTTATTATGAATCTACAGTTGCACTGTTTATCAACAAATACATCACTCATTCTTTTTCAAATGGATTACATTTAATTAAGCTTGTTTAGTTTCTTCATTTTTAAATAACCATAGCTTATTTTGTGTTTTTCTGGATCATAATACAACTGAATTTCATCACCACGGTGATATATTTCATATATTTAAATTTTCAAATTTTTAGTATATTGACACTATTTTATTCATTGTCTTTATTCTTTATGTTATACATTCTAGATATACAAACGTTTTCAACTTTAGTCTCAGGTAGAATAGCATAAAAACTAATGATCAATATTTTATTCTCTCTATATATGCACACATGTTGTTTTAATAAATTTGAATAATTAGACTTTATATAATAGAAATGTTTAACTGTTTTAATTTAGATGTCATTGCACAAGTCAAATTATTATTTTGAAAATTCTTTCATCAGTATTATACATTTCTGAAGAATAAAAATTAGTTAATAAGCTTTATTTATAAATATCACTCTGTAATTATTTCTACACTATTGACACATTTTTTAACTTAAGGATGTTTAGTTTTTACTGAATATGACAAAATTTAGTTTGGATACAAACAAATGAATGATACTTAGACTAATTAATATTATCTAAATTTTAAAGTATGACAAAATTTCCTTGACTTCTGCATGTTTACAGTAAAATTTGATTCAAATCGATTATAGTTATATATCAATAATAATATCGTATAGTATAGAACTACAAATTTAAGCCTGCCAATTCTATTAAATATAAGTTATTCTGAATTCAGAATAAACATTTTTAAAAAGAGATATGAGAAATCAAGTTAATCACAAATTCAAATTGTACTGGTTAATATTTGACATTGTAATAAACATCATTTGAAATTTTTAAATAAAGGTAATATCTTGTATATGGATATATGAAATAATACATAAATATTTTTATAAATGTGTGCAACAGAATATTAAGAAAAAGAGAATTTTAATTCACTATAGGAATGGAATGATTAATGAAATGACCAGAATATTGCTAAAAAAAAATATTTTTTTTACAATAAGTATGAAATTGTATCGTTTTAATATCTAAAATATATGTTGTCAATTTATATACAACTTATATAAGACAATCAATGTACAAAAAAATAATTCTTTAGTATAGTATAAACTATACTAAAAAAAAATAAGTCATTCAATTAATATTTTCTTTCAGTTTATAAATAAATCACAATTATATTCACAGTTTTTTAATATTACGAAGAGAATTCACTTAATTATGAGTCTTCATATGTGTTGAGAGTGGACCTCTTTGTGAAAATGTTTTTTCACAAACAGTACATTTATAAGGCTTCTCACCAGTATGAATTCGCAAATGATCTTCCAATGCACTTGCTCGATAGAAACCTTTACCACAAACATTACATACATGTTTAAAATCACCAGTATGCCATGCAATATGAGCACGGAGATTCTCAGATCGAGGAAATACTTTTGGACACAGAGAACATGCATAAGGCTTTTCGCCAGTATGAATACGCATATGTTTTTTCAGTTGCCATGAAGTTACACACCCACGATCACAAACATTACATACATAAGGTTTTATACCACTATGTGATCTCATATGAACAGTTAACCGTGTGTGATCTGGAAAACCTATCAAAATTTAGAAAAATTAAAATATATCAATTTTAACATTATAAAACAAATAATTACACTATTTTTATACATCTCACCTATATACTTATATATAAAGTAATTTCAGAAAATAAAACAATATAAAATCAACATAAATACCTTTAGAGCATGTATTACATATGTATGGACGTTCACGTGTATGAGTTCTCTTATGGGTGATAAGACTACTAAGAGCTGTAAACCCTCTTCCACAAAATGGACAAATGTGATCTTTTTCACCTGTATGAATTTTCATATGCACTGCAAGTGATCGCGATCCACAAAGTCTATACAAAATTTTTACATAAGTCTACTTATTTTAGTAAATTTCATTTAAAAAGTTAATTTTACACAATATATCAAACAATATAATTCTTTACAAAATTATTAGTTAATGTATTTAATAAATATATAGGTACTAAATCTATGACGATAAAAATCCTTGATTTAATAAATTTCACATTTAATGATAAAATGTTTCAGTACTTGTTTATTACTCTATTGGATATCTCAGTACTTTTCCATAATATTGAAAATATTATCTTAGTTGCTAAACACAACAACAATCATCTCAGATATCAAATAATTACAAGAGAAACAGCTAAAAAAGTTATGGTTCATGGTAACATAGAAGAAGGAAGCTGTAATAAAAGAAAGAACATTTGTGCAAAATTTAACTGTCTAAATTAAAACTTCATCTCAACTTGATCATTTTTATTTTCACTAAATGCTGAAGTTTTCCATATTACCCTCACTTTCAAAGTTTTTTGGAAATATTATTATTTACTCAATATTTCTAAACAATTCAAATTAGATTGGCAAGGTACGACGATGATAACATCACTATTGAAATATACATATGTAACAATCAAAAATGATTAATAATGATATATGAAACATTTTTGACCAGAAAATGTTTTTGTGGTTTGTAATGTGGAAAGAGAATTCATTTAAGAAATTTGATTTTTTTTTAATTGATTAATCAATTGAAAAACCTATTACTTTAACCAAGCATCTCAACAAATGTTGCCAATTTTTTGTCAAGACTGACAATAAACAAGTAAGAAAAGTAAAATGGTTTCTTTTTGAACTTACATTTTTTTAAAAAAAAAATAATTTAACATTTTGTAATGCATATTTAATATATGTAGTGAAAATAGTAATTCTTCACATAAATACAGATGATATTGTTTTAAAATATATCATTCATTTAAAAATGTTTGGTTTCATATAAACACTATTTTATTAATGTTTAGTAAACCCCTCTCTCTACTCTCAATTAGTTCTTTAAATTGAGGGTGCATTGTAATTACAAAAATATCATTAAAAAGCTGTATGTTTTTATCCCACCTTTTATCACAAACTCCACAAGCATGTGTCTTGATTCTATGTGTCTTCATATGAGCAGCTAAACTTGTATTGTGATAGAAAGCTTTCCCACAAGACGAACACACAAAACTTTTTTCTCCAGTATGTGTTTTCATATGTTCTGACAATCGAAATGACTGTGTAAAACTTTTTTCACAGATAGTACAAGGAAAAGGTTTCTTGCCACTATGCGTAAGAAAATGTCGTGTTAAGTTACCCGAGTTTGTAAAACCTTTACCGCATTCAGAACAACGATGTCGATTTGCACCTTTATGTACCTTATGCAATAATAAATTTCAATACATTATTAATTTTATATGTAATGAATCAAATTTATAAAATACACCATTACTATATATATATATATATATATACACTCAAACCTGTTTTTGTACGGTAGATAGGGACCGCATAAAAGAAAATGCATAAAAAAAAATCGCACAAAACTTCACGAGTAGCTATAAAATATAGTTTTCGGAACACAATTAAAAAGTATTTTTTTTATGCGGTTTCACAAATGACATTCTAATTTATGACAGAGTTGGAGTCCTGCATAGATTTTATCTGCTGTCATATGATCGGGTTCTTCTTGGCCATCAGTAACATCTGTTACGTAATGTTTCATCAGCGGATGCAGCTTCGCCCTTTATCTTCAGATTGTGAAGTGCGTGTCGTTGTAAAAATCCGGCTAACCAGCCATTGCTTGCAGAAAATTTCGGGCTTCCAATGTGAGACGATGAACAAGACGGCTCTAAATCCTTCACCTGATTATAAAACCGTATAGCTTTCTCTTTAATTAATTCTCCGTCAATGGGAATTCGTTTTTGAGTTAATTCTTGAATCCACAATATGAGAGCCTTTTCCGTTTTCTCTATCAAAATGTTTCTTGAATATGATACTCGTTTAGCGCTTTCGTTTGTGGCACAATTACTAGATTTATTTATTTCACCTGCACGTTTTTGTATGCCTCTTATAGTGGATTCACCTAATCCAAATTCTTTACCAAGAGCTGTGGATCCTTCCCCTTCTGCTATTCGTTTTAAAATCATAGTTTTAGTTTCTAAGGAAATTACCTTCCTCTTCGCTTTGTTTTTGCCCTTTTTCATTTTCATGGATGTCTTAAAATAAAAATCCTAAAAATTTATACCTAAATAGATAAAATAATAAATTTACCTTCAATTTACGCTTTGAAATGAATCTTATCTTAATGATCCAGGAATGTGAAAGCACTTTGAAGGAGGTCAATTAATATTAGATTTAAAATTTCAAACACACGTAATATTCTTTTTTATTAAATCACTTTATTTAACGGACTTGTCACTTGAACATACAAAACAAAGCATGAGACTAGTCGCCAACTATCTCATTAGCAAAAAATCAACTTCGCGACCTAACGAGACACGCAGTATGTTTCAGAAAAACCCGAACTAACACGATCATGTTTATTTGCGATCAATGCATTTTTGTTTTGCTACGCAAGAATTCCATTGTAGTAGGCTTACCTATTTACATGGAAATTCTTGTAATTGGCTGATGCAATACTTATGTAATGTGATGAAATACATTCACATATCAAAAATCGAAAAAAGTAAATGGCCGATCAATCCTACACATTTTTTTATTGATAACTTCGTCAATTATGTTCAATTTGATTGAAATATTCATTTACCGCACAAAAAAAATCACATAAAAAAAATTACACAAAAAAAATCGCACAAAACCAGGTTTGAGTGTATATATACATATGTATATATACACATGTATATATACACATGTATATATATATATATATACATATACATATATATATATATATGTGTATATATATATATATATACATATATATATATATACATATACATATATACATATATATATATACATATATATATACATATATATATGTATATGTATATGTATATGTATATATATATACACATATACAACATATGTGTATATATATATACATATACATATACATATACATATATATATATATATATATATATAGTACATAATCTACTTAAAAGCTAGTTGTAACTAGTGCTTCATTTTAAAAAAATTTAAAACTACATATTTTTCAAATACATTATATTGATATTAAAGTTAATATTTTTTTAAAATAATAATAAGCACTAATGTGACATTTGTACCGATAAATTTCTAGAACGTTTAAATAAACTTGTTATGATACCTTCATATGATCACATAAAGTGCTCGGACTTGAAAAATCTTGATTACAAACATTACATGTATACCTTGTATGTGTCCTAGAATGTACCTATAATAAATTTAAAATACACATCATTTTTTACAAAAACCTATGACTGTTTCTGAAATTTTTTTTAAATAAATTCAATCTCTACACCACTATTGAAGTTAACAGGTTACTTTTTTAAAATAATTTCTTAATATTTATATTAAATTTCTATAAAAATATAAAATTTTCATTTTGAATAAGTCTATTTTTCAAATTTTACATTTTTTTTTTCAATTAGCAAAGAAAAAAAGTATACTTATACAAAGAAAATACACTAATTTACCTTTAAATCAGTTAATGTAGTAAAACAATCAGTACATTCTTCACAAGGATATAAATGTTTTTCCATTTCATCTTTTATTTTTTTTAGATCATCTTTATTGTCTTCAGAATCATTAAATTCGTTATAAAAATTTTCTGGAGAGTCATGAACTTCAATAAAAATATAATTTACTAATATATTTTAATTATTTAATTAATTTATAATTATCATGTTTTATGTGAAATTTTTAGAAATAAACATTTTATGTACTGAATGTTTATTTCAGATATTAATACTAGAAAAAATTAAAAATAGTTTGAAAAAAAGATTAATTCGTGAACTAGCATCAGTTATTAGTAGTGAAAATTTCAATAATAAAAGACAAAAAAAATCCTCTATATTTAATTGAAACAAACAATTCGAACAAACAGTTAACAAATTATATTAATTTCTATTTAAAGCATAGATCAAAACATTTATAAACAAGTTTTTAAATATCCCGATAGTGGTGCAGTCTCATAAAACATCAATAATATAATACTGATTAAGAAAATACTTTTCCATATACTTTTTTAATATCAAGAAACACATAATCAGAATGACACCATCAATAATGATCACAAGACATGCTACTGTTGGGAGGTTAATTGTAATTTGTAATATACCTCTCCAATTATCATTTTCCGTTATTTCAAGTTTTGGCTCAACTTTAATATCTACATAATTACGTTCAACTGAATTTTGACAACTCGAAACTGTAGAAGGTATCTCTTGTGATGCATTTACTATTAGAGCACTCGGTTGGTCTGGAGGGCTTTCAGTTTTTGGTTCAATTTTAATATATACATAATTTTGTTCAACTGCTGGAGAACTCGGTTGTTCTAAAGGACTTTCAGTAACAGGTGTTGTATTATTATATTGTAACATATTTTTCCCCAAAAGCTCCCGTAATGTTGCATCTGATCTTTCGCATAATTGCTTAAATGAAAATGCTCGACTGATGCAATGTACACATTGAACACAAACTTGAGTAGGTAAGCCATCTCCTTCTGCTACCTTTAAAAATAATTATTTATATGATAATTAGGTAATAGTTTACTTTAAGGACGATAATTATTTACATGGTACTTTTATAAATTTAACCTGATATATATTTGTATTACAATGATACTTACTTGTACCGAAGCGCACGACATTAACATTTCAAAAAGTCTAGCTGGTTCTGATGATGTATCATTAACAGTGTCATCTAAACCAAATACAGATTTCATATCTCCTTCTTCTGTTAAACATGTTCTGCAAATTTTATCAGTTTGCACAGCTTCAAAAGTCATTGTTATAATCAAACCAAGAGTTAATTTTGATAAACTATTACATACAAATAAAACTTAAAAAGGCTTAAAGTATATTCTCTAGTGGCAACAATGTGCAACACACCTGAACTCTTCGATGCCATGTAACCGAATGAAAAAATGAACATATCAAATAAATAGCTGACGTCATCTTTTTGTAAACAGCATATTTATATATATACATATATATATATATATACATATATACATATATATATATATATATATATATATATATATATATATACATATATATATATATATATATATATATATATATATATATATATATATATATATATATATATATATATATATATATATATATATATATATATATATATATTTATATATATATATATATATATATATATATATATATATATATATATATATATATATATATATATATATATATATATATATATATATATATATATATATATATATATATATATATATACATATATATATATATATATATATATATATATATATATATATATATATATATATATATATGTGTATGTATATATTAAAGAATATACTCATACCAAAATTAAATCCAAATACGTTAAAAAACACGAAAAAAAAATAAAAAACAAAAATATTGCCTTAAATTTATATCAATAAGGTTTTCGTACAAAAAGAAAAAAACATTAAGATGTAAAGTTAATTTATATTTTTTTTTCTAATTTTCAATATATTTTTGCCTTTTGCCTTCACCATTGCTTCCAAACGACTTTTCATATTAAGAACCAGTTTTTCTGTATCTTCTCTCATTAGTTTCTCCTATTCAGTCAATAATACAGTTTTCAGTGATTCTTCAAAGCCTATTTGATGTTTTTGATGGCGTCGATTAAGTAAATCTCATAAATGTTCTATAGAATTTAAATCGGATGACTGTGGACAGAAGTAGTAGTGAAGACACCATTCTTTCGCTATTAAAGAGCAATGTTTTGGATCATTATCTTGCTGAAACATAAATTTATTTGCATCTAGACACATTTTTCCAACACTGGTTATTCAATTTTCTTGCAAAGTGCATAAGTAACCAAACTTGTCCATAATTTGTTCAATGAACACCAAACTTCTAATACATGCGACGTTCGTACACCCCCACATCATCACACTACCACCACCATATTTTATGGTTGGTATAATACTTTCCTTATTAAATTCTATATTTGCTCTTCCCTATACTTGTACGTGTTGATCAACTAAAAATATTAAACTTACTCTCATCACTGAAAACTACATTTCTCCAAAATTCATCTGATTGGTTTTTAGACGCATTTCAACAAATTAACCCGCTCTAATTTATTTATCTTTCAAACTAATGGTTTATTCTTTGTTGAACGGCCATAAAAACCAATTTTGTGCAAGATATTCTTAATCGTTTGCAAATTCGATTTTTTCCTATTAATTCTTCCAATTATTGGCTTACTTTTGGGTCTGAAGTCTTAGGATCGCGTTTTATTGTGTTGACCACAATTCGTTCTGTTTTGGAAGAAAATTTTCTAAACCGGTCGGGATGTACCGCTGATTGTACCAAAACTTTTAACTCTTTGCACTCGAGAGGTGACTCTCAGTCACCACGGCGTTTCATGCGGCAACTCGAGTGGTGAGTGAGAGGCACCAGTCTTTGTTTATGTTAGATTTCGTTGAATCTCCAAGCGATAAGAGCAGTATCAGTTCGTGAATAGATTCCTTAGCTCTTTATGTACTTTCTTAGGAAGTGCAGAATGATACATCTTAAGGGGACCCGGTGGTCTAGAATTTTCGAAAAATCGATTTTTTTTTTCGAAAGTATAGTATCTTAAAAATATACTGTTAAAATTTGATGACGAAATTCAGAGTATTTCAGGATCTACAGCCCATTAGAAGGTCAGGTAGGGAGAAGAATAAGTGGAGTCGGCAAACTTTAAACGCGTTTATCTCGAAACTACTTTTTTTCGTCTTGCGGGGGCCAGAAAAAAAAACTACTTGACCGATTTGTCTGAAATTTTAATATGTTATTCTGAATAGTTCTACAATAAATATTTTACGGAACTAATAGTTTCCGTAAAATATTTATATTTTTTTTATTAACAAAACATTCAAAAATACTGGTCGTTTTCAAACTTGTACTTTTGACTACGCGCCATTTTGTTAATTTTTTTTTATTCGACTTCCTGCGATAGCTATACTTATACAAATTAAAAATTCGTTAATTGTTTTATTTCAGATCAGAGGGAGAGATAAATCATTATTCACCACGCAATTCCATTTTTTTAGAGAGGGAGACTTCAGCATCATTTTTCTAATTTAAAAAAAAATTTTTTTTGTCTTTATTTTCATTTTTGTGTAGTTTATTAGTAATAAAATAAGTGTAAAAAAATTTGAAAGCATTATTCATTACCCTCATATAGAAAAAATTTTTTTAAAATAGCTTAAATTTTAGGCCGCTAGACCACCGGGTCCCCTTAAATTATAAAATATAATATTAACGCTTTGCGCTCGATGACTTTTCCAGTCGGGCGAAGTAGCAACTCGAGATGATTTTGCGCATATTTGACAAGCTTCTTGCAACTAACATAAATGATTTGATACACAAATTAAAGTCCATAAACATTATATTTTAATATTCTAACTATATTTTCACATTTAAAAATAAAAATTTTAATATTAAGTTCTGTATTTTTTTTCGTATGATAATTTATAAAGCGTTCAAAGTGCACCCTCGACTTATCGGGACAAATACCGCATTGGGTTTTCTGATAACAATCTGAACACCAGGGCAGGCAATTCTTCCATTTTTGTAGGACTTCAAGACTTTCGAAACAATGATACTTCTGCCACAATCGTCGAATCTGAACTAACGCCGGAGACGTTGTCAGAACCATGGTCGCGGAGGAATTTGAGACGAAATATCTTATCTCTATTTTAAGGGGACCCGGTGGTCTAGCGGCCTAAAATTTAAGCTATTTTAAAAAAATTTTTTCTATATGAGGGTAATGAATAATGCTTTCAAATTTTTTTACACTTATTTTATTACTAATAAACTACACAAAAATGAAAATAAAGACAAAAAAATTTTTTTTTTAAATTAGAAAAATGATGCTGAAGTCTCCCTCTCTAAAAAAATGAAATTGCGTGGTGAATGATGATTTATCTCTCCCTCTGATCTGAAATAAAACAATTGACGAATTTTTAATTAGTATAAGTATAGCTATCGCAGGAAGTAGAATAAAAAAAAAATTGACAAAATGGCGCGTAGTCAAAAGTACAAGTTTGAAAACGACCAGTATTTTTGAATGTTTTGTTAATAAAAAAAATATAAATATTTTACGGAAACTATTAGTTCCGTAAAATATTTATTGTAGAACTATTCAGAATAACATATTAAAATTTCAGACAAATCGGTCAAGTAGTTTTTTTTTTCTGGCCCCCGCAAGACGAAAAAAAGTAGTTTCGAGATAAACGCGTTTAAAGTTTGCCGACTCCACTTATTCTTCTCCCTACCTGACCTTCTAATGGGCTGTAGATCCTGAAATACTCTGAATTTCGTCATCAAATTTTAACAGTATATTTTTAAGATACTATACTTTCGAAAAAAAAAATCGATTTTTCGAAAATTCTAGACCACCGGGTCCCCTTAATGTGTTCTATCTACAATAGAACCGATTTCCCGAAGTGACCTTTTTTTAATATGTTTGAAGTTTTCTCATATCTATTGACATTTCCGAACTTCGGCCCATTTTCACTTTAATTTTAATAAACATGTCAACTAACTGAATTAAAATTCTATAATTTTCAAAGTTTACCTTTTGAAATACCCGTATAACAAATTTAGAAAAACAAACTGTTTAAAAGTTCAATCGCAGCTCTTGTAACGCACTACAAAATTATACTGTACGAAAACTTTTTCGACTTAAATTTCGACAGTACCACACACAATTCGGTGAATTCCCTGTTTCCATGAAAAACATTTTAAAAAATACGGAATTGCGTTTTACAAATATTAAAGAAAGGATGTATAAAAGTATTTCTTCGCATAATAACAAAAAAAAAAAACTCGAAGGTTTTGTTCAAAAGTACAAGTTGTACGAAAACTTTTGTGACGCTATATAAAATCATCATTATTCACAAAAAAAATTCGATGACGTCGAGGTTTCAATGGTACACAAATATGTTTATCTCATATATAAAATAACACGTTGCAATCTGCGATAATGATTGTATTGACATACTAACATACAGCTGACACAAAAATATCTAGCCGCTTATTATATCCACAATCAGTATGTTATGTAAAAAATTAAGTTACGGTAGAGAAGAAATTATTTAAAAATATGTTTGATATTGTTTATTACTGTACTTCAAAATATAATGTATACAAAAAATAATAACATATATATATATATATATATATATATATATATATATATATATATATATATATATATATATATATATATATATATATATATTCATATACAATATGTTGCAAAAAGGTGCGTTTTCAATTCAATATGCCATATTCATACACACAAAAGCATCCAGTCACTCCCAATACTGTTTGAAAACGAGTTAGAAGGATAGAAACTAACACTTGATAGGATATCTTTAAATTTCATAAGTGCTTATAAGGGGACCCGGTGGTCTAGAATTTTCGAAAAATCGATTTTTTTTCGAAAGTATAGTATCTTAAAAATATACTGTTAAAATTTGATGACGAAATTCAGAGTATTTCAGGATCTACAGACCATTAGGTCAGAACTACTTGGTCAGAATATACTTGCTTGAAACTTTAAACGCGTTTATCTCGAAACTACTTTTTTTCGTCTTGCGGGGGCCAGAAAAAAAACTACTTGACCGATTTGTCTGAAATTTTAATATGTTATTCTGAATAGTTCTAGCTCTCGCTGGAAGTAAAACTAATAGTTTCCGTAAAATATTTATATTTTTTTTATTAACAAAACATTCAAAAATACTGGTCGTTTTCAAACTTGTACTTTTGACTACGCGCCATTTTGTCAATTTTTTTTTTATTCTACTTCCTGCGATAGCTATACTTATACTAATTAAAAATTCGTCAATTGTTTTATTTCAGATCAGAGGGAGAGATAAATCATCATTCACCACGCAATTCCATTTTTTTAGAGAGGGAGACTTCAGCATCATTTTTCTAATTTAAAAAAATTTTTTTTTTGTCTTTATTTTCATTCTTGTGTAGTTTATTAGTAATAAAATAAGTGTAAAAAAATTTGAAAGCATTATTCATTACCCTCATATAGAAAAAAATTTTTTTAAATAGCTTAAATTTTAGGCCGCTAGACCACCGGGTCCCCTTAATCTTATAAAGATTGAGCTTTCCGGGAAAAGAGAGAATGGCTTCTTTACACGTTATGAGATTACATTTTTTTTCCTTGTGATTGTTTAATAAATATTACGTTTTTCGAAAATATCATAAAAAAATATCACAGCATCAGCTATGTCTTCTCCAAATTGTTTGTTACTCATAAATGATATAATTCTGTCCCAAAGGGCAACAACACGACGTATACCAACAGACTTCAGTATGTAATAGTAGGCACTCAAAATCTTTTTCGCTTTTCTCTCATAATTGTCGGAAAAGTCGATCCTGAAGTTGTTTTGATTTGATGAAGTTAAAAAGAAACTATTATTCCTGGATTTCTGACAACCATTGAGGAACAGTGTCTTTGGTTGCATAAGCTAGTAAAATTTCAAGCGGAATATTTTGCTCTATCGAAAAATTCTCAACTTCTTAATAAACTATTTCACTTTTGGAGTTGGTTTTAAATTACCTAGAAAATAGTATTTCTTCACAGTGCTTATCCTTATCCAAAAATCTAATATGTGCCATTAAAAAAAATGCATGAAAAATAATAGTTTTTTACTTTATCTATGAAAACAAATATGATATTCTACACAACAACACACTTATAATAAAACATAAGATAAATAAAAATAATTGAATTTTGTAATGTTAAACATCATTCATACTAATGAAACTACTCCCACTTTTCTTTAGACAATTCAACATAAATTTCATTCCAGTTACGAATTGGTGTACCTATAAAGTGATATTCTTCAGCTGCTTTGAAAATAAATTAAGAGCAAAATCTACTGAACTATCAGTACACATTCAAACAATTAAAATGTAGTATTCTATAGTTATTTGTAGATTTTACACTCTAATGAATTATGGTGAAAAAGCACATATTAATTTATGAAAGGTGAGCTAGAACTTAAAACAAATATGTTTCACAGTACAATTAACAGTGACCGTCTACTGAGGATTTAGGATTAATCATACAGTTGCACTGTGTTTACCAACAAATACATCACTCATTTTTTTTCAAATGGATTACATTTAATTAAGCTTGTTTAGTTTCTTCATTTTTAAATATCCATAGCTTATTTTGTTTTTCTGGATTACAATACAACTGAATTTCATCACCGTGGTGATATAATTCATATATTTAAATTTTCAAACTTTTAGTGCATTGATACCATTTTATT
The DNA here is from genome assembly GCA_034766995.1 of Acanthacorydalis orientalis. Lineage (NCBI taxonomy): Eukaryota > Metazoa > Arthropoda > Insecta > Megaloptera > Corydalidae > Acanthacorydalis > Acanthacorydalis orientalis. The sequence continues at coordinate 25,459,253 of CM068316.1, forward strand.
CATTGTCCATTTTATTTTTTGATTACGTTATACATTCTAGGTATACAAACGTTTTCAACTTTAGTCTCTTAAGTAGAATAGCATGAAAAGATAATGATCAATATATTATTTTCTGTCTTTATGCACACATGTAATTCGCAACACTTTTTAACTTAAGAATGCTTAGCTTTCACTGAATATGACAATTAATATTTAGTTTGGACACAAACAATTTAGACTAACTGATATTATCTAAATCTTAAAGTGTGACAAAATTTCCCTTGAATTCTGCATAATATTTACAGTAAGATTTAAATCCAATCGATTATATTTATATATCAATAATAACATTGCGTAGCATAGAACTGTAGACAAGCCTGCAAATTCTATTAAATATACAAGTTATTCAGAATTGTTATAGTAAAACATTTAAATGTTCTTTTTGTATGTTTAATAGTTAATAACGCTGCCTTCTGTTAGGTTTTACTTAGTTGCTAGCATAGATAAAGACTATGTTGTTAGGGTTGTTAGCTATGGTTATCTTGATAAGATAAAAATAAGATACACTGTCCTGCCGATGTCTGGCATCAGTGTGATATTCACTCTATCTGTTCTCGGTTATGTAGATGCTAAATATTTAATAAATTGTTTTCATGTTAATGAATTTGTTCAGTTAATTTATACGCCTGCAATTCATCAACAAGAATAAACATTTTTAAAAAGAGATATGAGAAATTAAGTAAGTTAATCACAAATTCAAAATGTATTGGTTAATATTTATGACACTGTAATAAACATACTTTGAAATTTTTAAGTAAAGGTAATATCTTGTATATGGATATATGAAATAATACAGAAATATTTTTATAAATTTGTGCAACAGTATATTAAGAAAAAAAGAATTTTAATTCACTATGGGAATAGAATGATTAATGAAATGACAAGAATATTGCTGAAAAAATTAATTTTTTTTACAATAAGTATGAAATTGTATCGTTTTAATATCTAAAATATATGTTGTCAATTTATATATAACTTATAGAAAACAATTAATGTACAAACAAATAATACTAAGTACAAACTATACTAAAAAAAAACAAGCCATTCAATTAATATTTTCATTCAATTTATAAACAATTTACAATTATATTCACTGTCTTTTAACATTACAAAGAGTATTCACTTAAATATGAGTCTTCTTATGGTTTGAGAGAGTAGATCTTTGTGAAAATGCTTTTTCACATACAGTACATTTATAAGGCCTCTCGCCAGTATGGATTCGCAAATGAATTTTCAATGTGCTTGCTCGATAGAAACCTTTACCACAAACATTACATACATAACTACGATCATCAGTATGCCATTTAACATGAGCACGAAGATTTTCAGATCGAGGAAATACTTTTGGACAAAGGGAACATGCATAAGGCTTTTCACCTGTATGAATACGCATATGCTTTTTCAATTGCCATGAAGTTACACACCCAAGAGAACAAATATTACATATATAAGGTTTTATACCACTATGTGACCTCATATGAACAGTTAACCGTGTGTGATCTCGGAAACCTATTAACATTTAGAATACAAATTAGAACATTATACCAATTTTAACATTATAAAACAAATAATTACATAATATTTATATATCACACCTATATATTTTACATACATACATACATATATATATATATATATATATATATATATATATATATATATATACATATGTATATATGTGTATATATATATATATACATATATATATATATATATATAAAGTAATTTCATAAAGTAAAAAAAATATAAAATCAGTATAAATACCTTTAGAGCATGTATTACAGATGTATGGGCGTTCACCTGTATGAGTTCTCTTATGAGTAATAAGACTACTAAGAGCTGTAAACCCTCTTCCACAAAACGGACAAATGTGATCTTTTTCACCTGTATGAATTTTCATATGCACTGCAAGTGATCGCGATCCACAAAGCCTGTATAAAATTTTTACATAAGTGTACCTATTTTAGTAAATTTCATTTAAAAAGTTAATTTTACATAATGTAACAAACAATATAATTCTTCACAAACTTATTATAACTAAAATTATTAGTTAATGTATTTAATAAATAAATGGTAATAAATCTACAATAATAATATAAATCGTTGATTTAATAAATTTCACATTTAATGATAAAATGTTTCAGTACTTTATTATTCTACTGAATATCTCAGTACTTTTCCATAATATTGAAAATATTTTCTTACAGTTGCTAAAGACAACAACAATCATCTCGGATTTTAAATAATTACAAGAAGGGAAACAGCTAAAAATGTTATGGCTCATGGTAATATGGAAGAAGAAAGTTGTAATAAAAGAAAAAACCGATGTACAAAATTTAGCTGTCTAAATTAATATCTCATCTTAAAAATTTGATCACTTTTATTTTCACTGAATCATGAAATTTTCCATATTACTCTCACTTTCAAAGTTTTTTGAAAATATTATTATTCATTAAAACTTTCAAAACAACTGAAATTGGATTGGTAAGATCTGATGATGATAGCATCACTATTGAAATGTACATAAGTAACAATCAAATTAACAATGATTAATAATAATATATGAAACATTTTTGACCACAAAATGTTTTTGTGGTTTGTGATATGGAAAAAGAATTCATTTAATAAATTAGATTTTTTTTAATTAATTAACCAACTGAAACCTGTTACTTCTACTTAGCATCTCTTTAACAAATGTTGCCAATTTTTTGTCAAGATTGACAATAAATGAGTAAGAAAAGCAAACTTCTCACGGTATCTCTTTGAATTTAATTTTTTTTTTGAAAAAAGGTGCATTTTGTCACTCCATTTTATAATACGTATTTAATACATATAGTAAAAATAGCATTTTCCACATAAATACAGATAATATTGTTTTAAAATATATCATTTATTATAAATCAATATATCATAAAAATGTTTTGTTTCATATACACTATTTTATTGATGTTTACTAAACCTCTCTCCCATCACAATTAGTATATAAATCGAAAATGCATTGTAATTATAAAAATATCACTAAAAAAATAAATGTTTTTTACTCACCTTTTACCACAAACTCCACAAGCATGTGTCTTCATTCTATGTGTCTTCATATGAGCAGCTAAACTTGTATTGTGATAGAAAGCTTTCCCACAAGATGAACACACAAAACTTTTTTCTCCAGTATGGGTTTTCATATGTTCCGACAATCGAAATGACTGTGTAAAACTTTTTTCACAGACAGTACAAGGAAAAGGTTTCTTACCACCATGCGTAAGAAAGTGTCGGGTTAAGTTAGCTGAGTTTGTAAAACCTTTACCACATTCAGAACAAAGATGTCGCTTTGCACCTTCATGTACCTCATGCAATAATAAATTTCAATACATTATTATTAATTTTAAATGTAATGAATCAAATTCTTAAAATACACCATTACTATAAATAAATAAATCAATAAAGAAATAAATAAAAATATATATATATATATATACACACATACATGCACGCACACACACACACACACATATATATATACATATGTGTGTGTGTGTATATATATATATATATATATATAATATGTATGTATTTATGTATATAGAGTACATAATTTATTTGTTGTAGTTAGTGCATTTTAAACAAAATTAAAACTGAATATTTCTTCAAATATATTATATAGATATTAAATCTAATATATTTTTTAAAAATAATAATAACCATTAATGCAACTTTTAGACAAATAAATTTCTTAAACATTTAATAAACTTGTTATGATACCTTCATATGATCACATAAAGTGCTCGAACTTGAAAAATCTTGATTACAAACATTACATGTATACCTTGTATGTGTCCTAGAATGTTCCTATAATAATTTAAAATATACATATTATTTTTTACAAAAACTAAAACTGATTCAGAATTTTTTTTAAAATCAATACAATCTTTACACCATTATTGAAGTTGGTTACTTTTTTAAATTAATTTCTTAATATTTATATTCAACTTGTATAAAAATATAACATTTCTATTTTGATTAAATAACTATTTTCCAAATTTTACATTTTTTTTCAATTAGCAATACAAAAAATATACTTATACAAAGGAAATACACTAATTTACCTTTAAATCAGTTAATGTAGTAAAGCAATCAGTACATTCTTCACAAGGATATAAATGTTTTTCCATTTCATCTTTTATTTCCCTTAGATCATCTTTATTGTCTTCAGAATTATTAAATTCATTATAAAAATTTTCTGGTGAGTCATGAACTTTAATAAAAATATAATTTACTAATGCATTTTAATTATTTAATTTATGATTATCAAGTTTTATGTGAACTTTTTAAACTATATCATTTTATGTACTAAATATTTCTTTAAGATCTTAATACTATAAAAAATTAAGAATAGTTTGAAAAAGATCAATTCATGACCTGATTCATGAACATTTAACAGAACTGAAAATTTCAATTATAAAAGATAAAATAAAAAAATTCTCTAAATTTAATTTAAATAAACAATTATAACAAACAGTTACAAAATTATAGTAATTTCTATTTAAAGCATAGATCAAAACATTATAAACGAGTTTTTAAATCTCCCAGTAATGGTGCAGTCTCATAGACCATCAATAATTTATAATATAATATTGATTAAAAAAAGACTTTATATATTTTTTTTTAATTTCAAGAAACACATTAAAATGACACCATCAATAACAATACACAAGACATGCTATTACTAGGAGGTTAATTGTAATTTGTACTATACCTCTCCAATTATCATTTTCCATTCTTTCAAGTTTTGGTTCAATTTTAACATCTACATAATTTTGTTCAACTGAATTTTGATAACTCAAAACTGTAGAAGGTATCTCTTGTGATTCATTTACTATCGGAGCACTCAGATCTTCTGGAGAACTTTCAGTTTTTGGTTCAATTTTAATATCTACATAATTTTGTTCAACTACCGGAGAACTCGGTTGTTCTGGAGAACTTTCAGTAACAGGTGTTGTATTATTATATTGTAACATATTTTCCCTCAAAAGCTGCCGTAATGTTGCATCTGATCTTTCACATAACTGCCTAAATGAAAATGCTTGACTGATATATTGTACACATTGAACACAAACTCGAGTAGGTAAGCCATCTCCTTCTGCTACCTTTAAAAATAACTATTTATATGATACTTTCATAAATTTAACTATTCACATTATAATGGTGATTTAAAACTTACTTGTACTGAAGCGCACGACATTAACATTTCAAATAGTCTAATCGGTTCCAATAATGTATCATTAACAGTGTCATCTAAACCAAATACAGACTTCATATCTCCTTCTTCTGTTAAACATGTTCTGCAAATTTTATCAGTTTGCACATCTTCAAATGTTATTGCCATTATCAAATCAAAAGTTAAATTTGATAACTTATACACAAATAAAACTTAAAATATATTATCGCCTGGCAACAATGTGTAACACATCTGGACTCTTTAGTGTACATGTAACGAATAAAATGAAGACTTTATCAATGGATAATACATATATAAATAAACGAAGTCATCGATTTATATATGTATGTATTTATGCGTATGTACATATATATATATATATATATATATATATATATATATATATAATCATATATATATATATATATATATATATATATATATATATATATATATATATATATATATATATATATATATATATATATATATATATATATATATATATATATATATATATATATATATATATATATATATATATATATATATATATATAAATTTAACCACAAAAAATTAAAAGGTTGCAAAAAATAATCTACTGCGGTGTTTTTACAGCATTAAACAATTTTTATTAGAAATAATAATTTTTACAAAATAATAGTATATAGCATAATAAAAATTTCGCAGATCAAGTGTAGTTTTAAAAATTAAATAACAACATATTAAAAGAATTTTTAAAACATTATACATGAAAAAACAAGTTAAAAATCATTGTTCTTAAGCAGCTGCTACTTCCTCAGTATGATCTTGGGCCAGGGTCGGCGCTGCCGCTGGTGGAGGCGGGGTGTTGTCCGGCGGATGGTATTGCCGGACCCCGAACACGTGTTCGATGTATATATCTCTGGACCAACGGATCGTCTCGGCCACCATCAGCTTGACCATGGTGGACAGGTACCGGGGTGCGATGCCCAGTGACGCCGCGACCTTATCGTTCGACGAGAGCCAACCGCCGAGCGAACCGACGACGAATGCGTCCACGGACATCGTGAAACCCTGGAGGGTGAGCTGGGCAGCAAGACCGCTATACTTAGTTATCTTCTGCTGCCGAGCCCCCTCCAGGGCGTCACGGCATCCCTCAAATGGAACGCACACGTCGACGATCGTTATCTTCCTCGTCGTCTCGTCGGTCCTCACGATGTCGGGACGAAGGCGACCGTCGACTCCCGGAACCTCCTTATTGACCCGGATGATAATGGGTCCTCCCACTTTGGCAGCACGCGACAGACGGTTTTGCACGTTGTTATGCCGGTGCTGCCACGCTGCCGAATGGACCGTACAGTGGTTAAGGACGTGCGGCAACGTCTCGTTGGCGTAGCCGCAGCGTCGGCACCGTTTATCCCCGTGCCCGAATCGGCGCGTGCCATTAAGTGGCACGACGTCGAGCCGAGCGCGGTGAATAAAACGGTACTCACAGAACCGCGTGTACTTTCCATTCAGTAGGAAGTGGTTGGAGACAGGCGTTTTTCCGGTTGTCTCGATCACCTTGCCCTGATCGCGAAGGCCGACGAGGCGACGATGGTGATATGCTCGGATGGCAGCTCTCAGTGAACGAAGTGCAAAGGAACGCGACGCCTCCGGGACAATCACACGATCCGGTACCTGTCCAGGGCGGCCGATGACGACCGACATGTCCGCTGTGTCCTCGGACCTCCGGAAGCTTACATCCAGCTTGGCTCTGAGGCGGCGGCAGGCGTTTCGAGCCTGGGTCCATAGACTCGAAATATCTCCACCGTCACGCCCCAGAGCACCCTCCAGTGACCCGCTCAGGTACGCCGCCAGCATAAAATTATCAGGCTCGCCTCCAATCTTCCGCCTCACTACACGTCGAAGGCAGGCCCAAGCCACTGTCCTGACCACTTCATCTGGACAGGACAGTAGGCGGAAAGCATGTACCACTCGGCTCATGTCCGCGGAGTCGCCGAGTTGGAGCAAATTAGCGCCCTCCTGGTAAGATGTTATATATAAAATGTCAACGGAGGCCCTCTGAGGAAGGTTCGTCCACTTCTTCGCCTTGCTTCGAATAATCTTATCTAGCTCTGTGAGGGGACCCTTTAGGATATTACACCCACGGAGCGCGAAGTCAAGGCGAGAGAGGATGAACATGTTGAGGGCCTCTATTTTTTGCCAGGGGGCCAGGAGGAAGTGGTGTACCCGCATAACGTCCCCCCTAATGTTATTAATAGTTTGTAGGGGGTCTGGGTTACGCGGAACCCAGTGGGTACACCGAGATGTTCGTAATGTTCTCCCTCCTGCAGAGCTTCCAACTGGTCTCCCAAGAGCGTGAATCGAGTGTCACATGCTCGTCTCTTGCGCCGGCAATTGACGTGAAGTGAGGCGCATTTGGAGGCGTTGAACTTGATTCCCATCCAGGTGGCGGCTACGCCCACCTAGTCCAGCAACGATTGCATGTACGAGGGGTCCTTGGCGAGGAGCACCACGTCGTCGGCGTACGCCAGGATCGAGAAATGCTGGTCGAATAATTGGTAGCCGTGAGACCCAGACATACTGAGGGCCGCCCTCACCAGTGGCTCGATGACCAACTTGAATAGCATGGGGGAGAGCGGGCAGCCTTGCTTTATCCTGGCACGGATCGGAATCGGATGGGTCTCCCCAGTCGATGTCCGAAGCGTGGTAAAAGCCCGAGAGTAAAGTTCGGCTACCACGCCCCGTAGCTTCCTGGGCAAATTCAGCAGGGAAAGCACCGGCCGAATATGGCCGTGAGGAACAGACCCGAACACGTTGGCAAGGTCAAGCCATGCCAAAACGATCTGTCTGTCCTCACGGCGTGCGTCATCAAGGGCACTCTGGACCACGAAGTTGTGTTCATAACACCCCTCGTGCTCCAGGAACCCTTTCTGCACTGGCGAAATGTTCCCCGTTGTCTTCGCCCACGAAGCCACCCTGTCCGCCAGGACCCCAGCATACAACTTGGACATCGTGCCCCCAAGCGTGAGCGGCCTCCAGTTGTCTAGATCTTCACGGCTACCATTTTTATGCACGAGCACCGTCCGGGTGTCGGCCCACGCCAGTGGAGTCCTCTCCTCGTGGAAGCAGCGATTGAAAATATATGTGAGGACAACGCACCCCGGGTCGAGACGTTTCAGAAAAGAATATTTAATTCCGTCTCTTCCCGGGGTGGTGTCCTTTGTCCGCGCCAACCGGCGTAGTACAGATTCCGCCGAGAATTCTTCAACGAAGGATTCCTCGGCCACGTCGCACTGCGGGCGGTTGAACGCCTGTCGAACGAGATCGGGCATCTCCACCTCCTCCCGGTCCCGTTCGGCAAACATCCCACGAAAATGGTCCTCGACCACCGCCGTGGGCGCCTCACAGTACGGCGTGCCGTTCTCAGAACGGAGAATCTACACCATCGCCTTCCGTTTATTGACCCGGTACAGTTTTTTTATTTTGGCTGCTTCCAAGGGGTCGAAGTTTGGAGCTTCGTTAACCGGTCGCCGACGCTCCCGACGAACAGGTCTTGCGTTCGGGAAACGTCGGTGCCGTGGACCTTCCACTGGCGTCGGTCGCAGCCGGGCGAGCTCGCGCGTGACGATCACCAGTGCCCTTCGAAGCCCTCCCAATCAGCCGCCTCCCGCAAGAGACCAAGCCACCGAACCTGGTTTTCCGTAAGATGGGCAGCCGGGTCGGCGACTGGCTCCTGCGTGCGTTTCGACACGGTGACGTCGGCGAGAGCGGGCGTTAAAAAATTAATCACGCTCTCGTCGGCGCCGTCGTCTTGGGAGGACGTCGCCCGGGCACCGGGATCGCCACCCCGATCACTAGCGCACGCGACGGCATGGTGCTCTCCACCAACTGGGCTATCAGTCGTCAGCTGGACGGATGCCTTATTAATATTACGTTGGCTGGCGGCGGCCTGAAGCGGGACGCCTGCTGGAGATGTCGCTTCCGGTGCTCCTCCGAGATGTCTTGCCCGGGAACCTCGCGCCTCTTGTTCTTCCAGCGGCGTCGCTCCAGCAAGGCAGTCGGCCGGTCGGGGGCAGTGATGTTGTTCTCGGTGCTGGCCTCCGTGGTGCGTGACATATGAGCTGTGCCACGAAGACTCGCATCCTGGGACGCCAACGCTGCTCGTCCGGTCGCTCTTGTCGGTGGGGCTGTGGCCGGCTGCTGAGTAAGATGTTTTACGGCAGCCAGTTCCAGGACCCTCTGCTGGCGACGTCTCAACCGCGGGGCGATACTCGTCAAGGCAGCCGGCTCGTGTTTGCCGGCTGCCGATCGCAGATTGTGTAGAAGCCTCTCCACCGATGTTGTCTTCGGTCGCGGCTGCTCCCCCTACCCGTCTCATGGGGATCCGCTGTGTAGCAATTGATTCTAACTGGTGGATCCCCTGCGGGATTGTCGGGGCAGCCGTGTCGACCGATGCTGGAGAGGCTTGCGGTGAGGGTGGCGCCGGATGTTGTGGCGCCACGTCGCCGCAGGTCTTGTGATGATTCTTCATCTTCTTCAGACTTGGGTCCTTGGTTCTACAGCCCCTTGATTCCACAGCCGAACACGCAACATATCCACACTAACACACACATATATATACATATGTAGACACATATATACACACATATGCACACATAAACACACACTTATACACATAATACAACAAATGTCCATACACATCGTACACACACACATACACACCATTCACACACATACACGCATTCAAACATACACATACATGCACACTCACACACACACATACATACATACACACACACATACATTAACACATACTACACACATATACACACACATACACACACATATACACACACTTATCACACACTACATACACTACATTCACTCAATTGCCTACACACACATACATACACACAATTTCATACACACAGCATGCACACATACACATCCACACACATACATACACACACATGCATAACACACATGCATACACACACATGCATACACACACTCACACAAACACACATGCATACACACACTCACACAAACACACACATATATATATATATATATATATATATATATATATATATACATACATACACACATTATACATACATCATACACTAAAATACATACACATACACACACACACAGCATATACACATACACACATACATACGCACGCATGCACACGCCACACACAACCACGCACATATATATATATATATCGATATCGTTGATTTTACCTAATAATTATTATATAGACATAATGAGTTTAAAAAATATGTTTATTGTTTTATTCCATTGCATGTACAGGTTTTAAATTGATAAGTGGGCGAACGCAGAGAACACAAAGAAAGGTGGGCGAAGCGAGCAGTGGTCAAATCCCCTAGTGTGTGTGTGTGTATATATATATATATATTTATATGTATATATATACCAAGGGGATTGCGTCCCCTGCATGCTTCGTGCACCATTCCAAGTCCTCGTTGCGCTCGCTCACTTGTCAATTATAAAGCATGTACATGCAACCGAATAAAACAATAAACATATCAAATAAATAAGTCGACGTCACGGATTTATATATATATATATATATACATACATACATACAGTAACACCCCGAGTTATGTAAGTAATGCATTCCGTAAACCTTTACGTAACTTGAATTTATGGTGTCGAATTTGTAAATTACTTAAGTCTAACTTCATATGAAAATGCAATATTTATAATTATTATATATATATATATATATGTATATTAATTACTGTAGTGTTCAAAACAGAAGCAACAAATTCTACTTAAACTTTTAAGTTTATTTATCGTTTCTTCCAATTAGTTTACAATGATATTAATAATGCATACTTATATATTGCTGAAATAGTAACAAAATGATATATTTTCAAAAATAATAATAATTGACTAATATTGAAATGATAACAAAAAAAAGTAACTGTAAAACAGCCTTACTATACGTGAGTGTGCAAAAGTAAAGCAACAAATCTAGTACTTTGAGTAAACGCCTCTATTTTTAACAGCCTCAGCACATTTGCATCGCATTGATGAAATTAAATTTTAGAATGGTAGTTTCGGACATATTTTCCCATTCATTTTTCAATGCTCGAAACAGTTCCCGCTTGTTTCCGAAGCGTTCGCTTACAACTCGCTTACAACAGAAGCGATATGTTGTTCACGCTGTATAGATGTTTGAAGTGAGCATTATAACAATTGTCGCAAAAATGGAAAAACGAGTTTCATGCAGTGATAAAAAATTGTTATTTGGAAAAGTGGACGGCTGCTCAGATTAAAGCGGAGTTGGATGAAGTTCATGGGGACTCGCACCAGCGTCGAAGATTGTTTATTTCTGGATAAATAAGTTGAAACGTAGCCGAACATGAACTGAAGATAAAGCGCGCTCTGGACGCCCAGGTGAGGTAACCACGACGGATATTATTGAAAAAATCCATGGTATCGTTATGGACGACCACCGAGTGAAAATACGCGAGATTGTTCATTTTCACTCATGCGATGAGTACCGCGATTGTTAACTGTCAACCAAAAACGCACACGAAAGGACATTTCAACTCGGTGTTTGGTGATGTTTAATCCCAATTCGCAGACCTTTTTGCGTCAGTTCGTGACCGTGAATGAACATGGATCCACCACTACACACCTGAATCGAAACAGTAGTCAACGCAGTGAACGACTGGTGAAATTGCGCCGAAGAAAGCGAGGACCGTTTTGTCGGCTGGGAAGGTGATGGCCAGTTCTTTGGGATTCCCAAAGAATCATCCTGATCGACTACTTAACAAAGGGGAAAAGATAACAGGAGCCTATTATGCAACATTATTGGACCATTTGAAAGAAGAGCTAAAACAAAAACAGCCAAGATTGCCGTACAAAGAAGTGTTCTTTCACCAGGATAATGCACCGTCGCTCAAAATTGCACGAGTTAGGTTTCGAATTGATTACTCATCCATTATATCCTTCGAACTTGCCCCCCTGCGACTTCTTCCTCTTTCCAAACTTGAAAATTTAGCTCGATGGGAAGAAATTTTCATTGAATGAGGATATTATCGCCACCATCAATGCGTATTTTGCACATTGAGAAAAGCTACTTTTCCAATGGGATGAAAAAATTGTATACTCGCTAGACCCAGTGTATAACATAGGCTCAATGGAGACTTAATAAAATCGTTTTTTTCAAAAAAAAAAACGGTGTTTAACTTGCTTTTTTTACCATACTTATGAAGACATCTGTAACATTCATATTAAGTCGGCCACATACATTACGGTAGACCTGCGCAGGTATGCCTATACAGGCGAACCTGCACAAGCAAACCAAAATGTGTAGGGCAAACTGGACATTTATTATAACCTGACAGACCAGAACAAAATCGGAAACGATTCTTTCTGCTATATCAGAATAACATATATGATATATGATCATTACCAACAGCTGAATCTGGTTAAAATAATATAAATAAGAACACATTTCATTATGAACTCAACTGGTCATGCTCTATTTTGAAAATTTCCAGGCATAAGTACACTCTATAAGAACAAAAAACATTACGCTTAAACACAAAAACACACACCATGGCCAAAATCGAGCCTACACCCAGGTATTGCATCGTAAACACAACATGCATTAACACACACTATAGATATTGTAATGCATAAGCTTGAACAACAATAATTTTACTTTTACTGTTACGAACTCATTCGCACTGTAATATTTTTTAAACATAAAACAGATCAATTTAGCGTAATGTGAAACTATTAAAGAATTAATAAAAATATATAAATCTGAACCATGTATGTGGAAAATAAAGAGTAAGGGCTGGTTTACATTAGAATGGTAAGCAGTAGAGTATACTAGGCTGCTTTTTCTCGAGACCTCTATTCTACCGGTTTGGTAGAGAAGAGTTTAGTTTCAAGTTTAAAACAATCAATCACCAACCTCCGTAAATAAAAACAAAACTTGTAAATATACATTTTGCGTCCGACTACTCAACTCTACTGCAGTAATTGAAGTAAATTTGTGCTGTGAGAAGAGGGTAGTACACATTATGCTGGTAAAAGGATAGTGTGCGCTCTACCACCGTACTCTACTGCTTATTATCCTGATGCAAACCAGGTCTTAGTACTCTACTTTCACTATCCCAGTGTTTACATTACGCTAGTAACAGGATAGTACGCACCATAGATAGTCTCTCTGGTACCAATTTACCATTTACTATCCTAATATAAGCAGGTACGATTCGAAAACACATGTACACAACACATAATTGTACAATAACAACAGATGTCAATGAAAAATACTAAAAAATTCTATTCATTCATTTCAAATCAAACTTAAAATGGACATGTTAATCAAATTCACATGGTGAAAAATACAAATCTAAAATCACATGCTATAACAAATAAATAGAAATTAAAATAAAAATATGAAAATGCATAAAAGTGGTGTTTCTTACTTTATCTATGAAAACAAATATGTAATTTATACACAATAACACATGTAATAACATAAAATAAATAAAAATTAATTTTTGTAATGCAAAACACTATTATTCATACTAATGAAACTATTCCCACTTTTTTTTAGAACAATTCACTACAAATTTCATTCCACTTACTAATTGGTATATTGGTAAAACAGTATTCATCTGATATTGAAAATATAAAAATAAATTAAAGGAGCAAAATCTATGGTTCTGTCAGTGTACATTCAAAGAATTAAAATACAGTATTCTAGAAAGTTATTAGTAGAGTGAGTTTTACACACTAATATATTATGGTGAAAAAAGCACATATTAATTTATGCAAGGTGATCTAAAATTTGAACAACTCCAGCTAACTTGAAACGAATATGTATCACAGTACCATTGATAGTGACTGACTACCCTGACTACTGGGATTTAGTATTAATCATACAATTGCATTGTTTATCAAAAAATACATAACTTATTCTTTTTCAAACGAATTACATTTAATTAAGCTTGTTTAGTTTCTTCATTTTTAAATATCCATAGCTTATTTTGTATTTTTCTGGATAATAATACAACTGAATTTCATCAACGTGGTGATATATTTCATATATTTAAATTTTCAAACTGTTAGTGTATTGACACCATTTTATTCAATGTCCATTTTATTTTTTGATTATGTTATACATGCTAGGGGTAGAAACGTTTTCAACTTTAGTCTCTAAAGTATAATAGCATGAAAATAATGATCTTTATTCTCTCTATATATGAACACATAAAATAATGAATTTGAATAATTAGATTTTATATAACCGAAACATATTACAGTTTTATTTTAAATGTGAATCATTGCACAAGTCAAATTATTATTTTGATAATTCTTACATCAGTATTCTACATTTTTTGAATAACAATTGGTTAATAAACTTTATTTAAGGTTATTACAATTATGACTAATCAGTTCCATCATTGTCAACATTTTTTAACTTAAGTATATTTAGCTTTTACTGAATATGACAATTAAAACTTAATTTGGATACACACAATTGAATGATATTTAGACCAATTTATATCTAAATCTTAGTTTAAGATGTGACAAAATTTTCCTTGCATTCTGCATAATATTTACAGGAAGATTTGAATCTAAAAACGATTATAGTTATGTATCAATAATAACATCGTGTAACATAGAACTGTAAATTTAAGCCTACAAATTCTATTAAATATAAAAATTATTCTGAATTCAGATTAAACATTTTTATAAAGAGATATGAGAAATGAAGTTAATCACAAATTCAAATTGCATTGGTTAATATTTATAATACTGTACTAACATTCTGAATTTTTTAATCAAAAGTAATATCTAGTAAATAGATATGTGAAATAATACACAAATAATTTTATAAATTTATACAATAGTATATTAAAAAAAAAAGAATTTTAATTCATTATAAGAACGAAATTATGAATAAAAGAACAAGAATATTGCTGAAAAAATCATTTTTAAAATAAGTATGAAATTGTTTTGTTTTAATATCTAAAACATATGTTGTCAATTTACATATAATTCATAGAAGTCAATGTATCAAAAAAATAATACTAATTATAAATCATTAGTAAAAAAACAAGTCATTCAATTAATATTCTCTTTGAGTTTCTAGATAATTCACAATTATATTCAAAGTTTTTTAACATTACAAAGAGTATTCACTTAAATATGAGTTTTCATATGTGTTGAAAGTGAACCTCTTTGTGAAAATGCTTTTTCACAAACAGTACATTTATAAGGCTTCTCACCAGTATGGGTACGTAAATGATTTTCCAATGTGCTTGCTCGATAGAAACCTTTGCTGCAAACATTACATACATGTTTAAAATCACCAGTATGCCATGCAACATGGGCATGGAGATTTTCTGATCGAGGAAATACTTTTGGACAAAGAGAACAAGCATAAGGCTTTTCACCCGTATGAATACGCATATGTATTTTCAGCTGCCATGAAGATACACACCCACGAGCACAAATATTACATATATGAGATTTTATACCATGTGATCTCATATGAACAGTTAACCGTGTGTGACTTGTGAAACCTATTAAAATTTAGAATGCAAATGAAAATATTATATCAATTTTAATATTACAACACAAATGATTACATAATATTTATACACCTCACTTATATATTTTACATATATGTAAAGTAATTTCAGAAAATAAAAATAATATAAAATCGATATAAATACCTTTAGAGCATGTATTACAGATATATGGACGTTCACGTGTATGTGTTCTCTTATGAGGGATAAGACTACTAAGAGCTGTAAACCTTTTTCCACAAAATGTACAAATGTGATCTTTTTCACCTGTATGAATTTTCATATGCACTGCAAGTGATCGTGATCCACAAAGCCTGTAAAAAATGTTTACATAAGTCTTACCTATTTTAGTAAATTTTATTTGAAAAATTAATTTTACACACTATATTAAACAATATAATTCTTTACAAACTTATTATAAATAAAATATTTAGTTAATGTATTTAACAAATAAATAGTAATAAATCTGATAATAATATAAATCCTTGATCTAATAAATTTCACATGTAATTGAAAAAATGATTCAGTACTTTTCTACTGTTCTGTTGGATACCTCCATACTTTTCCATATTATTATTATTCTACTGAATATCTCAGTACTTTTCCATAATATTAAAAATATTATCTTACAGTTGCTAAAGACAACAACAACCATCTTGGATATCAAATAATTACAAGAGAAACAGCTTAAAAAAATTATGGCTAATGGTAATATGGAAGAAGAAAACTGTAATAAAAGAAAGAACAAATGTACAAAATTTAGCTGTCTAAATTGAGATTTCATTTAACAACTTGATTACTTTTATTTTCACTGAATCCTGAACACTTCCATATTACCCTCACTTCCAAAGTTTTCTGAAGATATTGTTATTCACTCAAACTTTTAAAACAATTGAAATTGGATTTGCAAGGTCTGAGGATGATGGTCATAATGAAGATGATCACTGTTGAAATGTACATAAGCAACAATCAAAAAAGATTTATAATGATTTACTAAATATTTTCGACTAGAAAATGTTTTTGTGGTTTGTAACGTGGAAAAAAAATTCATTTAAGAAACTAGAATTTTTTTCAATTAATTAACCAACTGAAACCTGTTACTTCTACTTAGCATCTCTTTAACAAATGTTGCTAATTTTTTGTAAATATTGAAAATAAACGAGTAGGAAAACCAAAAGGGTATCTTTTTTGAACTTACATTTTTTTTTTAAAAAAAAACTCAATACATATTTAATGCATACAGTGAAAATAGCAATTTTTCACACAAATACAAACAATTATTACGTTTAACATTTATTTAAAAATGTTTTGTTTCATATACACTACTTTATTGATATTTAATAAACCCCTCTCCCCTCTCAATTAGTACATAAATTGAAAATTAATCATAATTATAAAAATATCATTACAAAAATATATGTTTTTAACCCACCTTTTACCACAAACTCCACAAGCATGTGTCTTGATTTTATGTGTCTTCATATGAGCAGCTAAACTTGTATTGTGATAAAAAGCTTTCCCACAAGATGAACACACAAAACTTTTTTCTCCAGTATGTGTTTTCATATGTTCTGACAATCGAAATGACTGTGTGAAACTTCTTTCACAGATAGTACAAGGAAAAGGTTTTTTACCACTATGCGTAAGAAAGTGTCGTTTTAAGTTACTCGAGTTTGTAAAACCTTTACCGCATTCAGAACAAAAATGTTGCTTTGCACCTTCATGTACCTCATGCAATAATAAATTTCAATGCATTATTATTAATTTTAAATGTAATGAATCAAATTTATAAAATACACCATTACTATAAATAAAGAAATATATATATATATAGAAAATAATCCACTTAAAAGATGGTTATAACTAGTGCTCCATTTTAAAAAAAATTAAAACTACATATTTTTTTAAATATATTATATAGATATTAAATTTAATATATTTTTTAAAAATAATAATAACCACTAATGTGACATTTGGGCAGATGAATTTCTTAAACATTTAAATAAACTTGGTATAATACCTTCATATGATAACATAAAGTGCTTGTACTTGAAAAATCTTGATTACAAACTTTACATGTATGATACCTTGTATGTGTCCTAGAATGTACCTATAATAATTTTGAAATACATATTATTTTTTATAAAAACTAAGACTGTTTCACATTTTTTTAAAAAATCAGTATAAAATCTGCACCACTATTGAAGTTAACAGCCTACTTTTTTAAATTAATTTCTTAATATTTATATTCAACTTGCATAAAAATATAACATTTTCATTTTGATTAAATAACTATTTTCCAAATTTTACATTTTTTTTCAATTAGCAAAGCAAAAAGTATACTTATACAAAGAAAATACACTAATTTTACCTTTAAATCAGTTAATGTAGTAAAACGATCAGTACATTCTTCACAAGGATATAAATGTTTTTCCATTTCATCTTTTATTTTCTTTAGATCATCTTTATTGTCTTCAGAATTATTAAATTCATTATAAAAATTTTCTGGTGAGTCATGAACTTCAATAAAAATATAATTTACTAATATATTTTAATTATTTAATTTATAATTATCAAGTTTTATGTGACATTTTTAAAAATAAACATTTTATGTACTGAATGTTTATTTCAGATCTTAATACTAGAAAAAATTAAAAATAATTTGAAAAAAAGATTAACTCGTGAACTGTCATCAGTTATTAGTAGTGAAAATTTCAATAATAACAAACAAAAAAAATCTTCTATATTTAATTGAAACACATTTAGAACACACAGTTAACAAATTATATTAATTTCTATTTAAAGCATATATCAAAACATTTATAAACAAGTTTTTAAATCTGCCAGTAGTGGGTCCAGTCTTATAGACCATCAATAATATAATACCGATTAAGAAAATACTTTTTTTATATATTTTTTTAATATCAAGAAACACATTGTCAGAATGACACTATCAATAATGATCACAAGGCATGCTACTGTTGGGAGGTTAATTGTAATTTGTAATATACCTCTCCAATTATCATTTTCCATTATTTCAAGTTTTGGCTCAATTTTAATATCTACATAATTATGTTCAACTGAATTTTGACAACTCAAATCTGTAGAAGGTATTTCTTGTGACGTATTTACTACCAGATCACTCAATTGTTCTGGAGGACTTTCAGTTTTTGGCTCGATTTTAATATCTACATAATTTTGTTCAACTGCCAGAGAACTTGGTTGTTCTAGAGGACTTTCAGTAACAGGTGTTGTATTATTACATTGTAACATATTTTTCCTCAAAAGCTGCCGTAATGTTGCATCTGATTTTTCACTTAATTGCTTAAATGAAAATGCTCGGTTGATGTATTGTATACATTGAACACAAACTCGAGTAGGTAACCCATCTCCTTCTGCTACCTTTAAAAATAATTATTTATATGATACTTTCATTAATTTAACTTAATTGGTATATATTTACATTATAATGGTGTATTTAAAACTTACTTGTACCGAAGCGCACGACATTAACATTTCAAATAGTCTAATTGGTTCCAATAATGTATCATTAATAGTGTCATCTAAACCAAATACAGACTTCATATCTCCTTCTTCTATTAAACATGTTCTGCAAATTTTATCAGTTTGCACATCTTCAAATGTTATTGCCATTATCAAATCAAAAGATAAGTTTGATAAATTATTATATACAAATAAAACTTAAAAAAGCTTCAAATATATCTTCGGCTGGAAACAATGAGCAAAACATCTGAACGCTTACCACATGTAACTGAATAAGACAAGTCTTTATCTATGAATAAACATATAATATAAATAAGTGAAGTCATCGATTGATTTATATATATATATATATATATATATATATATATATATATATATATATATATATATATATATATATATATATATATATATATATATATATATATATATATATATATATATATATATAAACAAAGTTGTAAAAAATCTGTGTTTATTCAGACATACTAAACACACATTTTTATATTATATTATATATATATATATATATATATATATATATATATATATATATATATATATATATATATATATATTATATTAATAATAATATTTACCCACAAAAAATTCGATTTGGTCTACATTTATTTATGACGTCAAAGTTTCCATGGTACTCAAATATGTTCATCTAATATAAAACAAACGTTACAATTTTTCTGTGATAATGATTAAATAAATATACAACATATGTATACATATATATATATATATATATATATATATATATATATATATATATATTATTTATATGATACTTTCATAAATGTGGGGATCAGACGTCGCAGTTCTTGGTGCATTTTGTCAATTCCATAACAATAATTCTCAACTGCAATGATTTCGCCATATTTCAAAAAAATGTAATGGATTATAACGAGTGCAGATCACCAGTCTCCATAATTTTCGTTTAGTGTAATTTCTGTTTCGCGAAGTGCTTTGAGGCTTGATTTTTGTTCAACCATTTATGCAAACCTCTTTCTTTTGTTGTAAAGAATCGACTTTTCGTCGCAAGTGCAATGCGATCGAGAAATGAATTGTTTCTGTTGCGTAAAAGAAGCGCAGAACAAACTTCGTAACGGCGATTTTGTTTGTTCTCGTTCAGTTCGTGCAGCATCTATTTGTTAAGCTTTTTTGATTTTCCTAGCTGTTGTCCAGCTAGTGGTCCAGAATCGTTGGATGACTAACGACTAACTTTTGTGCAAACTCTCGAATTGTGGTTTTGATTCAACTAACGCCTTCAGTTGGTCGTTATAAACTGAAGAAGGAGACCAGAGACCTTCATCTTCAAGGTTCTCGTCCCTAGCACGAAATTTTTGGAACCACCATTGCACCGTTCGTTCCTTAACAGTACTCACACTAAAAGCATCGTTTAGTTTACTAACAGCTTCTTCTGTTTTACTACTCGTTTTGAACCCATACAAAAAATTGCTCTTGTTTGCTTCTTTTCCATTTTTAATTCAATAACCCAATTTGAAGCAAAATTAATAATAAAATCAAAGTCTATGTTACCAAAATACAGACCGAAAAATGGACTTTAAATTGATATTAAGATGAACACGATGAAATGGCACTTTTATTGTAAAAAAATTAAGGTTAGAAGTCAGGAAACATAAACCGAAATTATTTTCTTACCAATCTAATAATAGCTCAATGTTAACGACATCCAAAATATAAGTACCTCTTCTATTAATTACCATTTAAAGTAACTTTTTAACTTCATTAAGATAAATTTTCAGTTTCACATATATTAACAAATGTGTTTTTTTTTTTATAATCTTGCTCGAGTATTACTGCTTATCTAAGAGTATAAAAATTGAAAAACGTAATAACTGAAATATGTACGGTCTAAATAATATGACGACTGTATTTAAAATTCATTTTCAAATTCATTACTTCTAACCCTTCTCTGAAAAATGTTGCCACATAACAATTCTAATAATTAGAAGTATTCTGTTACTGGTGATCTAAATGTCACAATTATTAAAACTAAATGTTTGTGATTCTTACAAACCCGAGACCAGTGCACACTCATACCGTCCTTTCAACCAACAATCAACCGCCTTTGATGCACCGCCTTGTGGCATGTGATTGGCACCGCTCAAGCACGTGTGCATACGTAGCAATAATGGCGCATCACAGGCAGAATAAAAATAAACAAACGCTGCAGTAATCAAAACGCAATCGGATAGCAGAGCCGATACACCCAGTCAGTAACAGTAACCAATCAGAATAGTAAAAAACAGCACGACGACAGCACAGTACATCGAGAACCGCTTCAGACTGCAGCGTCGACGCTTTGTCTATGGTCGACGCCGTGCTCCACTGTAGCATCCATTTTTATATTTGTTTTACTAATAATCCTTTTGTAACTTTACATACAATAAAGTTTATCTGTTCAACGACGCAATCCTTTTTATTCGCGTATAATTGGCGGTCCGCCGAATCGGACCACTGTAAAAGCACGAACACTAAAGGACTATATTTTAAATGCTTTGAAATGTCATGTTAACATGTTAAGCATGTATTTAATTCAATTAAGATTTTAATTTATTTGAAATATATAACATTTCCCTTTTAAGTTCATTGCTCACCTCATCGTATTTTTTAAATTTTGCTTTTTATCCTACATGAAAATCACAAGATATACAATACTGAATATCTTTGTTGTTACTATTTCGATTGTTTTTTTTTTAAAATTTGTTTTTATACTTGTTTGGTATATCAACAAAAGGACTAGCGGACATACAAAAAAACCGAAATCAACACTAGATTGATAAAGAATGTGCTCATAAAATAGTTACAATATATTTCTGTACATTACATTTTAAATCTATATATTGTACCCTACAATACGTTGGACTGAATAAAATTTTTTTTAATTTTACTGTATTTTTAAGCAGTTTTGTATATTTATTAAGTAGATTTGTAGTATTTCTGTAGCTATTGACGGTTAATATATATATATATATATATATATATATATATATATATATATATATATATATATATATATATATATATATGATCATCTTCTGGTGAGCAATGCGTGCTTCATGAAGCCCGGCCCATGCTTATAAATTTACAAATAGTCCTGGCCCGGTTTTGTAAAATTCCCGGGCTGCACGCAATACAAGAACAGAAAAACAAAACACAAAAAATACACACATTACGGACAAAATCGTTTCAACTCCCAGGAGAAGTAACAGACACACAACATGCGCAAATACATACATTATGCATAAACTTGTATTATGTAACAAACTGTATACCAATAAAGTCATTATTATATTCTATTCTGTTCTTCTAAAAGTTCATAACATTTTCTAATAGATCTCATTAATTGCAGTTGCGCGCGCAGCTCGATTATATGGCATAACTCCATATTTGTTATTTTGATAGGTGGAATTTCAACGTTTTTTTCTCTGCCATTTTTGTGCAATTTTGTAAATTTTAAGTCTGTTAGATTTAAAATTGAAAATGAAAGAATATAAGATGTATTTTCATCATTTGATGCTATTTTATTTCCGGAGAGGAAAAAGCGCTGCAGAGATAGAAGAAAAGATTTCCACCGCTACAGCAATACTGTTCGAAAGTGGTTCACTCGATTCATAGATGGAAAATTCAACCTAGAGCAACAAGAGCATAGATAAAGTATCTCAATGAATAATGCTCTGATCAAGAGCATTCTGGCAAACCTACAGTTGTTGATAATAACTAAATTGCAACACTTATTGAAAATAATCAACGTTACACGACACGGGACATCGCAGGGATACTGCAAGTGTCTCATACGATTGTTGTGATATATTTGGAGACATTTGAATATGTGAATCGCTACGATGTTTGGGTGTCTCGTAATTTAACTGAAAGAAATTTAATAGAACGCATTTCCGTCAGTAATTCGCCCCTTAAAAGAAACCAAAACGACCCGTTTCTGAAACAATTAAGCATGAGTGATGAAAAATGGATCATCTATAATAATGTGGATCGAAAAAAGTCTTGGGAAAACTGAAATAAGCCTCCGTTATCCATTCCAAAAGCGGGTCTTCATCCGAAGAAGGTGATGTCGTGTATCGTGTGGAATTAGAAGGGTGTTTTGTATTACGAGCTTCCCCCAAATAATCCGACAATAAATTCGGAGAAGTATTGTGCTCAATTAGACCAATTAAACGCGGCAATAGATCAAATGCGTCCAGAATTGTCCAACCGAAAGGGTATCGTTTTCCATCAAGACAACGCTAGGCCTCATGTCTCTCTGCAGATCTAGCAGAAATTGGTGCAGTTTAACTGGACCGTCTTACCTCACTCGCCATATTCACCTGATCTTGTACCTTCAGATTATCTTTTATCCGGTTCCTACAGAATTCTCTTAATGAAAAAAAACTTCATTTTCCTGGAAGCCTGCAGAAACCATCTGAAGCAATTCATTGCCTAGAAAGATTCCAATATCTGTTAGAACGGAATTATGAAACTACGTAAAATATGGCGGATCAAAATGGCACATATGTATTAAAATAAATATATGTACAAATAAGTAAATACTGCCTTTGAATTTCACCTTAAACACGCTACGAACTTTTATTCTAACCCAATAAATTAAGCAGTCATACATTGGACAAAAGATCAGGTTAAATCATTTTATTTGAATACTGGTGCATTTGATACAGCTGTTATGAATTGAGGAAAGTAGCTACTCAAAACTATATTTAGTATAGACTATTTTATTCTTGATAAGGGAACAGAAATTTATAAACGGAGACGAGACTTAGTCGGATTACCAAAAATGTGCACTCAAAAAAGAGCAGTGAATAAATATAATTTTTGAATATAATATAAGCACGAGACAATATTTACGAAACATTATCCTACAACACATTTAACGAATTTCCGCACAATATTATTATGTGAAGTTAAACTACCGAAAAAATGAATAATTCATGTTTTTTTTTAATAAATCTCTACAGCTATATCGAATTATTCTGAATCTTTGATAATCCTGAAAAACCGAAAGTTGTATAAGAGGATTTTACGGTATGTATATTATATATTAATATATATATATATATATATATATATATATATATATATATATATATATATATATATATATATATATATATATATATATATATATGTATGTATGCCCTCGCACACGTATAATCTGCTTTAGGATTTAAACTTTCAAAAAACAAGTTTTTAAACATCATTTTTCTTATATAAAATGTATACACACAAGAATTTTACTAACTCGATATTATACAATTTGAACATAAATTTGGATATTACTTTTATATAATACACATACTTAATTTTTCAGTTGATCATACATTTTATATTATAAAAGTTATTAACGCAACTTCAGCAACAATGACAACACCTTTCAACGAACTTGTAAAACATTATTGTTTGGAAATTTTGAACACGTATTTGAATTCATGGAATATTCACCGTGGAAATGTATTTTAAGCGAATCTATTACTTTGCTATTTGCATTTACGTCGAATTTTACCGATATGTTTACAATTATTATTGGTATTGGTTTGGGAGAACAATTTGCTAGAATCACAGCTAATGTCCATTGAATCGCAAAAACAAATCCAGTACGAGTATAAAAAAATATTTATTTTTTACTGAATAAAAATACTATGAAAAATAAACTATATTTATAAAATGTTACAAAAAATAGAATACATTTCAAAATATTTTATACAATGAAAACCATGTAGAAGTATTTTCATATGTAAACACAATTGATATTATAAAAAAAAAACTTATTTGCTAAAATATTTTTTTAAATTTTAACCACTTATTTCATGTTTCATCATACCTTTTATTATAGAACATAAAATTAATTATCTTAGCATTAGTATGTATATATATATATATATATATATATATATATATATATATATATATATATATATATATATATATATATATATATATAAACATAACGTGTTTAAGATGCTAAAAAATTTTTATCACATCTGTACATTCTTCAAAACCAAAAACCTGATATCAAATTTTTATTACTTTTTTGGATACTGCAGTAGGCACTCATCCCACACAGTAACTACCTCATCCTCATTTCAAAATAATATTCTTTTCAACTAATTTTTAGTATATGAAAGACCAACATTTGAACTTTAAGATGGATAATAAAGAGTAATATTGATTTTTTATAAATTATTTCTGATGTTTGTGAAAGTTTGGTGAAAACCCATACATGAAAATTAAAACACACATTTAAAAATCTAGAGAATTTAAGGTAAACTTATTTGAAATTGCTGTAAAATGGTGATTGCCCTCCAAGTATTTAACATCCGCTCAATAATACCGACATTATCAAAAAATAGCCCAATCATTGTTTTTTGAACAATCATAGGTACTTCTCCATTATTGAACGTTCCTCATCTTTAAATGTTTTCAGTTCCAGAGCTTCACGATTTTATTGCAACATCATAAAATATAAATTTCTTTCTATTGAATAATATAATTCAAATGCTAAGTTTTAAAATTTTTCAAATTAATATCCTTTTAACATACCTAAGCACTACTTTACTCTTTATTCTTTTTAACAGTTACCATATGTCTTGATCAAAATTTAATTTTTTTTGCAATTTGCTTATTAGATTTAAATGTAGATTTCTATATTAATATTGAATTTATCCTCTACTGCCCACAATAATATGATGATTATGATTAACTAAACTCTGGATAACAACTATACTTTCCAACTTTAGCACATTTGATGTAAATAATTACACAAATCAAAAATTTTATTTTACAAACTTTTATAACATTATTCTAAGAAACATTCTGGCAAAAATTCTGCAAACATTTCTTCGTTACACTAACTACTATCACGATACAGTTTTAACGTTGTGGCTAGATACACTTTCACAAATTCTTTTTTCACTCTACAAACCATACAGCAAATTTTCTACTCAAAAATATTCAATAAATTATTATTGATTTTTGCTTATATTTTATTTAATATTGTATGAAATTATAAGTCTGCCTCTCATTATATAGTCAACATTGTTTCAATTTCATTAAAGAATACTAGCTTATTTTAAATACATGAGTTACTTCAAATATAAATCAACAAATAATATACACCCCAGTTATTATTTTCTGTATAGATATATGCATGCTATGTGTATGTATTATGTGTGGGTGTATGTTTTTTTTATATATATATATATATACATATATATATATATATATATATATATATATATATATATATATATATATATATATATATATATGAGAGAAAAACATAGTCAAAATAATAGATCGACTTTCCTGTAGTAAAATTTAATTTTCACATATTTAACATATACTAAAATTAATAATTTAGTATTGAAAAATTGATTGGAAATATATTAACTTTATTCAGCAACATTTTCTTTATTTTTCAATTATATATCACGCTATGATATATTTCTTATTTTATTTTTATTTTTGTAATCAGCGTTAATATTAATTTACCATATTTTAAATTGTTACTATAAATTTGAAAACAAATTATACAATTGACTTTAACTTGTTTTTATAAATCTAAGTGTTGAAAAATGCCTAAAAATCAGAGACTTTTCGGTAACTTGACGCTCCGAGGATAATAGCATTACTATCAAAATGCGCACAAGCGACAATCGAAAATAATCAATAATAATTTACTGAATATTTTTGATCGAAAAATTTGATTTGCTTGTGCGGTGAAAAAAGAATTAATTTGTAAAAGTGAAATTAGCCACAGTGTCAAAATTGTAATATTATTAATAGATTTATTTGACCTCATTAACAATATGTATAACCAATACTGAAATATTATTTTTAAAGGTAATTGTTAGTAATATATTAAAAAAAATCTGATTAAAAAAATAATATTCAATGTTATAAATAGATTACATAAAATAATATTATATTTGTTAATAACTTCCCATATATACTCTTCATATATCAAATTTTTAAATCAAAGGACACTTTAACAGACAAGAAAGAAATAGAAAAAAATAGTTTATTACTGTTCATACTACATAATAAACATTCAAAATATTTTTCATAATTTGTAATACATAGATGACTATTCCATATTTGTAAATGTATAAGTTTTCATTCATTTACTAAAGTATTAGATATGAAATGATATTTCATTTTTCATAAAAATGTGATACACATATTTTTCATGTTACACATTATTCTGTCACCATGACATTTTTGAAAAAAAATATAATTCATTTGCAGAGTTGTTGCACCGTTTTTTTAGTCAGAATTCACTTCAGTCATTTCATAGATGGCTACAAATCTTCACTCCTATATTTTTCAACATTTAATATTTTATTTAAAAATATTAGGTTGATCATTCTTCAATGAGACACTACAATACCGTACCATACATCAATTTTATCATAGTACAAAGTGCTTGCATGACATATACGTAATGGTTGTGAAAACAAATGAAACCGCTTAACTGATCATTTATGAAAATATCTTTATTTGAATTCTTATTAAAGAACGTAAAATACCATACTCATTTTTCAAATATTGATGGCAATAATTCCGGTATCAAGTATATTTTTATTCATGCAATTTTAATTTTTTTAATGCTCTTCTACATGTGCCATACGAAAGACCTATAAATATTATATATTTAAAAATATCCTACTTAAATTTTCTGCATAAGCTTACCTGTATGTAATGATAACTGACGAACTGATATAGATGGATTGGTTTCTAAGCACATTTGTATATCATCTAACACATCAGGTGTTAAAATCGGTGTCCTTCCAGAAGACTTTCCCTTACATACACTACCTGTATTCTTAAAACGGTCAATCAAACGTCGCACATGCTGAGCAAAAATTTCATAAATGACATTCTCATCAGGATACTTTTCTTTAAATTCAAAATAACATAAATGAATGAAATATTTCCATACTCCATCATCGTTTTTCATTCCATTTCGAAAATACGCTTCAAGAATAAATATATCATGTTCTAACAAAAAAACCATGTTTACCTGTAAAACTGTTTTGAAAGGTTAATTAACTTATATGTCATTAGATTTTACAATGACCATCAAATGTCAATGTGCAGTTAACAGTACAATTTACATTTATTGTTTATAAATTTCTAATTACCTTTCTAAATATCTTCCCAATGTAGTCATATTAAATTTATTTTCTTAATTTTAATGGTAAATTGATTAGTGTTGCGTATTGAGTGAAAAAAATTACGAATTACAATTGTTTACAATTGTAAGAATGCACATTATTGATACTCTACTTACCAAAGAAAATGTAATTGATTTAATACAGAAAAATTATGTTTTTATATACAAGACCCATTTAATTATTGTTAAAAAAAAGAAAAAATAATTCAACAGATCGAACTTATTAATGATGTACAAACTTTTACAAAACAAAATAAATAAGCCACTAAATATCATTTTCTGCTTGCTCCGTCACTAATTTACCCAATGTTTGCTTCCACGATACACAACAATACAGAACTAATAAATTAAACTTAAGCAAAGTGCTTGTGGTATTATCTCTAGTGTGTATAGAAATAAAAATTATATAAACACTTACCTAAGAAATAGATTACGAGGAAATATTTACATGGCCATGTGTTTCTGTCATTATATGATCATGCATGACATTCAAGAGTTAAGGATGTTTAGCTTTTACTGAATATACAAATTAAAATTAATTTGGATACAAACAATTGAATATTTAGACTAATTGATATTACCTAAATCGTAATTTAAGGTGTGGAAAATTTTTCCCTGGATTCTACGTAATTACAGTAAGATTTGAATCAATTATTGGTACATATCAATAATAAGTTTAATATAGAACTATAAATTGAAGTCTACAGATTCTATTAAATATAAAAGTTATTCAGAATAAACATTTTTTAAAGAGATATGAGAAATCAAGCAAGTTAATCACAAATTCAAATTTCATTCACTAATATTTATTACACTGTAATAAACATATTTTGAATTTTTTAATCAAAGGTAATATAAATGAGCATAAGAAATAATACATAATTTTTATAAATTTTTACAATACATTAAGAAAAAACAAGGATTTTAATTTACTATAGGAATAGAATAATTAATGAAAAGGTCAAGAATATTGATGAAGAAATTAAATTCTTTTTAGAATATAAAACTGTCTTGTTTTAATATCTAAAACATATGTTGTCAATTTATATATAACTTATAGCAGTCAATCAATGTACAAAAAAATAATACTAAGTATAAACTATACTAAAAAAAACAAGTCATTCAATTAATATTTTGAGTTTATACATAATTCACAATTATATTCACAGTTTTTTAACATTATAAAAAGAATTCACGAATTCATTCAAGAATTATGAGTCTTCATATGGTTGGAGAGAGTAGCTCTTTGTGAAAATGCTTTTTCACATACAGTACATTTATAAGGCCTCTCACCAGTATGGATTCTTAAATGAGCTTTCAATGTGCTTGCCCGATAGAAACCTTTTCCACAAACATTACATACATGACTACGATCATCAGTATGCCTTTTAACATGTGCACGGAGATTTTCAGATCGAGGAAAGACTTTTGGACAAAAAGTACATGCGTAAGGCTTTTCACCCGTATGAATACGCGTATGTTTTTTCAGCTGCCATGAAGTTACACACCGAAGGGAACAAATATTACATATATAAGGTTTTATACCACTATGTGATCTCATATGTACAGTTAACCGTGTCTGATCTGGGAAACCTATCAAAATTTAGAATACAAATTAGAACATATTATTTTCCAGTTATAAAACAAATGATTACATAACTTTTATACACCTCACCTATATACTTTACATATATATAAATTAACTTCAAAAAATAAAAAAAAAAAAACATAAAATCAATATAAATACCTTTAGAGCATGTATTACAGATGTATGGACGTTCACCTGTATGAGTTCTTTTATGAATGATAAGACCACTAGGACGTGTAAACCCTTTTCCACAAAATGGACAAATGTAATCTTTTACGCCTGTATGAATTTTCATATGCATTGCAAGTGATTGCGATCCACAAAGTCTGTACAAAATTTTTACATAAGTATCTATTTTAGTATATTCATAAAAAGTTAATTTTACACAATATATCAAACAATATAATTCTTTATAAACTTATTATGACTAAAATTATTAGTTAATATATATTTCATAAATAAATAGTAATAAATCTATGATAATAATATAAATTATTATCTCACAGATACTGACAACAACCATCATCTTTGATACCAAATAATTACAAGAAGATTAACTAGTTAAAAAAATGATCGGCAAGGTCTGAGAATGATGGCATCACCATTGAAATGAACATAAGTAACAATCAAAAATGACATTTTTGACTGGAAAATGTTTTTGTGGAAAAACAATTTATTTAAAAAATTGTATTTTTTTTAATTAATTAACCAACTGAAACCTGTTACTTCAACCTATCATCTCTTTAACAAATGTTGCCAATTTTTTATCAAGACTTAATAAACAAATAAGAAAAGCAAAGTGGTTTCTTTTTTGAACTTATATACTGAAATTAACCATTTTTCATATAAATAGAGATAATATTTTTTTAAAATCTATCATTTAAAAATATTTGGTTTCATATAAACACTATTTTACTGGTGTTTAGTAAACCCCCCTTCCCTCTTAATTAGTTCATTTCAAGGATGCATTGTAATTATAAAAATATTAAAAAAGATATGTTTTTATCACACCTTTTACCACAAACTCCACAAGCACGTGTCTTCATTCTATGTGTCTTCATATGAGCAGCTAAACTTGTATTGTGGTAGAAAGCTTTCCCACACGATGAACACACAAAACTTCTTTCTCCAGTATGTGTTTTCATGTGTTCCGACAATCGAAATGACTGTGCAAAACTTTTTTCACATATAGTACAAGAAAAAGGTTTCTCACCACTATGCGTAAGAAAGTGTCGTTTTAAGTTACCCGAGTTTGGAAAACCTTTACCGCATTCAGAACAAAGATGTCGTTTTGCACCCTTATGTACCTTATGCAATAATACATTTCAATACATTATTATTAATTTTATGTGTAATGAATCAAATTTATAAAATAAACAATTCCTATAAATATTTACATTTACTATATACTCGTATATATATATATATATATATATAACTACATTTTTTTAAATATATTGTATGAATATTAAATTTAATACATTTTTTTAAAATAATAATGAGCACTAATGTAACATTTGAACAGATACATTTTTTAAATATTTAAATAAACTTATTCTGATACCTTCATATGATGACATAAAGTGCTTCGACTAGAAAAATCTTGATTACAAACTTTACATGTATGGTATGTACTTGTATGTGTCCTAGAATGTACCTATAATAAATTTAAAATATACATTCACCAATTTGTAAAAATATTACATTATATATTAATTTTTTACAAAAACTATGAATTCAGATTTTTTTTTAAAATCAATAAAATTTCTACACCACTATTGAAGTTAATAGGTTATTTGAACTAATTAATTTCTTGATATTTTTATTAAACTTGTATAAAAATATAACATTTTTATTTTTAATAAAAAACTATTTTCTAAATTTTACATAATTTTCAACAAGCAAAGCAAAAAATATACTTATAAAAAAGAAATAGATACTAATTTACCTTTAAATCAGTTAATGTGGTAAAACATTGAGTACATACTTCACAAGGATATAAATGTTTTTCCATTTCAACTTTTATTTTCTTTAGATCATCTTTATTATCTTCAGAATTATTAACTTCATTATAAAAATTTTCTGGTGAGTCATGAACTTCAATAAAAATATAATTTACTAATATATTTTAATTATTTAATTAATTTATAATTATCGAGTTTTATGTGATTTTTTTTAAAATAAACATTTTATGTACTGAATGTTTATTTCAGATCTTAATACTAGAAAAAATTAAAAATAGTTTGAAAAAAAGGGTATAAATGTTTTTCCATTTCATCTTATTTTTTTTAGATCACCTTTATTATTTTCTTCTGTGTTATTAAATTCATTATAAAAAATTTCTGGTGAGTCATGATCTTTAATAAAACTATAATTTACTAACATATTTTAATTATTTTATTAATTTATAATTATCAAATTTGTATTGTAATTATTAAGATTTTAATTATAAAAAAAAATAAATCATCTAGATTTAATTGAAACAAAGAATTTGAACAAACATGGTTACTAAATTATATTAATTTCTATTGAAAGTATAGATCAAAAAGTTTATAAATACATTTTGAAATCTCCCAGTAGTGGTGCAGTCTCACAGACCATCAAAAAACACTGAAATTATATGTCTTTTTATCCTTCCCACATAAATACCAATGCTATTTTATTATATAGTAGATAAAAGATATATTAGATTAAAAAATACTTTTTTATATATATTTTTTTTTAATTTCATGAAACACATTACAACAATGGTACCATCATTAATAATACACAAAACACATGCTACTGTTGGGAGATTAATTGTAATTTGTAATATACCTCTCCAATTATCATTTTCTATTATTTCAGTTGTTGGTTCAATTTTAATATCTACATAATTTTGTTCAACTGAATTTTGATAACTCAAAACTGTAGAGGGTCTCTCTTGTGATGCATTTACTACAGGAGCACTCAGTTGTTCTGGAGGACTTTCAATTTTCGGTTCAATTTTAATATATACATAATTTTGTTCAACTGGCGGAGAACTCGGTTGTTCTGCAGGAGTTTCAGTTACAGGTGTTGTATTATTATATTGTAACATATTTTTCCCCAAAAGCTGCCGTAATGTTGCATCTGATCTTTCACATAATTGCTTAAATGAAAATGCTCGACTGATGTAATGTACACATTGAACACAAACTCGAGTAGGTAAGCCATCTCCTTCTGCTACCTTTAAAAATAATTATTTATATGATACTTTCATAAATTTAACCTGATTAGTATATATTTATATTACAATGATATCATCTAATACTTACTTGTACTGAAGCGCACGACATTAACATTTCGAAAAGTCTAGCTGGTTCCAAATATATATCATTAACAGTGTCAACTAAACCAAATACAGACTTCATATCTCCTTTTTCCGTCAAACATGTTCTACAAATTTTATCAGTTTGCACATCTTCAAATGTTATTGCCATTATCAAATCAAAAGTTAAACTATTGCATATAAATAAAACTTAAAAACGTTTAAAATATATCTTTGATTGGAGATAACGTGCAACACATCTGGACTCTGCATGGTCTTACATACATGTGTAATAGATACTTTATCTAAGGCATAGATAAATAATCTATGGTTTTCAGACCGTCGTTGCCAGACCTGTATGCAAGACCGTTGCATGTATACAGGTTAATTTGCAATTAAAAAAAATTGATTCCGAAACATCTCCCGGTAATACACCTGGTACCGTGGAACGCTCACCTCAATAATGAGTTATTAGCAGTACGCGGCGCAAAACATTGACTTGAAAAAAATATTCAAATAATCTAGTTTATGCCCTTCAAAATTTATATTTGTTTTACAATAAAACATTATTTTCCATACGAAAAAATGCATGAAAATAGGCTATTATTGAGGTCCTAAAAGATACATATACCCTTAAGCCTCAATTAGAATTTAATTTTCATACTTAAAACAGTTCTTAGTGTTTTTTATGTTGAAATTGAAATGTATTATAATGAAAATACTAAGTCTTCCATAATTAACTTTTATATAAAAATAATTTTGTAAAAATTTATTCATCAATATTCGATTTTTTATTAATTTCTTATTTTTAACTATTGATAAATCGTAGACGATGCATGGAAATATAACGTCACAAACATATTTTCTGTATTTAAATACATTTTTATATAATATTAATGACTTAATAATTCACTATTATTTTTGTTTCACTCTTGAATTAATGTTATTTTCATTTTATTACACGCTTATTTAAAAATATTTTTTGTGCTTTTTGCGACACGCAAGCACGCACGTACAAATACACACACTCACACAAAACATACAAATCAAAATTATCCATAAAAAAATTTTGATGACGTCGCTTATTTATGTGTCGAGGTTTCCATGGTACTCAAATATGTTACCCATGATAAAATAACACGTTGCAATCTGTCTACGGTAATGATTATATATACATATTAACATACATACATACATATATATATATATATATATATATATATATATATGTATGTATGTATGCATAAACAGCAACGTTGCAATATATCTCTGAGAATGAATATATAGACATAAATGAGTTTTAACAAATATGTTTATTGTTTCATTCGGTTACAAGTAATTGATCAGACGACGAACGCAGCAAGCAGGCGGCGAAGCCTACTAGCAAACCGGTCAAAGTAACAGGAAAATATGAGCATGCTATTTAGTTTTGCGGACTTAAATAGATGGCGTTAGTTGTTCGATTTATAAGTCATTTTATGTACCGTTTTACTATTGGCAGAAAACATGAACGTATAATGCTCTCTTATTAGTCGAACAAAAATTGCATTCTTGCAAAACGATGTTTAAAATTTCATCTGTTTAATATTGTTTATTATCGCTGTTTGCACGCTTTGTAAAAATGAATTTTGCCCGGCGTAGTTGTTATATTTGTAATGTCCCGAGGGATAAATTATTTTATTGCCCAAGGACGAAAAGCAGGTGAGTTATATTTTAATTTTGTTAACATTCATTGTTAATAATTATTTATGTGTAATTCTATTTGTATCGTAGAGCACGACTATGGCTTCAAGCAATGGGAATTGGTGAAGAACATGCTGATGCTGCTTCAAAAATGATGAGTTATGTAGAAGCATCTCAGAGGCATCTCAGAGAAGTATCCCCTCTTAAATTGAGCCGATGGCTGTTGCCTCCTGAGTGTCTCTTTATCAAGAAGCCCCGTCGCTTTTGTTCCCTTACGTGGGATGGATGCGCTTCCTACAGTTTCCCCAACAGCTCCTCTCTAAGCATAGGGGCACTACTTAGCCTCATGTCTGGCACCGAATTTAACACATCACATGGCGATGTTGCAGTTTTGTGCCGCATGCCCAAAGAACTGATATCGGTAGCACTATGTAATAGTATTTCTCGGCTTATACATCTCCCAGTAAATCCTTCTTACGAAAATGTACGGAACTTTCTGCGCCTCTTCTAGTTTGGTACCATTTGAACCCTACGCATGTAAATGGGTCCAATGTCTTTTCTTCCGTATTGTATTTGTCGTACTCTAGTAACAACCAAGCTGTTACTTTTATCTCCTCAAAGAACTTCTCGTTCTCAATTTCCGGAGGAAGTCAATTCAAAATTATGTTGACATCCTTTTAGGAGTCCGGCGTATAGGTATAGAACTCCGAATTTCCTTTTCTAAGCATTTGGAGCACCTCATTGTGTATTGCCATAGTGTCTGAGTCTATGGTTAACCCACGTTTAGTACACTTAATAGATATAGTGCCTTTATGTTTTTCCCTTGGCTACGAATGCCTTTAGATTTGCTATGAATTTAAGGTACGAATCCAAGATATGATGAAGAATTATTGGTGGAATTCGCTCTTTCTTCGCCGGAGTAAATTGATTTTTAACTTTGGTGACGACTTCGGCCTCCACCTTTTTGCTGCTAGAACCATTTTCGCCATCGCTGGCTCTTCTCCTCATTTTATGTGACTTGAGCCACGTCAGGTCTTCAATATCCTCCACCCCCACCATGTCGGAGATTTAGAGATGCTGTCAGCACCACACTGTTATATGTACAACTATAAGAAACTATCTAGAAACAAGTGTCAATAAACGAAATAATAATGTTATGAACCACCAATATCGCGGAAAGTACACACGCACTCTGCTTGGCTATTGTTTAAAAAATTCACATAACCACTCGCACAGAACAAAATGCATAACACTTTCACAATCACTAGGCACAGTCACTGACACTTTACATGATGCAAAATATTGCATAGTCACATTGTGATTAAATAGCACAGCACAACTGTTATTTAATTTTAACTTGACACCATTATCCATTATATATAAATCCATTATTAGAATTTCGAGGTTTTAATGACAATAAATGAGGAAAGAAACACAGTTTAGAACTGTATAAATTACTTTATTGATGTGAAATTATAATCCAGAAAAAAATGCGTGTGTATGTTATACAGAGTAGTTGACTTGCTTTTTTTTATAAACATGTATCCATGGCAACCAAGACAGTGGTGCCACAAAGAACTAAAAATTAGAAGCTAAACATATACAATAAATAAATTGTTAATATTTCAACACTCTTCCTTAATTTAGTTATTACAAATAAGCAAAACCAAATTGACTGTTTGAAGAAAACACCATCATAGGCTGATCAAAACATCCTCAAATTTGTACAAAAAAAAATATAAAAAATATCACGTTTCATACTTTTACAGTTCTATATTTCAAAAATATCCAAGTCGTTTTCGTAGCTTGATGAACTTCTCCTTCAGAAGTCCTTTGGTAAAGATATCCGCTATTTGCTCTGCAATCTCGATGTATCGAAAATCAATTTTCTTCTTGACATAAAGGTTTCTGATGAAGTTGTACTGTATGTCTATGTGTTTGCGGCGTCGGTGCTCCCATCTTTTGACCAAATGAATGCAAGATTGATTGTCTTTTAGATTTTAATTGGATCGTAGATTTCCAGCTTCATGTCTGCTAAAAGATTTTTTACCCACAACAGCTCCAATCGTAGTGGTCAGAGCGACATACTAGGCTTCGGTGGAAGACAATGATACACAAGTCTGTCTTTTCGTCGCTCAACTCACGCTGTTTCCACAGACTTTAATCACGTAGCCTATAGTTGATTTCCGATCCTCGCCACTTTTCTTGTCTGCATCGGTGTAGCATGTGAGAATGTTTTGATTTCCTCGTTCGTACATTAATCTCAAATCTAAGGTTCCTTTTATGTATCTCAGCATTCTCTTCAAGCCTTCCAAAGTTTTTTTGTTTGAGCATTTTGATACCGACTGAAAAAATTCACTGCAACGCTGAGATCTGGTGTTGTTCCCAGCATGGCGTATATTAGACACCCGATTAGTTCTCGGTACGGTTTGTTGATTTCGCCATTTCCTTTGGCTCCAATTTCGGGGTGAGTTTCCATTGATGCTGCGACTGGATTGCAATCCGACATGTTAAATTTTACCAGAAGATCCTTGAGGTGCGTTGATTGATTTAAAAACAAAGTTATGTTTCTTCTTACAATGTTGATACACAAGAAATTCTCTGGTTCCCCCACATATTTCATTGGAAACTTTTCTTTCAATTTCTTCTTCAATTCTTCTACGTCGTTTTATTTTTCTCATCCAATGAGAATATCGTCCACATAGAGTAATAAATAAACTTTATTTCCCTTAAAAACTCCAATGTAGAGACATTTGTCTACTTCTGACTGCGATAATTCCAGATTTTTGACAAAGTCGTCTTGATTCCCAGCCCTCGGTGCTTGTTTCAGGCCATATAGAGTTTTGTGTAATTTACAGACAAGCTTCCCTGGATATTCTATTCCTTCACACATTCTCATGTATATTTCCTCCTAAAGTTCCCCATGTAAAAAGCATTTTCGACATCCAGCTGCGCCAGAAAAAGATTTTTCTCGGCGACTAAACAGAGTAAAATTCTAAGTGTTTCAAGTCGTGCCACGGGAGCATATGCTTTCTTATATTTGAAACCTTTTTTCTGCGAACAACCTTTCGCAACCAGTCGAGCTTTGTAGGTTTTTATGTTCCCTCGTTGGAATCCAGTCTTCGCTGAAAGTTCCGTCCAATGAAAACTTGTTCTCCAAAAATATGACGTTTCTTCCAAGAACAATTTTCCCAAGTTCCAGGCACCAAAGTCTATACCTGTTTGGACAATATCCTGTGAAACAGCATTTCAGAGATTTTGACTCCAATTTCCCTTGTCTTAATTCATTTGGTTTAAGTAAATACGCGACGCATCCGAAAATTCGTATCTTTTCCAGATTCACAACTCGCTCGTACCAAAGAACAACATTGATGACGTCGCTTTTTTATATGTTTCTATGGCTCATATTTTCCTGTTACTTTGACTAGCCTGGTCGTGATGATTTAATTTTGTGTCGTTCCGTCGTTTCTGTCTGTCTCCAAAATGTACCGTCGAAGGCGACCGCGACGAGAGCGGAACCACGTCCGACAAGGCCGTGAGCGACGGGAGCGGAGTTACGTCCGACGAGAACGCGAGCGAACGCGTCTCCCGGAACGCCGTACCGCTGGTGGAAACAACAGGAGAGGCGGGTTAGGAAAGCGCGGAGATCCTGGTGGCGAGATCGGATGACAAGGAGACGTTGGTCCTCTACTCGGACGACGTCGCAGTTCCGCAGACGAGCGAACGGTACGAAACCGAGCACGAGACGACGGACGAGTCCTTTAGCGAAGCGGTCTTTCGGAACGCCTTACCATCTGCGGAGATAAAGGAAGTGTCCGTCGATTTCGACGGTACGGGAATCGCGGTCAGCGGAGTCGACGACTAAGAAACGCCGCTCGTCTGCTCGAACGAAATTAAAAACATCCTGTTAAAAGAAGTGTCTTCACCGGACGTCGAGCTCAAGCGACTGTTTTGGTTTTCGCTGGCCAACCTCTGTCAAAAGTGGAGGCTCTGGACGTACAGATCGCCCGATGAGATTTTCTTCAACGCGAACTCGAGCAGCATCCTGTCCTCGTTCGAATGACTCTGAAACACGCACCTCGTAATGTATTTCCTGGCTTTTTTTGATCGATTGGAAACAGATTCTGGAAACGAGGAACACGCATACATTTAATGACCGACACGCTAGGATTTTCGGATAGACCTGAAAGCGTTTGTCGACTCCCTTTCGCATGCACGTACCGTTCCGCAGCGCCGCGAAGAACTCCCGCATGCTGCTGTCGCCGGCTGAGGCGCTCGAACGAATTCCCGACGCGGTCTTCTGATCGGTCGTCGCGCGAAAGAGAGGAGGCTCCGTCCTTCTATGTGCCAGGCCGCCGCTCGTGCGAACAAGCAAAAATTCAGTCTTTCGACAGCCATTCGTTCGTTCTCGCGTTTGAAACAGTCTCTCAGGCTGAACACTGCGCTGCTCTCGGCGGACTTTGTTCCCACGGCTTTCTCGTCGCTGCGACCTGAAACGAAATCGTAGAGTTCACGCAAGAGTCGTTAAGGTTCGACGCCGACCGTCATTATTTTGTACGCTCCTCGTGAAATAGTCGATCGAGCTGTCGCTACTCGAAGGACTGACGAGATTTATACACTCGATGTTCGCTTTTCTCCGACGGCTCACTGAGATCAAAACGGATACTCGATTTAAACGCATCGATTCAGTCGGCCGATCTCCTTTGTTCTTACTATGGATTCTCGACAGCCACCGTCAGTTTCGGGTGACACAACACGCGCGTACTATATCGACTGTCCGCCGTCGAGATTCCGGACGAGAATTATTGAAGCCGACTCTTTCAGACGCCAGAACGGACTAACAGCGACCGAAAGACGGAATCTTCGCTCGTCCACACAAGCGAGGGCCTGGCACGTCGAAGGACGGAACTTCCTCTCTTTCGTGCGACGACCGATCGGAAGACCGCGTCGAGAACTCATTTGAGCGTCTCGGCCAGCGACAGCAGCATGCGGGAGTTCTCCGCGGCGCTGCGGAACGGTACGTGCATGCGAAAGGCCGTTGGATATCGCTTTCTAGTCTATCTAAAACTCCGAGCGTGTCGGTCATTAAACGTGTGCGCGTTTCTCGTTTCCCATCCGTTTCCAACCGATCGAAAACAGCCAGGAAATACATTACGAGGTGCGCTTTTCAGTCATTAGATCCGAACGTTCGGTCACAATTCACACGGATCTGTTTGTTTTTGTTTTCGTGAAGGTACACGACGAGCGAGGACAGGATGCTGCTCGAGTCCGCGTTGAAGAAAATCTCGTCGGGCGATCTGCACGTCCAGAGCCTCCACTTTTGGCAGGGGTTGACTTTTCGGAACCGCGACGTCGTCCGAGTAGAGGACCAACGTCTCCTTGTCGTCCGATCTCGCCACCAGGATCTCCGCGCTTTCTGAACACGCCTCTCCTGTTGTTTCCGGCGGCGGTACGGCATTCCGGGAGACACGTTTGCTCGTGTTCTCGTCGGACGTAGATTCGCTCCCGTCGCTCACGGCCTTGTCAGACGTGATTCAGTTCTCGTCGCGGTCGCTTTCGACGTTACATTTTGGAGACAGACAGAAACGACAGAACGACACAAAATTAAATCATCACGACCACATCGGTCAAAGTAACAGGAAAATATGATCATTTTATTTAGTTTTGCGTACTTAAATAGATGACGATATTTGTTCGTTTTATAAGTCGTTTTATGTATCGTTTTGCTATTGGCAGAGAACATGAACATATAAATGCTCTCTTACTGGTCGAACAAAAATTGCATTCTTAGCAAAACGATGTTTAAAATTTCATCTGTTTAATAATATTTATTATCGCTGTTTACAAACTTTGTGAGAATGAATTTGGCTAGGTGTAGCTGTTACATTTGCGATGTTCCAGGGATAAATTATTTTATTGCCCGAGAACGAAAAGTAGGTGAGTTTTATTTTAATTTGTAATAGTTCAGTTTAAGGACTTTTGTGAAAACGCACTTTAAAAATTCAAATTTTTTGCTAAATTGATTGATTGCAATGTAAAACGTGATTTTAAGTGGGGGAGCAAGGATTTTGCAACAAATAATATGAAAAAAACAGTAAACAAAGTGACCGACTGACAGAAGGTACAAATTGCAAAAATGGTCTTTTTTATCGCACAAAGATCCTTTTTATCGTAAAAAAAAACGCTTTTTCATTGAACACTTATCGATAAAAACACTGAATAATCACTTGCATAACACATTTTTCTACATTTAAAAGCGAAAAACTTTGCGTAAAAAATTTAATGAAACTAGACATTCACTTGACTCGTCTGTTATTAATCTGGGCCGCGCAGCTATATGCATACGCATCCGTTGTGGCGCGACCAAATGCATGTAAATTAGTGACGCTTTTAAAGTTCGATTTTGACTAGTCAATATATATATACTGATTTATAAAATTAAAATTAGACCTCCTTCACCCACACCTTCACTCTCATCCTCACCCCCACCTTTTTTGACCCGGCCAAGCACAGGTATACAGCCCTGAGTACAAATAATTTGAAATAAGTTATTTATAAAAGCGTCACTCGTTAGCGCGCATATGAACGCACCTTAACGGATACGCCGTGCGGAATAATGACAGGCGAATCACGCGAATATCTAGTTTCATTAAGTTTCTTACGCGAATTTTTTCGCTTTTAAATGTAGCAAAATGTATTATACAAGTGATTATTTGGTGTTTTTATCGGTAATTGTTCAATATAAAAGCGTTTTTTGAGATAAAAAAGGCCTTTTTGCGATTAAAAAGGACTATTTTTGCAGTTCGTACCTTCTGTCTTAAGGTTATTTTTTACTGTTTTTTCATATTATTTATTGCAAAAGCCTTGCTCCCTCTACTTAAAATCACATTTTACATTGTAATCAATCAATTTAGCAAAAAATTTGAATTTTTAAAGTGCATTTTCACAAAAGTTCTTAAACTGAACTATTACCAAATTCACAAGCATAAAGTGCGGCGTATTAGTAAGTTGAACAGCATGAACGAACTTTTAACAAATAAAATTTTTGAACATCTTTCTTTGCTAGGAATGCAATTTTTCATTGACCAATAAGAGAGCATTTATATGTTGTTGTTCTCTGCCAATAGTGAAACGATATATAAAATGACTTATAAATCGAATAACTAACGCCATCCATTGATGTCATAATAAACTAAAAACATGCTCACATAATCCCGTTACTTTGGCTAACCTGCACGAAGCTATCATAATAATTATATCGTTTTGTATTTCAGTGGATAAGTATGAAGCATTTTCTTCTCGTCGCTTTAAGATTTTGAAGTGCCAATCTTAACATTTAAAAACACTGTATATCTCGGATAAGCATTTCGCATAACCTCACAAACAGTCGCGAACACAATGGCGTCCGAAAAGGAGCATATTAGGCATGGCCATACACAATAAAACATAAGATAAATAATAATAATTGATTTTTGTAATGCAAAACATTAACATTCATACTAATAAAACTATTCCCACTTTTTTTTAAAACAATTGACCATAAATTTCATTCCACTTAGCAATTGGTATATTGGTAAAACGAC
Source organism: Acanthacorydalis orientalis (assembly GCA_034766995.1). Classification (NCBI taxonomy): domain Eukaryota; kingdom Metazoa; phylum Arthropoda; class Insecta; order Megaloptera; family Corydalidae; genus Acanthacorydalis; species Acanthacorydalis orientalis. The sequence continues at coordinate 25,501,954 of CM068316.1, forward strand.
ATTCAGCTAGTTTTGAAAATATAAAAATAAAAGAGCAAAATCTATGGAACTGTCAGTGTACATTGAAAGATATGAAATACAATATTCTAGAAAGTTATTTATTAATTTATGAAAGGTGATGTAGAACTTGAACAACTCCAACTAACTTGAAACAAATATGTTTCACAGTACCCATTAACAGTGACTGTCTACTGAGGATTTAGTATTAATTATACAGCTGCACTGAGTTTACCAACAAATACATCACTCATTCTTTTTCAAATGGATTACATTTAATTAAGCTTGTTTAGTTTCATTTTTAAATATCCATAGCTCATTTTGTTTCTTTGAGTCATAATACAACTGAATTTCATCACCATGGTAATATATTTCATATATTTAAATTTTCAAATTTTGTGTATTGACACCATTTTATTAAATGTCCATTTTATTTTTTTGATTATTCGACATTTGATTATATATTCTACATATACAAACATTTTCAACTTTAGTCTCTCAAGTAGAATAGTATGGAAAGATAATGATTAATATTTTATTCTCTCTCTATATGCACACATGTAATTTAATGAATTTGAATAAATAGATTTTATATAACAGAAACGTTTTACGGTTTTATTTGAGATGTGCCTTTGCAGAAGTCAACTTATTATTTTAAAAAATGTTATATAATTATTCTACATTTTTTGAAGAACAATAATTTTTGTAAAATACATCAAATATTTTTTTGAGATACTCTAGTTATTAATCTTTAAGATTGTTTAGAATTATGACACTAATCAATTCCATCATTGTTAACATTTTTAACTTAAGGATGTTTACTGTTTACTGAATATGGCAATTAAAATTTAGTTTGGATACAAAAAATGAAATGACATTTAAACTAACTGGTATTATCTAAATCTTAGTTTAATGTGTGACAAAATTCTCCTTGAATTCTGTATAATATTTACAGTAAGATATCAATCAAATCGATTATACTTATGTATCAATAATAACATCGTGTAGCATAGAATTGCAAATTTAAGCCTACAAATTATATTAAATATACAAGATATTCTGAATTCAGAATGAACATTTTTAAAAAAAGATATGAGAAATCAAGTAAGATAATCACAAAGTCAAATTGTATTGGTTAATATTTTTGACACTATAATAAACATACTTTGAAATTTTTAAGTAGAGGTAATATCTTGTATATGGATGTATAAATACATAAATATTTTTATAAATTTGTGCAACAGTATATTAAGAAAAAAAAGAATTTTAATTCACTATAGAAATGGAATGATTAATGAAATGATAAGAATATTGCTGAAAAAAATTATTTTTTTTTTCAATAAGTATGAAATTGTATCGTTTTAATATCTAAAATATATGTTGTCAATTTATATACAACTTATATAAGACAATCAATGTACAAAAAAATAATACTAAGTATAAACTATACTAAAAAAAACAAGTCATTCAATTAATATTTTCTTTCAGTTTATAAATAAATCACAATTTTTTAATATTACGAAGAGAATTCACTTAATTATGAGTCTTCATATGTATTGAGAGTGGACCTCTTTGTGAAAATGTTTTTTCACAAACAGTACATTTATAAGGCTTCTCAGTATGGATTCGCAAATGATCTTTCAATGCACTTGCTCGATAGAAACCTTTACCACAAACATTACATACATGTTTAAAATTACCAGTATGCCTTGCAACATGAGCACGGAGATTCTCAGAATTACGAAATACTTTTGGACACAGAGAACATGCATAAGGCTTTTCGCCAGTATGAATACGCATATGTTGTTTCAGTTCCCATGAAGTTACACACCCACGATCACAAACATTACATACATGAGGTTTTATACCACTATGTGATCTCCTCATATGAATAGTTAACCGTGCGTGATCTGGAAAACCTATCAAAATTTAGAAAAATTAAAATATTATATCAATTTTAACATTATAAAACAAATAATTACACTATTTCTATACATCTCACCTATATACTTATATATAAAGTAATTTCAGAAAATAAAACAAAATATAAAATCAACATAAATACCTTTAGAGCATGTATTACAGATGTGTGGACGTTCACCTGTATGAGTTCTCTTATGAGTGATAAGACTACTAAGAACTGTAAACCCTCTTCCACAAAATGGACAAATGTGATCTTTTTCACCTGTATGAATTTTCATATGCATTGCAAGTGATCGTGAATCACAAAGGCTGTACAAAATTTTTACATAAGTTTACCTATTTTAGTAAATTTCATTTAAAAAGTTAATTTTACACAATATATCCTACAATATAATTCTTTACAAAATTATTAGTTAATGTATTTCGTAAATAAATAGTAATAAATCTACTATAATAATATAAATCTTTGATTTAATAAATTTCACATGTAACTGAAAAAATTTCAATACTTATTTATTATTGTTAAATATCTCAGTACTTTTCCATAATATTGAAAATATTATTTCTACAATCGCTAAAGATAAGAACAATCTTCTCAGATATCAAATAATAAGAAGAAGAGAAACGGCTAAAAAGTTATAGCTCATGGTAATATGGAAAAAGAAAGCTATAAGATAAAGAACCAATGTACAAAATGTAGCTGTCTAAATTAAGATTTTATCTTAACAACTTGATCACTTTTATTTTCACTGAATCATGAAGTTTTCCATACTACACTTACTTCCAAAGTTTTTTGGAGATATTATTATTCAAACTTTCGAAACAATTGAAATTGGATTGGTAAGGTCAGAGGTTGATGGAATTAACATTGAAATTACATAAGCACCAATCAAAAATGATTAATAATGATTTATTAAACATTTTTGATTGGAAAATATTTTCATGGTTGTGATGTGGGAAAAGAATTCATTTAAGAAATTGGATTTTTTTTTAATTAATTAACCAACTGAAACCTGTTACTTCAACCTAGCATATCTTTAACAAATGTTGCCAATTTTTTGTCAAGACTGACAATAAATAAGTAAGAAAACCAAAATTTCTCGAGGCTTCTCTTTGAACTTATGTTTTTTTAAAAAAAGTTTATCATTTTATAATGCATATTTAATATATATAGCGAAAATAGCTATTTTTCACATAAATACCGATAATATTGTTTTAAAATATATCATTTATTAAAAAATGTTCAGTTTCATATAAACAATATTTTATTGATGTTTAGAAAGCCCCTTTTCCCTCTCAATTAGTTCATTAAATCGAGGATGCTTTGTAATTATAAAAGTACCATTAAAAAACTGTATGTTTTTATCCCACCTTTTACCACAAACTCCACAAGCACGTCTCTTAATTCCACTATGTGTCTTCATATGAGCAGCTAAACTTGTATTGCGATAGAAAGCTTTCCCACAAGATGAACACACAAAACTTTTTTCTCCAGTATGGGTTTTCATATGTTCCGACAATCGAAATGACTGTGTAAAACTTTTTTCACAGACAGTACAAGGAAAAGGTTTCTTACCACCATGCATAAGAAAGTGTCGTTTTAAGTCATCTGATCTTGTAAAACCCTTACCGCACTCAGAACAGAGATGTTGCTTTTCACCTTTATGTACCTCATGCAATAATAAATTTCAATACATTATTATTAATTTTATATATAATGGATAAAGGAAAATGGGCATTTAGGACCTTCGATGGCCATAAGTGTTATTGGTGTCATTGGGCAAGTATTAATCAAGTCAACTTTTACTATGGGCATTAAACTAAATTCCGAAACAAAAAAAGTTGTGGATGATATATTGATAGTCCAATGGATCTGGTTGTGGAATATTGTATGTGAATGGGCCATCTGACCCTGATTGAGGAACGGGGGGGCTAGAGTATAATTAAACTTTTGTGAACTGCCAGACGTTACGCTGTTGTAGCCAGCGTGAAAAATAGGTTAAATTTATTTTTTTTTTAAATATTTCACTTCCTGTTGCAGCTACAAAAGAAATTAAAACGCCATTTCGTAGGGAATTTAATTCTCTACAACTTTGGCTTTCATACTTTTTTAATGCGATGAATATTTTTTTATTTACTGCAAAAAAACCTATAATATTTGTTTTATACTGCTGCAAAAGGCAGCATGTGTAGTATGAGCGGAACTGTAATATCACTTCGCATGGTGTTGCGTCGATTTGTACAGTCTGCGCATACTATACACATGGCCTTTTGCAGCAGTGTAAAACAAATATTTATCGCACAAAAAAATGTTTAATATGAAAACTGTAAATTTTTTCATACTCTACAACTTTATTAATAGGTATCTTTAATGTCAAATGAACGGAAAACGAGAAAAATCGACTCTTTTTATTGTTTTTTCTTGCAATAAATCATTTCTTTTTAGCAGCTTAGTGTCCATAGTAAAAGTGAATCAACTCAAATATATCTATTCAATGACACCAATATCTTTAATGATAACTCGTAACACAAGTCCCATATATTTTTGCCTATTGTCCTTTATAAAATGTACCATTATATTTATTTAAATAATTATAATTATATTTATTTAAATAATTATAATTATGTTTATTTAAATAATGATGAGCACTAATGTGACATTTGGATAGATAAATTTCTTAAACATTTAAATAAACATGTTATGATACCTTCATATGACGACATAAAGTGCTCCGACTTGAAAAATCTTGATAACAAACATTACATGTATGATACTTTGTATGTGTCCTAGAATGTACCTATAATAAATTTAAAATACACATTCACCAATTTGTAAAAAATATTACATTACATATTACTTTTTACAACTATGAATATTACAGAAAAATTTTTAAAATCAATAAAATTTCTACATCACTATTGAAGTTAACAGGTTACTTTTATAAATTAATGTCTTAACATTTATATTCAATTTGCATAAAAATATAACATTTTTATTTTGAATAAAAAACTATTTCCTAAATTTTATATTTGTATCAATTAGTAAGGCAAAAAATATACTTAAAAAAAGGAAAAAGGCACTAACTTACATTTAAATCAGTTAATGTGGTAAAACATTCAGTACATTCTTCACAAGGATATAAATGTTTTTCCATTTCATCTTTATTGTCTTCATCTGAGTTATTCAATTCATTATAAACATATTCTGGTGACTCATGAACTTAAATAAAACTATAATTTACTAACATTTCAATTATTTTATTAATTTATAATTATCAAAATTATATTATAATTATTAAGATTTCAATTATAAAAGGTAAAATAAAAAAAATCCTCTAGATTTAATTGAAATCAACAATTTGAACAAACATGGTTACCAAATTATATTAATTTCTATTCAAAGTATAGATCAAAAAATTTATAAACATGTTTTGAAATCTCACAGTAGTGGTGAAGTCTCACAGACCATCAAAAACCACTGAAATTATATGCCTTTTTATTCTTCCCACACAAATACCAATGCTACTTTATTATATATTATTAGATAAAAGATAGATTAAAAAATACTTTTTTTATATACATTTTTTTTAATTTCATGAAACACATTACAACAATGGTACCATCATTAATAATACACAAAACACATGCTACTGTTGGGAGATTAATTGTAATTTATAATATACCTCTCCAATTACTTTCTATGATTTCAGTACTTGGTTCTATTTTAATATCTACATCATTTTGTTCAACTGAATTTTGATACCTCAAAACTGTAGAAGGTATCTCTTGTGATGCATTTACTATCGGAGCACACGGTTGTTCTGAAGGACTTTCAGTTTTTAGTTCAACGTTAATATCTATATAATTTTGTTCAACTGCCAGAGAGCTCGGTTGTTCTAAAGGACTTTCAGTAACAGGTGTAACATTATTATATTTTAACATATTTTTTCCCAACAACTGCCGTAATGTTGCATCTGATCTTTCACATAATTGCCTAAATGAAAATGCTTGACTGATGTAATGTACACATTGAACACAAACTCGAGTAGGTAAGCCATCTCCTTCTGCTACCTTTAAAAATAATCATTTATATGATACTTTCATAAATTCAATCTGATCAGTATATATTTACATTACAGTAAAATCATTCTAAAACTTACTTGTAATGAAGCGAACGACATTAACATTTCAAAAAGTCTGGGTGGTTCCGATGATGTATCAGTAACAGTATCATCTAAACTAAATACAGTTTTCATATCATCCCCTTCTGTTAAACATGTTCTGCAAATTTTATCAGACTGCACAGTTTCAAAAGTCATTTCCATTATCAAATCAAGTAGGAAACATGCGGTCTTATGCCTTATTTGCACGAGCGTTGAAAAACGCATCCACGTGCGTACGCCAGTCAAAGTAAAATAGGCAACCTTGCTCTTTTTTTAAGTAATGCTGACACGCTGGGATGGCGTTAATTATTCGATTTATAAGTCATTTTGTATATCGTTTTACTATTGGCAGAGAATATGAACATATATATGCTTTCTTATTGGTCAAAGAAAAATTGGATTATTAAAAAGACGCTATTCGAAAATTACATCTGACATGTGTTACATTTTTATTGAGAGAGAGAGAGTCTTTTATCTATGTTTTTAACCCGTACCTTGTCATCTAGAGTCTTTGTTCTATGCTTAGTGTTTCTTTTCATATCCTGGCGTTTATTTAACGGGCGGTAAAAAATATAGAATTTGATCCATTTTTAACGCTGTGCGAATTGCGTTTGAAATATATAGGACATATGGAAGAGGGAATTTTCATTCGAATAGGCGTTTAAAAAGCGCTAAATGACATCAGATTTGTCAGTCAGTCTTGCTTGCACGTTTCTATTGATAAGACGAACGACAGAAGACAGACGCGGTTACAAAAATGGCGGTATTCGATACTGAACGTCCAATTTTGGAGGTGAAATCGAGACCTTTGTTACATAAGCGACGTCAGACAAGTAGTTCAATCGGTTCTACCTTCCTAGCGGGGACTGGGTGAACCAATGCGCATGACTATTACAGTTATGGCTACTGGCTAACAAAGCTATATATTAGCTATATGCAAATTTCGCATTAAATGTAATTTGTAATTTATCATTAAATAAACATTTTGTTTACTTTGTAATGCAATTTTATTATATATTTCGTTGAAAATTATTATCGTATGCTATTTTTACAAAATATATTATAGGTACATCAATCAATTAACCAAGTAAAACTCTTTTAAACTTACTGTTAGTGTACCGCCAAATTTTTAAATTATTAAAAGTGTACCGTGACGAAAAAAAGGTTGAGAATCACTGTGTTAGAGCTATATCCTCTTGTACCAAAACAAAAATTATTAATTTGTGGGAATTTCTTCATTAGCTTATTATTACATATATGTGACTTCATATTTGGGCTACATAGGGAAAGCAACAATGTATTATGAGTAAAATTAAATATTTTTTATTATTAGTCATTTTGACATCACTACCGATGTACCGTTGTACAAACGTAAGATTTTCATAATAGGGTAAATCGTTTTTGGGGATGTACTGGTTTGCCAGCAATATTACATTGTCATACTTGTTTTTCAAATTACAATTCTTTACTATATAATTTATCCGATTGAGTATTGATCTTCAAAACATTATGTTGGATGTTGAATGTACTATAGATAAATATATTTTACAAGTTTCACTACACTGTATTCCACTCTCCTGCTGATCATGTAAAATCAGTTTGTATTTGCTTATAGCGAACCTTTACCTACGTTGTTTTTCCATCACAACCGACGAACGTATTAAGCCAGAAAGATAAGTATCCTGCATTACTTTCTCGCCAATTCCGTTAAATTTGCATAGATTATGATCTTTCTTGTTCACTGAAGTTTTCAAAACATTTAAGTTTGCATTTGCAACATCTGTCAACTATTACAGTGTCTCTTCCCACTTGCTGAAACTTTCTTTTTCTTATTTCGCACACTTAATGTGCTATCATCTTCTCTATCTGTTATATATTCTCATCACCGGAACCACCACTAAAAAATTCAGGTTCACTGTTCAACTTCTCAATCAGCTCTTACCATCGGTGGAGGAAAGACCGTTGACACGCTTACTACATTATATACTCAGTGATAGATAGTACGTACAACATAGCGACCGTTCGCTCGTGACCCGACCGCATACAGTGCACGGCCTGCACAAAACCTGCAAAGGTACAGTGCGGCCTCACCGAACCCTTCATCTGGCCCGTTACAACGGGAAAACCTCAGCGTCGCCGTTGTTCGCACAATAGGCGGTAGCTGCGGTAACAACAAAGCGGCGTGCATAGATGCAGCCGCTGTAGAAAAACCCACCAGAACTGGCGTGCACCCCGACGCAATAGTGCATACTTTCAACCCTGCATGCAGTGCGAATAATAATACAAACATTGGCCTGGTTTTTCCAGACACGGAATGCATGGACAATATACGGACACGCAGTGACGTAAAATTTAAAACCAGTGCTCCCAATAAGTGCAAACCGAAACTCAAGATCAGTGCGTGTTAAACCAGTTCGCGCACTTAGTAAAATTCGTCTTAAAAAAACTATACATTGATGGAATAGCTCAGTACAGCTGCCAAGCCTCCATCAACCCAACACTAGGGAACACCGCACCCTCCAGCGAAGAGATGGGTAACGAAAACACTCCTACACCCTCAGTCCCAGCTGAGACTTCACCCGCCATTCCATCTACAAGCACGCCCAGCACGGAAGTAGGATTCACCACCGTACAAAGGAAAAAGCACCGGAGGTCAGATAACAAACATCGACCTCCGCAGAAAAAACCTGCAATGGAGCAGAACACTCCCATGGTAGAAGGTACGTTTCCGTTCTTCGCTGCAAACAGGTTCACAGCCCTGTTTGCTCCTAGTGTGCAACCCCTGAAATCCACCACCATCACAACTGTACCGACCCAAGAACCTCCTCCTAACTCTGTCCAGCCCATACCCACCACTGACAAACACAGATGACCTCCACCAATTATCCTGAAGGAGGACGCACGACGCCCTAGAATTTAGAAAGGCCATAAAAGAGGTTACCGCAAAACAGGTGAGCTACAATACCCTCAAAAAGGGTCTAAAATCACCTGCGAAAACCTCGAAGACTACGAGGCCGTCCGCAAAAACCTTGCTCGGTCGCATACGGCCCAATTCTTTTCTTTCACTCCGGCGGATACAAAACCTGTCTCGCTCGTTGTCAAGGGTATGCCAGATATTCATCCAGACCGCATAGTGGAGGAGCTCATAAAAAAGAAACTCCCCGCTATCAGCGGGCAACGGCTCAGCGGAGACGATGTATGGCTCCCCACTTACCGAGTGGACTTCCAAAAAGGAACCCCTCACGCACCATCACCCACACGCGACTACCGACACCAACACCAACATTGAACACATCACCGTGCAAATAGAGGGCAGGCCAAGGATAAAGATCACCGGCCTGTGCACTCTAAAAATCGACGCGCAGCAACTGACTACACTTATAGGACAAGACATCCCGACCTGCCTTGTGGGTGACTTTAACGCCAGACACCCAACCTGGAACTGCCGCACCTCGAACAAAAATAGCCGCGTGCTGATCGAGTTCCTGGATGAGGCAGTCATCTCAATCACATTCCACTACATCAGACTCCTCGCATTTCCCGGACATTCCGGGACATACCCCATCGTCATCGACCTCACAATAACAAGGAATCTTGACTACCACCCCATCACCGTACGAACAACCGAAAGCCCAAACTCTGATCACATCCCGATGCTAACAACAATCTACAGAGTAAGTGGGCACTCACCTAGAATAAGGCCTACGTTCGACTACAGCCAGCCAGACTGGAAAGGGTACAAGAACGTACTCAACCAGCGGATCTGCCTTCCGGGAACCCTGCTGAACACTGACGACGTCGACTGGTGTATTAGACAATTTGAAAACACCATAAGGCAAGCAGCCGACCTACACATCCCGAAGGTGCGTAGGCCTCCCACTTACCAGTACAGGCCTTCGCGCGAGGTCCGGGACCTCATACTTCCAAATTCCGCGCAAGGAAGAAATGGAAGAGCACCAGAAATCCCCTCTACAAAACCGAGCTAAATCGACTCTCAGCGATCATTTCCGATACAGTCAGGAGGGAAAGAAAGGAACTGTGGGAGAGATCGGGGTCCAAAGTTCTAAAGGAAAATAAGAACACTGCATGGCCACTCATTAGAAGGCTACGATCAGCCCACAACCTACCCACCGCTCTCATCACCGAGGACGGCTTTGCAACGTCGCCAACTGACAGAGCAAACGCCATCGCTCGGGCCTTCGGGAAAGCGCATACCCTATCCTAACACCTTGGTAGCCCAAGACACGACCTTCAAGTAACCAATGCAGCCAACAGAATCCGCAGGATGGCACCATCGCCCTGCGAAACCCCCACCACCAACGCGAAGATTTACAAATTGGTAAGTAAACTAAAAAATCGTAAATCTCCGGGACAAGACGGCACTGGAAATCTAATGATCAAGAACCTTCCCAGGCTTGGCATTGAGTTCCACTGCAGGATCATCAACGCGGCCATTGAGTTAAATCACTTCCCGGAGCACTGGAAAACTGCAAAGGTCATCCCACTCCCAAAACCTTGAAAACCCAAAAACTTACCCTTCAACTATCGCCCCATCAGCCTCCTGCCAGCAGTAAGTAAGATCTATGAGCTGGTACTTCACACCTGGATCCTGAACTACCTGGATTCCCAAAAAAAACATCCCTCCTGAACAATTCGGGTTCAGGAGAAAACACTCCACCACACATCAACTGGCTAGAATCACCAGGGACATCACCATCAATCTTAAAAGACGATGCCCGACTGTTCTCGTGTCACTCGACATCGAGAAGGCCTTCGACTCGGTCTGGCATGGCAACCTAGTCAGTAAACTAGACCACCGACTCATCCCAACCTACCTTGTTAAAACCATACAATCCTGCCTTACTCTCCGCAGGTTCTACGTTGAGGTTCAAGGTAAGCACACCCTTCCACACCAAATCTCCGCAGGAGTACCCCAAGGCAGCGTCATGGGGCCACTCCTGTTCACCTTCTACACACACGACTTCTCCAAACTCAACACATCTATCAGCAGAGCTTTCTATGCTGATGATACGGCCCTTAACACCTCCTGTAATCGGAACTCCATCAACTTAGCGATCAACTTCATGGAGTTAGCTCTTGCCCAGACTAATAAGTACTTTACTCGTAACAAAATATGCGTGAACAGCGCAAAGACGGAGGCTGTCATCTCCACCGGAAGGCCGGGGCAGAAGATCATCAAGTTCCAGGAGAACGTAATCCACACCTCCCATAAATTGAAATATCTCGGATTCCTCCTGAACAGCAAGCTCAACTTCGCAGCCACGGCCAAGGACAGAATAGCCAAGGCGAGAGCAGCAAAATTCACCATCACCCCCATTCTCAGATTTAAGAACTTTCCGCTTGCAGTCAAGATTCACATCTACAAGGCCTGCATTCGCTCCTCACTCCTATATGACATCCCTGTATGACTACCGACCTGTTCCACAAACTGGAACAAGAAAGTGGCGCTCAACAAACATATCATTTCACACCGGAGTCCAATCGACAGTCAGCCGAGTGGACTGCACGTGATGAACCGACTCCAAAGCGTGGAAAGACGCAAAAGTCGGCTGGCAAGGTTCTGGCATCAGTATTCCGGGATACTCATGGTATCATATTCATTGACTATCTTAAAAATGGAAAAACCATAAACAGCGACTATTACGTAGCGCTATTGGAGCGTTTAAAAGACGAAATCGCGAAAAAGCGGCCTCATTTGAAGAAGAAGAAAGTGCTGTTTCATCAAGGCAATGCACCGTGTCACAAATCAATGAAATCGATGGCGAAATTGCAAGAATTGGGCTTCGAATTGCTTCCGCATCCACCGTACTCTCCAGATCTGGCCCCCAGCGACTTTTTTCTGTTCTCAGACCTCAAGAGGATGCTCGCTGGACGGAAATTTTGCTCCGATGAAGAGGTAATCGCCGAAACTGAAGCCTATTTTGAGGCTAAAGACAAATCGTTTTATAAAAATGGTATCGAAAAATTGTATGACCGCTATAATCGTTGTATCGCCCTCGGAGGGAACTATATTGAATAATAAAATCAAATTCTATCAAAAAAAAATTTTTTTCTATGCAAGCCTACGAACTTTTCAGCCCACCTGTTAACTCGAACATAACAAATGGAGCTACGTCGTTCTTGCAGCTTATAGTTCATTTCTTTATTGATAAATTTTATTTTGAAATAAGTGTGACTAACATATATCATAAATATATATATTATACTTAAAGTTAAAAATTTTTTTTTGTGTATTATTTATATGTATATATATATATATATATAAATAATTCCTGCCAATTTAATCAGGGATTGTCACAATTAAAATACACACAATTTACGTAACACGACAAATCTTGGATATTCATTCAAAGTAATCTCAATTTATTTTAATACACTTATTGCAACGTTCTAAAAATTTTAAAAAAGTGGGAAAAAATGCATTGCAACAATCACTTCATTACTTCAACGTAGAATGCACTATTAACTATTTGTCTTTCAGGCATAATTTTTTAATGGATCATATCTTGTTTATCGAAAAATGTAATCAGCATGGTTTTAATTCTATTATTAAAACTAGTATATAACTCATCAAAATTGATGAGGTCAAAATAGAAAAAAAAAATAGAAAGAAAAAACTTTCTTGGGTTTTATAACATATTTAAATTTTAATACCTAAGAACGAAACTTAATGAATTAAACATGAAACCTATGAGCTGACACGCAGACATTTCTCGTCAGCATAGATAAACATTCTTATTGCCATGGACATCGTCTTGCGGACAAAGTGACGAGAGAAATGCGGGTTTTTATTGTATTAGATAACCAGATAAAAAAATCAATTAATTGATTCTGTAGTATAAAAATCATATTTATTATTATTTATATTTTTTTCATTTATATATATATATATATATATATATATATATATATATATATATATATATATATATATATACGAGGTCAGACAATTAAGTAATGCGACAAAATTCAAAAATCGAGTATATTTAAAAATTAAGGTACATCGCTGCGATCCCCTTCAAAGTAGTCCCCTCCCGCATCTATACACTTATTCCAGCGAGTTTTCCAGTTTTCGTAACGATTCTGGAACACTTCTTGTGGGACCTCTCCGAGTACCCTCGTCACAGATTCTTGGATATCTTCAACGGAGTCAAAATGTCGACCTTCGACGAATTTTTTCATATGGGGGAATAGGAAAAAGTCGCAGGGTGACATGTCCGGTGAATAGGGCGGTTGTGGTAACGTTGCGATGCCTTTAGACGCCAAAAACTGAGAGACACTGAACACGCACTGTGACAGGGAGCATTGTCGTGATGCAGAACCCAAGTCTTCGCGATCTCTGGACGCACTCTGAGCACCCTTTTTCGTAATTTTTCGAGCACATTGCGGTAGAATACTTGATTTACGGTTTGTTCAGGTGGTACGAACTGTTTGTGAACCACCCCTTTGCTGTTGAAGAAGCAAATCAACATGGTTTTCACTTTGGACTTGCTCATTCTCGCCTTCTTTGGCCTTGGTGCTCCAGGGGACAGCCACTGTTGGCTTTGTCGTTTAGTTTCGGGGTCATATTGAAAGAACCAACTTTCATCACCAGTAATAACTCGATCGAGAAGAGTAGGATCACTTTCAACCTGCTCGAGACAATCTTGAGCGATGTTCATTCGGTGGGCTTCGTGACATGCACTACTCGCGCGTTGTTACATAACACTAAACAGCTGGCGAAGAAATAATCGTACGAGGGTCGTCAAGGTCTCAATCGAGAGAGTAGGGATCTGCTATTACGGTGGCGGAGTTACAGGTTCGCAGTGTTACCACAGGCCGAGAAAAAAATCGGTCGCATTACTTGTCTGACCTCGTATATATATATACGGATTTTCCAATAAAGACGCAATACTTTAATTTGAAGTAAAACACAGAATGTGCGAGGAAATTCAAAGTTTTTCTATTGTAAATAATAGTTGGGGATATACCATTTATAAATAAAAAATAATACCCCATAAGTGGCCACCGTGTGCTTTCTTACAATTAACCATTTTTTTGTTTAAATTTTCAATGACATCCCTACACAACTGGGGCTCTGTCTCACTAACGTCTTTTCGTAATTTCATCTATTAGGTCGGAAATTGTTTTAGCATGCAATATCTCGGAGGTCAGTGCAAAAGATTTTGACTATATTAAATATGTTCCCATACAAAGTGCAGCTTGTACAAGAGCTACAGGCAACAGATCATCAGCACTACCTTAATTATGCAATTCGTTTTCGCCACCAAACAGAAGAAAATAATGAATTTACTTACAATTTGATTATGAGTGATAAAGTTCATTTGAACTTAAATTATATCGTGAGTAGACAGAACTGCAGAGAATACAAGAGCATTTCAGCAGCGTGAATATGTTCTGTTTGGTGGTGGAGTAACATCCTAAAGGATTAGAAGCCTTATTTTTTTCAAAAATGAAGATAGTACTGCTGTAAGCATAAATGGTGGTCAATACCGTACGATGATCGAAAAACTTAAAAGATCGTGTACACATCAATAAGCCAAAAGACCACATTACAGGTAAGGAACAACTCACGAGAAGAAATTCGCGCGTTATGTCCAGAAATCTCGAGAGAAATGATGGAAAATGCTTTAGAAAGAGTTCGACTTTGTGAAACCGAAGATAGGCATCACTTACGTGATGTCATCGCCATCCCTATGCTATATTTTGGGAAATAAAAAAGATGAAAATACACCAAACAAGCAAAAGGTTAATGTTTTAAACCCCTTCGTTCTTTTTGTGCCCTCTCTCTTTTTCTCTACACACACGCACACGCACGCACGCAAGCAACCATAAATAATTTTTGTTTGTAATGTTTCGTTATTTGTTTTAGAGTCTGACTGACGATTTCGATGACATTGTCACGGTTCTAATGATAAGTTGGTTCTAATTCTAGGACTCAAAATAAAAATGAATGATTTGTATCGGAGAACAGAGGTTTATATACACTTAAGGTTCCCTCCCCTCAGTAATTTTAAATTGTAACATGAACAGATTAAAATATTAGTCTGGGGCAGATCTCTTCATAATTGAAATATGCCCCTCTTAATAAAATAAATTATATTACATATTTCTATGGCGGGTTTTTACTTGACTCTTCATAAATAATAGTAAGACATTTTTCGTTATTTAGCTAGGAGAATTAAGGTTATAAGCAATTAAGTTTTCTATAGAATTGTATTGGGTTGGAACAAAAATTCGTAGTGTTTTTATGGTGAAATTTAAAGGCAATGTTTACTTATTTGTATATATATATATATATATATATATATATATATATATATATATATATATATATATATATATATATTTATTCTAATACATTTGTGCCATTTTGGTCCACCATTTTTGATTGTTGAAGATGTTTAGCTTTTACTACGGTTTTACATACAGGTCTGGCAACGATGGTATTGAAAACGGTACAGTTTGTTAGTCGAACTTTTTAATAACAATCTCCACCAACACGTGATGCCACCCGTAAAAGGATCAATCCCTCCCTTTTCTTTCACTATAACAAAATTTTAAAAATCTATTAAGAAACAAAATTGTTAAATGTATGCAAGTGTACGACATTTATCATCTAATGTCATATTCTATGGCATTTTATTATCCTTTAAAACTCAACAGTCATGAAAACTCGATTAGTAGAAAATACTATTACTAGTATTATGCTATTATTACGAGAGGGGTGACAAGGTATAGTTAGATAGAAATATATCCTTCTACAGGTGCTGCCACAAAGTGGTGAAAATAGTTACTAAAAGTTCAATCAGCAAGCAGTCCCATTTTCACTAAATTCGCAGCACCATTGAAATTGGTATTCGTTGGACTTGTACGTAGACAATAGTTTTTACTGAATATAGCAATTGAATTTTAATTTGGATACAAACAATCGAATGATATTTAGACTGATATCTAAATCTAAGTTTAAGATGTGATAAAATTTATCTTGATTCTGCATAATATTTACAGGAAGATTTGAATATAAAATTATATAGTTATGTATCAATAATAGCATAGTGTAACAGAGAACTGTAAACTGTAAGCCTACAAATTCTATAAAAAAAATTATATAAAAGTTATTCTGAATTTTAATAAGAGATGAAAAATCAAGTAAGAATCAGAAAATTGAAATTGCTTTGGTTAATATTTATCACACCTATAATAAACATATTTTGAATTTTTTAATCAAAGGTAACATTTAGTAAATCAATATATGAGATAATACACAAATATTTTTATAAATTTGTAGAACAGTATATCGAAAAAAATAATTTTAATTCACTAAAGGAATGGAATGATTAATGAAAGGACAATAATATTGCTGGAAAAATTAAATTCTTTTTAGAATATGTGTAAAATTGTATTATTTTAATATCTAAAACATATGTTGTCAATTTATTTATATATATATATATATATAACAATATATAAGTCACAACTTATAGCAGTCAATCAATGTACAAAAAAATAATACTAAAAAAACAAGTCATTTAATTAATATTTTCTTTGTGTCTATAAATAATCATATTCACTGTCCTTTAGCATTACAAAGAGAATTCACTTAATTATGAGTCTTCATATGGTTTGAGAGTGTACCTGTTTGCGAAAATGCTTTTTCACAAACTGTACATTTATAAGGCTTCTCACCAGTATGAATTCGCAAATGAATTTTCAATGTGCTTACTCGATAGAAACCTTTACCACAAACATTACATACGTGATTAAGATTACCAGTATGCTTTTTAAGATGAATACGAAGATATTCGGATCGAGGAAATACTTTTGGACAAAGAGAACATGCATAAGGCTTTTCACCCGTATGAATACGCATATGATTTTTCAGCTGCCACGAAGTTTTACACTGAAGGGCACAAATATTACATATATAAGGTTTTATACCACTATGTGATCTCATATGAACAGTTAACCGTGATGGATCTGGGAAACCTACCAAAATTTAAAATACAAATTAAAACATTATATCCATTTTTACATTATAAAACAAATGATTACATAATTTTTATACACCTCACCTATATACTTTACATATATATAAAGTAATTTCAGAAAATAAAAAAATATATAAAATCAACATAAATACCTTTAGAGCATGTATTACAGATGTATGGACGTTCACCTGTATGAGTTCTCTTATGAATGATAAGACCACTAGGGCGTGTAAACCCTTTTCCACAAAATGGACAAATATGGTCTTTTACACCTGTATGAATTTTCATATGCAATGCCAGTGATCGTGATCCACAAAGCCTGTACAAAATTTTTACATAAGTTTACCTATTTCAGTAAATTTCATTTGAAAAGTTAATTTTACACAATATATCAAATAATATAATTCTTTACAAACTTATTACAACTAAAATAATTAGTTAATGTTTTTAATAACTAAATAGTAATAAAACTACGATAATATAAATCTTTAATTTAATAAATTTTACATGTAATTGAAAAAATCGTTCAGTACTTTTCTACTATTCTGTTGAATATTTCAGTACTTTTCCATGATACTGAAAATATTATCTTAGTTGCTAAAGATGAAAACAATCATCTTGGATATCAAATAATAACAAGAAGAGAAACAGTTATGGCTACGGTCGTACATACAGGTCTGGCAACGAATAGTAATTTCTATGACAAAAATGATATCGCTTGTTGGTCGATCTTTTTAATTACGATTTCCGCCACTACGCGGTACCACCCATAGAGGGATACACTTCTATCTAACCGTACCTTACTTGTCACTGCTCTCGTAATAATAACATAATTCTAATAAACGCGTTTTCTACTAATCGAATTTTCATGGGAGTATTAAAAAAATAATAAAATGTCATAGAATATTAAAAGATGATAAATGTCGCACACTTACACATATTTAACAATTTTGTATTTGTTAATACATATTTAAAATTCGCGCTATACCGTGAAAGATGAAGTATATCCTTTTACGGGTGGCGTCGCGTGTTGGTGGAGATTATTATTAAAAAGTTCCACCAACAAACGATACCATTTTCAAACCATCGTTACCATATCTGTATGCAAGACCGTGGTTGTAGCTCATGGTAATATGGAAGAAAAAAGCTGTAATAAGAGAAAGAACCAATGTACAAAATTTAGTTGTTTAAATTAAGATTTCATCTTGACAACTTGATCACTTTTATTTTCACTGAAACATGAAGTTTTCCATACTACACTTACAAAGTTTTTTAGTGATATTATTATGCAATCAAACTTTCGAAACAATTGAAATTGGATTGGCAAGGTCAGAGGATGATGGCATTAGCATTGAAATGTACATAAGCATCAATCAGAAATGACTAATAATGATTTATTAAACATTTTTGATTGGAAAATATTTTTGTGGTTGTGATATGGAAAAAGAATTCATTTAAGAAACTGGATTTTTTAGCTAATAAACCAACTGAAACCGGTTACTCCAACCTATCATCTTTATAACAAATGTTGCCAATTTCTTTTATCAAAAATCAATAAACAAGTAAAAAAAAGTAAAATGGTTTCTTTTTTGAACGTTTTTTTTTAAAAAAAACATGAATTTATAATGCACATTTAATATATATAGTGAAAAAGGTATTTTTCACATAAATACAGATAATAT
This sequence comes from Acanthacorydalis orientalis, assembly GCA_034766995.1. Classification (NCBI taxonomy): domain Eukaryota; kingdom Metazoa; phylum Arthropoda; class Insecta; order Megaloptera; family Corydalidae; genus Acanthacorydalis; species Acanthacorydalis orientalis. The sequence continues at coordinate 25,520,731 of CM068316.1, forward strand.
TATGTTTTAAAATATATCATTTTTTTAAAAATGTTTGGTTTCATATAAACACTATTTTATTGATATTTAGTAAAGCCCCTCTCTCCTCTCAATTAGTTTATAAATCGAAAATGGATTGTAATTATAAAAAAAAATATTTTAAAAAATGTAAGTTTTTATCCCACCTTTTACCACAAACTCCACAAGCACGTGTCTTCATTCTATGTGTCTTCATATGAGCAACTAAACTTGTATTATGATAGAAAGCTTTCCCACAAGATGAACACACAAAACTTTTTTCTCCAGTATGTGTTTTCATATGTTCCGACAATCGAAATGACTGTGTAAAACTTTTTTCACAGATAGTACAAGGAAAAGGTTTCTTACCACTATGCGTAAGAAAATGCCGTGTTAAGTTACCGGAGTTTGTAAAACCTTTACCGCATTCAGAACAAAGATATCGCTTTGAAGTTTTATGGACCTTAAACAATAATAAATTTCAATATATTATTATTAATTTTATATATAACGGATCACATTTATAAAATACTAACATATATATATATATATATATATATATATATATACACATGTATCTATATAGTACATAATCAAAAGATTATAACTAGTGCATTTTAAAAAAAAAATAAAAATACGTATTTCTTAAATATATTACATAGATATTTAATTGAATACATTATTTTTTAATAATAATAAGCACTAATGTGACATTTAAATAGTTCAATTTTTTAAACATTCAAATAAACTTGTTATGATACCTTGATATGACGACATAAAGTGCTCCGACTTGAAAAATCTTGATAACAAACATTACATGTATGATACTTTGTATGTGTCCTAGAATGTACCTATAATAAATTTAAAATATACATTCA
>CM068316.1:25526605-25551605 GCA_034766995.1 Acanthacorydalis orientalis
ACTTCCATGAAAATTAAATTAGTAGAAAACGCTATTAGAATTACGTTATAATTACAAGAACGGTGACAAGGAAGATATGGGTAGATAGAAGTGTATCCGTCTACGGGTGGTACCGCGTAGTGGTGGAAATCGTAATTAAAAGAGCGACCAACAAGTAATACCGTTTTCGTCATTAAAATTGCTATTCGTTGCCAGACCCGTATATACGACCGTGATATATACTAATATAATTGATGACGTGGTTTTATTTAAACAATCGTTTTTTCGTAAATGGAAGCTGTCTGAAAAGAAACATGAAATTTCGCCCCTGAAATGGGGATCTATTTTGTTAATAACAAATCGAATAATACAAATGTCGAAACAAATGTACATCAAAAACTAGATAATGATCTAAGAAATATTTATGCAAAATTTGGTGCATATCGGTGAAGTATTTGATAAGATATTTCTGGTATCGGTTTGGAAAACTTAGTTTTGAGAAAAACGCGTTTAAAGTTTCATATACATTTTAAAACCAGATGTCGATTAAATTTTTTAGTGAATTAATATTTTTCCATTAATTTACACGCTGTCATCGATGCCCGAACCGTAAAATGTACCTTCCGTCGGAATGAAGACTTCTTCCTCCTTTTTTTTTTGTTTTACGCGTTGTCTGGGCTTCCTTCGTCGTGCTCGACGGAACTCGACCTCCTGAAATAATTTTTCTCGACCCACTGATGATCACACCTTCCACAATCGATTTGCATCATTTTAAAAGTGGCAACGGTACTTCGTTGAATACACAAGCGGCGATATTTTCCGGCAAAAGAACGCTGTATAATTCCTTCGGCACTCTTTTGCATTTCAAATGATTTAACCTTTCTTTGTTATTTTGTGCAAATTCTCTCACGCAAAACACCAGTAGGCGTTCTGAACTCATATCTTCGTAAATGAGTTTGATCGCTTCGAACATTCCATGGAAGTGCTTAGTAGTCATGTTTATGCGTAGACAGTGTTCCAGACCACTACCACATTTTTAGCAGTAGCTCTGGCAATCTAACGAATTTCGCGATAAAATTTTATGAAAATATTTTTGAGGGATAGTATTACACGAATCTGCGATTTTTGAAAAATCGATTTTTTCACTGCTCAACAGTATTTATGCCCTTAAGGCATGACGATATTCCTTCAGTCCATAGTTTTTAAACTGAGTCGCATAAAATTCTGGATGAAAGTCATAGAACATGTTGAACAGTGTAAAAAAAATATAAAAAAAGATTATTCAATAATAAAAAAAAACAACATTTTATTCGCAAGTATTTTATCATTTTATATTATCAGAAATATTTTTAATATATATCCATGTTATTTGTTTCTTGAATTTATATTTAACTGGAATTTTATTTTTAAAATTATACAAAATTGAGTTTATTTTGGCATCTGTTGAATATGAATATGTGTATGTTTTTCTGGAATAATATATGTTCATTATCTATATTTCTACTTTCATTAAAACTGATCATTATGATTCTTTTGTATTGAATTATAAAGGGATTGCTAAACAAACATATCTTGCTCTAACCAAGTCGTTTTCAAAAAGTTAATTTTAAAAACGTTTAAGAACTATGGCTTTAAATAACGCAAGTTCACATAATACTAAATATATTAATATTATTATATATTTCTCAATATGATTTATCAAGGGGGTCAAAATGACTTATTTTGTCATTTCTTATGATTACTCATTTTCAGTAAATCTTATTTCTAAACTTTTTTCTGACTTATCGAAGTATCTAAATGATTAATTCTGCATTTTCTTTTTTTTGCTTTTTCTGTAAAATTTGTATGTAGTATACCTACATATACTGAAATGAGTTATTTTTACTCCCACGGAATGTAGGTAAACTTTTGATTTCAAAAGTTTCTCATAATATTTCCATATAGTTCAAATACTTTTTTAGCAAACTAAATGTATTTCAGTACATATATGTTATGAAACATTGCTAAAAGATACATGTGTTATGTTTACTCAATTGTTGCATTCTTCTTTTACTTTTTTTTATATCTCTTGCTTGTTAGAAAGTTTTTTTTGGGAAAAGATGAAGTGAGATCATCAGTACCTTGGGTGAATTTGTTGTTCTAAAACTTGAAGCCATATACTGGATGCTGGAGAGAATAACAACAGATAATTCCTTCACACGTTTGTCACTAGCAACAAAACTAATAACTAAAAGAACTACTTTAATTCGCACCATTAGACAAAATAAGATAGAATTACTTAAAGCTGCAAGACTAAAGAGGGACGATATGCCTCGCTTGTCGACAATTCTTTATAAATCAGAAGGGTATACTTTTACTATATATAAAAGTAAAGTAAGTAAAAAAATATTGTTATTGACTTCAAAACATAAATTGATCAAAATTAAAAAAGATAGAAAGTTCACCCGAAACAGTGGTATTTTATAACAGCACCAAATTTGGCGCAGATATAACAGACCAAATGCCTAGAAAATAAATTTTGAAATTTGGATACCGAAGATGACCCATGCAAGTATTTTATAATATCTTAGATCCTGCCGGAATAAATGCCTGTATATTATAAAATGAAACAACAGGGGAAAATATATCAAGAAAATACTTCTTACTTTAGTTAGCTGAAGAACATGCGACTGTAAAGATATCTAACTAGACAATCCTCTTCATGATGCTCTTAGTAATACAACACTTTTGTATACACCATCAAAAAACCAGACACATATTTCGATGAAACGTAAATGATGTCAACTAGAATATTGTATAAATAAAATAAATAATATTGGATCAGTGCAAAAGTTCATAGACAATTTGAAATTGAAACTCTAGCTATTATTTTTCGCAGAAAACGCTTTTATTTATCAATTATGTATTCACCATCGTTTTCTGCAATCATTTTAACTAACAACTGAACTTTAGAACTCATAAGTTCTAAATCTTAGTTGAAGATATGACAGAATTTTCCTTGAATTTTGCATAATATTTAGAGTGATTTGAATATAAAAATGATTATAGTTATGTATCAATAATAACATAGTGTAACATAGAACTGTAAATTTAAGCCTACAAATACTATTAAGTATAAAAGTCATTCTGAAACGTATATTTTTAAAAAGAGATACGAGAGATCACATAAGTTAATATTTATCACACGGTAATAAACATATTTTGATTTTTTTAATCAAAGGTAATCGCTTGTTAATGAATATATGAAATAATAAATAAATATTTTTATAAATATGTACAACAGTATATTAAGAAAAAAAAAACAAAGAATTTTAATTCACTAAAGGAACAGAATGATTAATGAAAGGACAAGAATATTGCTGAAAAAATTAAATTCTTTTTAGAATAAGTATGAAATTGTATTGTTTTAATATCTAAAATGTATGTTGTCAATTTATGTATAACTTAGAGCAGTCAATCAATGTACAAAAAAATAATACTAAGTATAAACTATACTAAAAAAAAACCATTAAGTCACTCAATTAATATTTTCTTTGAGTTTATAAATAATTCACAATTATATTCACTGTCTTTTAATATTACAAAGAGTATTCACTTAATAATGAGTCTTCATGTGTGTTGAGAGTGGACCTGTTTGTGAAAATGCTTTTTCACAAACTGTACATTTATAAGGCTTCTCACCAGTATGGATTCGCAAATGAACTTTCAATGTACTTGCTTGATAGAAACCTTTACCACAAACATTACATACATGACTACGATCACCAGTATGTGTTTTAACATGAACGCGGAGGTCTTCAGATCGAGGAAATGCTTTTGGACAAAGCGAACATGCATAAGGCTTTTCACCCGTATGAATACGCATATGTTTTTTCAGCTGCGATGAACTTACACACCCACGAGCACAAATATTACATATATAAGGTTTTATACCACTATGTGATCTCATATGAACAGTTAACCGTGATGGATCTGGGAAACCTATCAAAATTTAGAACACAAATTAAAACATTATATCAATTTTAACATTATAAAACCAATGATTACATAATTTTTATACACCTCACCTATATACTTTACATACATATAAAGTAATTTCAGAAAATAAAAAAAATGTATAAAATCAATATAAATACCTTTAGAGCATGTATTACAGATGTATGGACGTTCACCTGTATGAGTTCTCTTATGAATGATAAGATTACTAGGAGTTGTAAACCCTTTTCCACAAAATGGACAAATGTGATCTTTTACACCTGTATGAATTTTCATATGCATTGCAAGTGATCCCGATCCACAAAGTCTGTACAAAATTTTTATGTAAGTTTACCTATTTTAGTAAATTTCATTTAAAAAGTTAATTTTACACAATATATCAAACAATACAATTCTTTACAAACTTATATGACTAAAATTATTAGTTGATGTATTTAATAAATATATAGATAATATATCTATGAAAATAATATAAATCCTTGATTTAATAAATTTCACATGTAATTGAAAAAATGTTTCAGTACTTTTCTATTATTCTGTTAGATATCTCAGTACTTTTTCATAATATTGAAAATATTATCTTACAGTTGCTAAAGACAAAAATAATCATCTCAGATATCAAATAATTATAAGAAGAGAAATAGCTAAAAAAAAATATACCTCATGGTAGTATGGAAGAAGAAAGCTGTAATAAGAAAAAGAACCAATGTGCAAAATTTAGCCGTCTAAATTAATATTTCATCTTAACAATTTGATCGCTTTTATTTTCATTGAATCCTGAAATTTTCCATATTACATTCACTTTCAAAGTATTTTGGCGATATTATTATTCATTCAAACGTTCAAAACAATTGAAATTGGATTGCAAAGTGTGAGGATAATGCCATCACTAATGAAATGTACATAAGCAACACTCAAAAATGATGAATAATGATTTATTAAACATTTTTGACTGGAAAATATTTTTGTGGTTGTGATGTAGAAAAAGAATTCATTTAAGAAATTGAATTTTTTTTAATTAATTAACCAACTGTAACCCGTTACTTCTACCAAGCATCTTTTTAACAAATTTTGACAATTTTTGTCAAGATTGACAATAAATGAGTAAGAAAATCAAAATGGCTTCTTTTTTGAACTTACATTTTTTAAAAAAAAAAAGTTTGTTATCATTTTATAATGCATATTTAATTATACATAGGTCGGGTGAGAATTTCCAGGCCTTATATATAAATGGAGTTACAATGCACAATATTTTGATGATGTTGCATGATTTCATTTTTCATATGCTTATGTTCGAACTTTCATGTCAATAAGTTGTTTAGTATGGGTTTAACAGCCCACCAAAGTGAATTCCTCAGCATTGTTTTTAAAAATGAAAAAGTGTTAATTTGTGCCATTAATAAATATATTTTTATTTCAAAGGTTTAAGTGTAAGCGATATAAAAAAGAAGATAAATCCAACGTTGGAAGACTCCTCTCTATTGAATACAATGGTTAAGCATTGGGTTGTTGAACTTAAAATGGGTTGGATGAGCACAATGTTAAACCACGAAGTGGATGTCCCATTGAAGTGACTATGCCAGAAATGATTGAAAAAATCCACAAAAGCATTTTGGAAGACCGGAGAGTGAAAGTGAGTGAGATAGCAAAGACTTTTAGCATATCAATGAAAAAAGCTGAGTGTTAGATGGCTACCATGTTTGCTCACATCTGACCAAAAACAATGTCGAAAGGACGTTACAACTGATTGTTTGGTACTTTATAAGTGCAATCCAACCAAATTTTTGTGTCGATACACAATCATTGATGAGACTTGGGTCCACCACTACACTACTAAGACCAAACAGCAGTTAAAAAAATGGACCACGAAAGGCAAGCTAGCTCTAAAGAAGGTGAAAATAATTCCATTCGCTGGTAAGATTATTGTAACTGTTTTTTGGGAAGCGCCTTGAATATTCTTCATTGACTACCTTGAAAAGGGAAATACAATGAATAATGAGTAATACGCAAACTTATTGCAGCAGTTAAACGAAATCAAGAAAAAACGGCCACATTTGGCGAAAAAGAAAGTGCTGTTTCATCATGACAATGCACTAGCCCACATATCAGTTGTTGTGTTGACTAAAATCAATGAATTAAAGTTTGAATTGCTTGCCCGTCCACCATACTCACCAGATTTAACCCCAAGCAACTTTTATTTCTTTCCTAACCTCAAAAATTGCTTGGTGGAAGAAGATAATGATGTTAATACAATGGATGTGAACAATATGCTGTAAATGACTATTTTGAGAACCTTGACTATCAGTCTGGCATTACCGCACTACAACATCAGTGCGAAAAGTGTATTGAACTAATTGGAAATTATGTTGAGAAATAAAGGAAAATCAATCCAAAAAAATGTTTTCTTATTCAGGCTAGATATTTTCCACCCTACCCTCATATAGTGAAAATAGCCATTTTCCACTTAAATACAGATAATATTGTTTTAAAATATCATTTTTTTAAAAATGTTTGGTTTCATATAAACACTATTTTATTGATGTTTAGTAAGCCCCTCTCCCCTCTCAATTAGTTTATAAATCGAAAATGGATTGTAATTATAAAAATATTAAAAAAATATATGTTTTTATCCCACCTTTTACCACAAACTCCACAAGCATGTGTCTTGATTCCACTATGTGTCTTCATATGAGCAACTAAACTTGTATACCGACAGAAAGCTTTCCCACAAGACGAACACACAAAACTTCTTTCTCCAGCATGTGCTCTCATATGTTCCAACAATCGAAATGACTGTGCAAAACTTTTTCCACATATAGTACAAGGAAAAGGTTTCTCACCAGTATGCGTACGAAAGTGTCGTGTTAAGTCATCTGATCTTGTAAAACCTTTACCGCATTCAGAACAGAGATGTCGCTTTGCACCTTCATGTACCTAATCAATAATAAATTTTAATACATTATTAATAATTTGATATGTACTGAACCAAATTTATAAAATAATCCATTACTATATATATATATATACATATGTATACGCATACAAATATATATATATAGTATATAATCTACTTAAAAGATAGTTGTAACTAGTTCTTTTTAAAAAAAATTGAAACTACATATTTTTTTAAATATATTATACAGATATTAAATTTAATACATTTTTTTTAAATAATGACAAGCACTAATGCAACATTTGGATAAATAAATTTCTTAAACATTTAAATAAACTTGTTATGATACCTTCATATGACGACATAAAGTGCTTGGACTTGAAAAATCTTGATTACAAACTTTACATGTATGTCTATGATATCTTGGATGTGTCCTCGAATGTACCTATAATAAATTTAAAATACACATTCACAAAATTTGTAAAAAGTATCACATAACATATTATTTTTTATAAAAACTATGTACATAAAAAAAATTAAAATCAATAAAATCTCTACACCACTATTGAAATTAACAGGTTACTTTTTTAAACTCTTAGCTATGGCAGATCTGATCGCATAACGGTACCCCAGTACGATGAGCCCCTCCAGGGACTGTGCATAAACAACGTAATACCGCGATCGGTGTCTGGTGTTTTCCATTATACACTTACGTTAGAATCAAATTACAACTCAGTAAGTTCTAACATTTTTATATAAAAAATTTGAAAAAACTGTAACGACATACATGAATACAAATATTTTAATAATTAATAGTGTAATCTTGTGTGATATATCTTAAAACAAAGAACTACGCACAGTTCCATATCACATTCTTAACATTCATAACACGATCTTTTCCTCGCATCGTTTTTTGCTTATTATATTATTATACAACACAACACAGCACAAGTGAGCTACTAAATGGCACTAAGTGAGCTACTAATGGCGTACCGATCAAATAGAGGACCCAGTGGGACGCCACTATAGTGGCGTATTGTTCAAAAAGATGACATAGACGAAAGCCACTATAGTGTCATATAGTAGCTAAAAGGTTAAATTGATTTCTTAATACTTATATTAAATTTGTATAAAAATATAAATTTTCATTTTGAATAAAAATCTATTTTCCAAATTTTGTATTTTTTTCAATTAGTAAAGCAAAAAATATACTCATAAAAAAGAAATACATAGTAATTTACCTTTAAATCAGTTAATGTAGTAAAACATTGAGTACATTCCTCACAAGGATATAAAGGTTTTTCCGTGTCATCTTTTATTTTCCGCTTTTTCACAGTTTTTTTCTTTTGATCATCTTTATTGTCTTCAGAGTTATTAAATTCATTATTAAAGTTTTCTGGTGAGTCATGATCTTTAATAAAACTATAATTTACTAACATATTTTAATTATTTTATTAATTTATAATTATCAAGCTTTATGTGAACTTTTTAAAGTATATCATTTTATATACTAAATGTTTATATCAGATTTACTACAGAAAATACTATCTATTACAAAAAATTAAAAATATCTTAAAAAAAAGGTCACTTGAATGAATGAACTAATCTCATTAATTACTACTGAAAATTTCAATTATGAAAAGGAATATAAAAATAATCCTCTAGATTTAATTGAAACAGACAATTTAGATAAACACTGTTACCAAATTATATTAATTGCTATCGAAAGTATACATCAAAAAATTTATAAACAAATTTTTAAATCTCCCAGTAGTACCGCATGGTCTCACAGACCATCAAAAAACACTGAAATTATACACCTCTGTTCTTTCCACACAAATACCAATGCTATTTTATTAGATATAAGATATAATACAGATTAAAAAAAATCTTTTTTAATTTTAAAAAACACATTACAAGAATGGTACCATCACTAACAATACACAAAACGCACGTTACTGCTGGGAGGTTAATTATAATTTGTAATATACCTCTCCAATTATCATTTTCCGTTATTTCAATTTTTGGTTCAATTTTAATATCTGTATAATTTTGTTCAACTGAATTTTGATAACTCAAAACTGTGGAGGGTATCTCTTGTGATGCATTTACTACCGGAGCACTCGGTTGTTCTGGAGGACTTTCAGTAACAGGTGCTGTATTATTATATTGTAACATATTTTTCCCCAAAAGCTGCCGTAATGTTGCATCTGATCTTTCACATAATTGCTTAAATGAAAATGCTCGACTGATGTAATGTACACATTGAACACAAACTCGGGTAGGTAAGCCATCTCCTTCTGCTACCTTTAAAAATAATCATTTATATGATACTTTCATAAATTCAATCTGATTGGTATATATTTACATTACAATGCAATCATTCTAAAACTTACTTGCACCGAAGCGCACGACATTAACATTTCAAAAAGTCTAGCTGGTTCTGATGATGTATCATTAACAGTGTCATCTAAACCAAATACAGATTTCATATCTCCTTCTTCTGTCAAACATGTTCTGCAAATTTTATCAGTTTGCACAGCTTCAAAAGTCATTGCCATTATCAAACCAAGAGTTAAAATTGATAAATTATTATATACAAATAAAACTTAAAAAAGCTTAAAATATATCTTCGGTTGGCAACAACATGCAACACCTCTGATCTCTTAACATTTAAATTACGTAGCATAAACAATTGGAAAGGAAAAAATATGAAAACATTTTTAAATTTGAACACTATTTTTTTTATCTATAATTACAATAGTACTGAAAATTTGTATATGGATATAAATTCCAATTTTGATATAAATGAATAAAAAACATGTTTCTCTCTCTGTCTATCTATCTATATTATATATATATATATATATATATATATATATATATATATATATATATATATATATATATATATATATATGTATGTATATATATATATATATATATATATATATATATATATATATATATATATATATATATATATATATATATATATATATATATATATGTATGTATATATATATATATATATATATATATACATATATATATATATATATATATATATTAAAAATTGTAATTTTGTTGGTTATTAAAGTACATTATTTGTACAAGAAACAATATCTCTTAAACTCATTTTCAAAATACTGCTTGTATCTTGATTTAAATTTTGCGATTAAAGTAAAAAATATTTTTTGGTTCTCATTATTTGTACTAATGATAAAATAAATTCAAATTAATTTCGTTTCTTTCTATTTTTTTAATATTTAAAGAAAATAAATAAATCTAAATACTATAATAATAACAAAATTAATATTAATCGTGTTTCTCATATTTTCTTTAATTCGTATATATATAAACAAGTGTAAATAATTCATCTCATAAGTACTAAATTTAATATCTGCATATTTTTACAGTTATTTTTAATTTTTTATATCTTTTTATTCTGTTGTCTAATTGATTCATTATCCTTATATCTATTATCATCAATGCGTGTTTTACAACACTAACATTTAATATTTTATGAAATTGAAAGCACATACACACCAACCACATTTTGGTATTAGCTAACGCGTGTCATAATTTTGCAATAATTGCATTTTTACATAAAGCAAGCAATTATTAGTGCATCCAAAGCCACCATACGTTTAAAACCACAGCGGAGATCTAATATCTGATTCGATGAAGAATGCCGTGCAATAATCCAAAAAAGAAATGAAGAAGTTAAAAACACCGTGAAAGACCAACACGCGCCAAGAAAATAATTTTTCAAAACTCAAGACGAGAAGTTAACAGAATAGTTGTAAAGAAGAAGCGGGCATATATTAACTCTGTAATGTTGAAAGCAGAACAGAACTTCCAAGATAATAACACCAGAGAAGCATATAGAAGTATTAACTTCTTTAAGAAAGGTTTCTAACCACGTAACTCTCTGTACAGATCCAAGGAAGTAGAGGTAATAGGAGATAAGGATAGAATAAAGAGATGGCAATGAATTCTTCAACGGTCTACTAAACCCTGATACCCACGAAGAGAGAACTCCTCCTGACACGTGAGTGCAACCACAAAACAATGAACCAGATGTTGAACCCCCCTAAATAGAAGATACGAAGAAAGAAATTCAGCGATTAAGAAACAATAAAGCGTCAGGAGTGGAATTCTTACAATCCTTAAAATTTATTTTTCCTCCCGTTCACTTAATATTTGTGGTCTTCCTGATTGTTCTTTATTCACTAATATATGATCAGTTTTGATTTTTTTGATAATATATTGGACTGTACTACGTGGAATATTAGTTTCTTGTGCGTTTTTGCGTTGTGAATATTCTTTTTCATTCAGATAAATAACGAGCATTCTGTCTGATATATTTGTTTTACGTTTTTTCGACATTATTCGAATTTTAAAATACGGTAAAACGGCAAAGAAGCACAATCAATAACTACTGAGAAATTTTAAAACAATGGTGAGGTTCACGTTAGTGATGCAGGCGAAAATATTCCGGGATTTACCGATTTAAATGTCCATGAGTTTTAATGATTGTGCATGGTCAGATACTTTTATGTGTATAAATATGGCATTTTGAATTGAAAACACAGCTTTTTCTACATATTGTATATATAATATTATTTATAATTACTATATTTTGAAGTACAGTAATAAACGACATCAAACATATTTTTAAACAATTTCTTCTCTACCGTAAACTTAATTTTCTCGGAAATTAAGTTAGGGACATAACTTCGTGTAGTGGTAAGGTACTCCAAAGGTATTAATACGAGGTCAGACAATTAAGTAATGCGACCGATTTTTTTTCTCGGCCTGTGGTAACACTGCGATCCTGTAACTCCGCCACCGTAATAGCAGATCCCTACTCTCTCGATTGAGACCTTGACCACCCTCGTACGATCATTTCTTCGCCAGCTGTTTAGTGTTTTGTAACAACGCGCGAGTAGTGCATGTCACGAATGTCACCGAATGAACATCGCTCAAGATTGTCTCGAGCAGGTTGAAAGTGATCCTACTCTTCTCGATCGAGTTATTACTGGTGATGAAAGTTGGTTCTTTCAATATGACCCCGAAACTAAACGACAAAGCCAACAGTGGCTGTCCCCTGGAGCACCAAGGCCAAAGAAGGCGAGAATGAGCAAGTCCAAAGTGAAAACCATGTTGATTTGCTTCTTCGACAGCAAAGGGGTGGTTCACAAAGAGTTCGTACCACCTGGACAAACCGTAAATCAAGTATTCTGCCGCAATGTGCTCGAAAAATTACGAAAAAGGGTGCTCAGAGTGCGTCCAGAGATCGCGAAGACTTGGGTTCTGCATCACGACAATGCTCCCTGTCACAGTGCGTTCAGTGTCTCTCAGTTTTTGGCGTCTAAAGGCATCGCAACGTTACCACAACCGCCCTATTCACCGGACATGTCACCCTGCGACTTTTTCCTATTCCCCCATATGAACAAATTCGTCAAAGGTCGACATTTTGACTCGGTTGAAGATATCCAAGAATCTGTGACGAGGGTACTCGGAGAGGTCCCTCAAGAAGTGTTCCAGAATTGTTACGAAAACTGAAAAACTCGCTGGAATAAGTGTATAGATGCGGGAGGGGACTACTTTGAAGGGGATCGCAGCGATGTACCTTAATTTTTAAATATACTCGATTTTTGAATTTTGTCGCATTACTTAATTGTCTGACCTCGTATAGTAAGCTAAGTCGTACTAGCTCGTACTATCCAGCTATTTCCGAGAGAAAAGCTCCAAAGTTTCCATAGCGGCTTATAAGAAAAAAAATTTCACCGATTGTCTACTAGCTTGATAACTAGGAGGTAGTGCGCCGGCTTTAAGTGTCTGAGGTTTCGAGTTCCATTCTCGCCCGGCCCGGGTTTATATTAACGTCAAGTCACTGGCTTGACCTGACGTCTATATTAGTCTGCCGGTCTATATTAATGTCAAAGATGTCATTCTCGTCGACGTCGTAGATATTTACCTCCGAAACATCGTCTACATTTAATGGAGTTGGGTTTCCTCTGAACCATAATTGCTCAAGCCTCTCATTAAAAACCCATCCACCTTCTGAGACAATAAATTTAGTTCAAGTAGCATTTGTCGCATTATGCCACTTCGAAGCAACATAGATCGTGCGCAAAGCTTTTTGTTCTAAAGAACTTTATCACGGGAGAATGTTATTGAAATCGAAACCTTTAATTTTGTTTTTCATAAACTTCTCATTATTAGACTTGTTTGAATACAGCTTTTGAAAAAGCTGTATGCAAGCTTTTTTCTTCACCATCAATATCCCTTACGTCATTAAGCGAAGCAAAAACAGTCTGGAACTTTTTATTATTAATTTTTATTTTTTCAGTCTAGCCTTTATCTCCATTCACGTGAAGTCGAAAATCTTTTCTATTGATTTAGAGTCAGATAATTTACCGCAGTTACGCCACGGCTGTAACTATTCATACCATATTTTCATACCATACTATTGTGGCCCGATAGTTACTATTTATTATTGTTAAGTATTTTTTTAAAAATAAATAAGTTACATGATAACTGTCTTTTTTGTGAATTTTAAACAGGATCATACAATAGTATAATTGCAAAAAAATTGAAATTATTTAAAATTTATTTACATCTATTCGAAAATGTTTAATTTTAACACAATTTTATAATAATTTTAAAGTAATGAATTTCGTATTTTATATCGAATTCATTTCTTTAAAATTATTATAAAATGTGTTTAAATTAAACATTTCTGAATGGGAATGTACACTAGCGTTAATATTCAAATTTGAAGTATTCAAACCTCCCGCATAAATATCGCGTGGGCAGTGCCATCTAACTAAGTCCGCAAGATTAAGATTAAGTTTTCATGCCATAGATTTTTAAACCGTACCTTGTCGTCTAAAGATACTTTATCTATGGGTACTACATTCAAAAACACCAGAAGACTAGAATGTTCTAGTGAGAGTCTTTTATCTATGGTTCTAATCTCCTTGACGTTGCTCTTCGATCTGCACCTTAGAGGCGCTCTCAAAATAAAATAGTCTCTCTTCAATAGTCTTTTAATTGAAAAAAAACAATTATGAGAACGATATTTATTTTTAAAAAAAGCACAAAAAATTATGTACTATTCAATTTTACTATAGTTTACCATCAATAAACTATTAAAAACTGCAAATAATCATCAGTCATCTCTTCTTGTTACATGCCCTGCTCATTTCCATTTCAGACTCTTTACTCTTCTTATTACATCTGTGACTCCTCTTTGTTTTAGTATCTATTTTATTCTTTTCATATCTCTTTTTTTGTTTTTCCTAGCATACATCTTTCTATACTTCTTTGTGTTATCTGGAATCTTTGAATGATTTTGGCGTTAACATCCATATTTCGTAGCTGTATGTAAGGACTAGTAATATACATTTATCAAATACTTTTTCTTTAAACAGAGTGGGATATATACAGGCCGGTCAAAGTAACTTAGGATTATTGAGCATGCTATTTAGTTTTCTATGACAGCAATGGATGGCGCTAGATGTCCGATTTATAAGTAATTTTGAATATTTTTTACTATTGGCAGAGAACATAAACATATAAATCGTAAGCGGTTAGCGTCACGGCGCGGGAACCACACTACAAACAACGATACACTACACTGACACACTACAATTTGTAAATAGTTTATATTTAAGCTTGTGTTCAATAAATTTCTATTTGATTTGATTGCTGTTCACGTGTAAATGGGCTCTAGGTGCGTATGCTGTTGGCAGTGACAGATGTCTCCTGTCATTTTGAAGTGTGAACATTCCCTCTAAAATTCAGTTACCAGATGCCATTCCTTGCGCAAGTACTTTTTTTATAACCGAATTAAAATGGAGTGTGATAAGTTGTTTTTCCGATGTGTACTTCTACATTACTTTGATTTGAAAAAAAGTGCAGCTGAAGCTCATCGATTGCTTGTGAAAACTTATGGTGAATCTGCTCCATCGGAAACAGTATGTGGAGATTGGTTTCGACGATTCAAAAGTGGCGATTGCGACGTTCACGACAAACAAGTGCCACATCGATTGAAAAAGCTCGAAAATGAACAATTGCAAGCTCTATTGGAAGAAAACCCTGCACAAACACTCAAAGAATTGGCTCACCAGTTCGAAGTCAATAAATCAACCATTCCTCCAGAACAACTGAATTCCCCAGCAGTTGAACAAAATTATGTAGATATTAAAATTGAACCAAAAATTAAAAGCCCTCCAGAACAACCGAGTGCTCCTGTAGTAAATGCATCACAAGATAGACCCTCTACAGTTTTGAGTTATCAAAATCCAGTTGAACAAAATTATGTAGATATTAAAATTGAGCCAAAAATTGAAATAATGGAAAATGATAATTGGAAAGGTATATTACAAATTACAATTAACCTCCTGGCAGTAGCATGTCTTGTAACCATTGTTGATGGTGTCATTGATTATCAGTTTTTTGAAATTAAAAAAAATATATAAAAAGTATTTTTTTAATCAGTTTTATATTAAATATTATTGATAGCCTATGAGACTGCACCACTACTAGGAGATTTAAAAACTTGTTTATAAATGTTTTGATTTATGCTTTAAATAGAAATTAATATAATTTGGTAATTGTTTCAATTAAATCTAGAGGATTTTTTTTATTTTACCTTTTATAATTGAAATTTTCAGTACTAATAAATGAGATAAGTTCATGAATTGATCTTTTTTTAAGCAATTTTTAATTTTTTGTAGTATTAAAAACTGAAATAAACATTGTTCGTAAAATGTTGTTTTTAAAAATTTCACATAAAACTTGATAATTGTAAATTAATAAAACAAAATTTGTTAGTACATTATAGTTTTATTAAAGGTCATAACTCACCATAAAATTTTTATAATAAATTTAATAATTCTGAAGACAATAAAGATGATCTAAGGAAAATAAAAAATGCAATGGAAAAACATTTATATCCTTGTGAAGAATGTACCTAATGTTTTTTACCACATTAACTGATTTAAAGGTAAATTAGTGTTTATTTTCTTTTTATAAATATATTTTTTGTTTTGCTAATTGAAATAAAAGTAAAATTTGAAAAATAGTTTGTTATTCAAAATGAATATGTTATATTTTTATACAAGTTTAATATAAATATTAAGAATTAATTTAAAAAAAGTAACCTGTTAACTTGAGTAGTGGTTCAGAGATTTTATTAGTTTTAAAAATTTTTCTGAAACATTCACAGTTTTTGTAAATGTATATTTTAAATTTATTGTAGGTACATTCTAGGACACATACAAGGTATCATGCATGTAAAGTTTATAATGAAGATTTTTCAAGTTCGAGCACTTTATGTGATCATATGAAGGTATTATAATAAGTTTATTTAAATGTTTAAGAAATTTATCTGTCCAAGTGTCGCATTAGTGCTTATTATTTAAAAGCAATGTATTAAATTTTATATTTATATATTTGAAAAATATGTAGTTTTATTTTTTTAAAAAATAGATCACTAGTTACAATCATCTTTTAAGTGGATTATTTTTTTTTTTATATGTATATATATATATATATATATATATATATATATATATATATATATATATATACACACACACACGTATACATACATATACATTAAATATATACATATATATATGTATATATTTAATGTATACATATGTATATATATGTGTATGTATGTATATGTGTACATATATGTATACATATATGTATATGTGTACATATGTATATGTATACATATATGTATATATATATCTATATATATACACACACATATGTATATATACAGAGCAGATAAATCAACCATTTCACGTTTACAAGCCATGGGAAAGATCCAGAAAGAAGGGAGATGGCTGCAACATGAATTGACCGAAAATGCCATTGCTAATCGTTTAAACATAGAGTTCTTTTCTTATAATGCATAAAAAAAAGTTTTTTGTGGCGTATTGTGACGTGATGAAAAATGGATCTATTTCGACAACTCGAAATGCAAGAAATCATGGGTTGATCCTGGCCAACGTCGACATCGAACCGAAACATCCATGGTCACAAAGCAATGCTCTCTATTTGGTGGGATGTGGAGGGTGTGATGTATTATGAGCTGTTGAAATTGATGGAAACAATCACCGCCGAACATTATCAACAACAATTGGAACGTTTGAATAATTTGACGCCAAAGAAGACCATCAATTGCATCAAATTGCTGAAAAGTGATTATTCTCCATGACAATGTAGCCATGAAACAAATACTGATGAAGCTCAAATGGAAGGTTCTCCCGCACCCAGCTTATTCTCTGGACCTGGCCCTAAGCAATTACCATCTGTTCCGATTGATGCAACACACTTTGAAAGATACACATTTCCATAACTATGAAGTCAAAAATTGGGTTAATGAATGGATTGGTTCAAAAGATAGACCATTCTTTTGCTACGGAATTCAACTTCTGTCAGAAAAGTGGGAAAAAGTCATAGCTTCCGAGGGCAAATACAATTATTCACGTATATAATACGTATTCACACATTTGGTTATTGAAATAAATGCTTAAAAAAATCACAAAAAAACAGTGGCTTTCAATGCAACCTCTTAATAATTTATCCAACTGAGTATTGACGTTCAAAACATTACGTTAGATGTTAAATATACTATACAGTAAAGGCTCTTTTTATACGGTAGATACGTTCCACAGGGAACCACATAAAAAATTACACAAAAAAGGCAACTTACCTTGAAAAATTAAGAATACACTCCATAATTTTCTAAAGCCATATAAAACCAACGTAATGAGCTAAAATAGATCCAAAATCACATAAAAAAAGCTTATGAAAATACAAGAAAATAAGAATGCCTAAAAATTCCTTCAAAAATATGAAACAAATCGATATAAAAATTAAAGTAAGTTTGCTTTAAAACTTATTCATATAATTTTATTGAAAAGTAACAATTATTTTTACATTTTTTTATCAAAACTATTGTTACTATCTGACAATATTCGGCACCATTTGTGAACAGGTGCGAAATCATTTTCATCACTAGAAGAGATAGTTTGTGCATCAGATCTGCATAGTAAAGACAATGGTTCTTCACAAACGGAATTAACGTCAGCTATATCTTCGTTCTGTGTTGATTTTTCTCTCTAACAATGTAATTTGTGATTAAACTTTGCGATGATGATTTTACTAATTTTTTATGCAGTTTGCAATATCCAGACATACAATTCTTGAGCTCACGTTGGAATTTGAAGACTTGTTCAGAATTTTTATGTCATGAACAAAATAATTTTCCAATTTATTGCAAAGTTGAAAACTTTCAAATTATATTTGCAATGAGAGAGATAGGTTTTTTTTCTGCTTTGCTATCATTTTCTGGATCTTCGATGATATTTAAAAATTATGTCAACATCATCAGCATTTAAGGCATTATCCACAAGAAATTCGTCGACATCATTCTGGCTAAATGTATCAAAACCTTGTCCCACCATTTCATGTGCCAAAGTAGTGGATTTCAACTGATAATGCCGATGTTTCATGGTTGTACTGTTTACATCACACCCAGGCCAAGCTGCTTTCTAGCAAGCATTTAAAGTTTATGGTCTTATTTCAACGATAGCAGATACAGCATGATTTAAATAGACCAAAATATAAAATTTTAAATTAAAAAATATAATAATTTAAATTTAAACTTTTTTAGACGACGTGCAGCTTATATATATATATATGTATATATATATACACATGACAAATGTATTTTGTCATGAAAATTTGGCTTTGGAACAAGGAATGAAAGAGGAAATCGACTAATTGATTTTGCAGAGAGTATGGGTTTGTATGTGATGAACTCCTTTTTCAAGAAAAATATCAAAAGGAAATGGACATGGAAAGGTCTCAATAATATCAAAAATGAAATAGACTACATCCTTGTAAATAAAAAATCAATTGTGGAAGATTGTTCCGTATTAAATAGATTTAATTCCGGAAGCGATCATCGGATGGTAAGAAGCAGAATACGCATAAATGCGAGACTGGAAAGAAGAAAACTTTTTAGAACTCCGAGGAAGACAATTAATATTCAAACTCTAAAAGAGAGAAAAGTATAATTTGAAATAGAATTAAAAAACCGTTTTGATATATTGGAGAACGTAAATGCGAATGTAGAAGAAAAAGTGGTTGAAATTATCAAAGAGTCCGCACAAGAAATAGGAGGAACCCTTAAAATAAAATCAAATAAGAAAATAGCAGAAAAAACTAAATGTCTAATGAAGAAGAGAAGAGAAATAAACCTAACAGATAATGTGAAATACCGAATCGAATATATCGAACTTGGCAAAACAGTGAGGAAGTGTATTAGAGAAGACGTTCGAAAGTACAACAATGAACTAATTAGGAAGACTATTGAAGAAAATAAAAGCTACCGAAAAATGAAACAGAGCTTAACGATTGGCAAAGAACATATAACTGCCTTGAAATTAGATGATGGGAGCAGAATTTTCAACAAAAAGGAAATCATTAAAAGAGTAGAAGAATTCTACACAGACCTATACAAAAATACATGTAACAAAGAAAACGAGAATAGAAAACATACAAACCAAGGTGTCCCACCCGTGCTACCGGAAGAGGTTACATATGCAATAAAGAATATGAAAAATGGAAGAGCAGCCGGAAATGATGGGTTAATAGCAGAAATTTTCAAGTTAGAAGGAGAAAAAACAGAAAAAGTTCTCGCTGATATATTCACTGCTTGTATACAAAAAAGAACTATCCCAGATGAATGAAATGAAGCCACCGTAATTCTTCTACACAAGAAAGGAGATAAAGAAGATTTGAAAAATTATCAGCCGATTAGTTTACTACCTACGATATATAAGATCTTTACAAAAATAATTTCGAAACGTCTACAAGTGCAACTGGATTTCGCTCAACCAAGGGAACAAGCAGGATTTAGAACCGGATTTAGTACAATGGATCATATTCAAGTAGTGAGAAGTAATAAGCCGGTCAAATGAATACCAAATACCAGTGTGTCTTGGATTTATAGACTACGAGAAGGCTTTCGACTCCATCACCACCCTGTCGGTACTATCTGCATTGAAGAACCAGGACATAGAGGGCACATATATCGAGCTGCTAGATAACATCTATAAAAAAGCAACGATGTCGGTGAAGCTACATGAAGAAACAAGAAAGATAAAAATCGAGAAAGGTGTAAGACAGGGAGATGCAATTTCTCCGAAATTGTTTACTGCGGCCTTGGAAGAAGTATTCAAATCGCTCGACTGGGAGGACAAAGGAATCGAGATAAAGGGCGAAAGATTAAGCCATCTCCGGTTTGCCGATGATATAGTTATTTTCGCAAATACCCCGGAAGAGTTGCAAAAGAGGATAGAAGAACTAAACGATGCCAGTCAAAAAATCGGCCTCAACATGAATCATACAAAGACAAAAGTACTGTTCAATGCGTTTGTATGTCCGAAGAAAATTGAAATAAAAGGAACGGAAATAGAAGAAGTTAAGAAATATGTCTATCTAGGCCAGCTTATCAACAGAGATGGATCATTCACTGAAGAAGTAAACAGGAGAATAAAAATGAGATGGAGCTCTTTCTGACGAAACGCCTCGATATTTAAATCAACAATCCCACTCTGTTTAAAGAAAAAAGTATTTGATCAGTGTATACTATCGGTCCTTACCTACGGCAGCAAAACATGGGTACTTAACGCCAAAATAGTTCAAAGACTCCAAACAACACAACGAAGTATGGAAAGATGCATGTTGGGAATAACAAGAAGAGATAGAAAGAGAATAGAATGAATACGAAAACAAACAGGAGTCACAGATATAATAAGAAGAGTAAAGAGTCTGAAATGGAAATGGGCAGGACATATCACAAGAAGAGAAGACAACCGATGGACAAGAGAAATTATTGACTGGGAACCAAGGAATATGAAAAGACTGAGAAAGAGACCAATGAACAGATGCGATAAGGATATTAAAAACTTTCTTGGAAAACTGTGGAAAAGAGAGGCACTGAATCGAACAAAATGGAAAATCATGGAAGAGGCCTTTATCCAGCAGTGGATTAACAGGGGCAGAAGATGATGATGATGATATATATATACATATACACAACAGGGAAACACCGAATTTGCAAGAAATATGTACCGCATAATTTCAAAACCACATCAAGAAGATATGCCTAAAAACAGACTCGACTGTATATAAATATATTGTAAGTTTTACTACACTGAATTCTACTATTTTGCTGATCATGTAAAATCAGTTTGAATTTGCTTAAAGAAGTCCTTAAAATGAACTATTATATTTAAATTTGCTTTTGCAATTTCTATCAATTACTCTAGGATCGACCATTTTATTAATAGTATTACGGTGTCTCTTCCCACTTGCTAAAAGTTTCTTTTTCTTATTTCCCACACTTCATGTACTATTATCTTTTTTATCTGTCATATATTTATCACTGGAGCCACCACTATAAGACTCCCCATGTTATATTTCAATTTCTTCATATCATAATTGTTAAAGAACTACTAAAGTTATTAGAAAGATACAAAACTAAACACTGACGGTTGTCAAACCATCAGAACATAATGTGGTATAATTAGGGCAAGTTTGGAGCAAGAGTAGTGTAGGTTTGTGAGATGCATTTTTCTTGTACCAAACTATGTGATGCATTCCCCTTATCACTTATTAAAGTATATCTACTTATCAGATATACATCGATTTGCTACAAAAACAAAACGATCGCAAATGTGTCGAAATATATAATTCGCACATAACCCCGGAGCACATACAAATGAAGTTGCAGCGTTCTTACAGACAACAGCTTATTTCTTAATGAATAAATTTTATTTCGAAATAAGTGTAGTTAACATTTATATATCATAAATATACATACTTATTAATTGAAATACATTCTATTAATCATCGTCTTTAAATTGAATAACAACAAGTTCATACGTGACCACTGTTGCAACTATCTAGAAGCAAAATTTTTGTGTATTGTTTATATATATATATATTTATATATATGTATATATATATATATATATATATATATATATATATATATATATATTTATATATTTATATTTATTTTTTAAGTATCTAATAAATTCAATTTTTTTAATAAAAATAAAAAATATACTGTAAAAAAATAATACTACAAAGATTTATACAATTTATTTAACTAAGTAGCATACTTTTAAGAAAATTTTTTCCGTTAATTTTTGAAAAATGTATTTTTTCTTTAAGTTGCCTTCTCTCTCTCTCTCTCTATATATATATATATATTGTGCGTGTGTGAGAGGGAGTGTATACGAGGTTTGGCAATTAAATTCCTGGATTGGCACAATGAAAAGAAACAATTTATGTAACACGAAAAATGTTTGATGTTCATTCCAAGTTATCTTCACTTACTTTAATAGTTATTGTAACGTTCTAAAAATTTTAAGAGTCGGTAAAAGAATCCAAACAACCTGTTTTTAATTCAAAGGTTGCATTTTTTTTAGTATCTTCTATGTTCTGAAATCTTATCTCTTTGAGAACAGTTTTCACTTTAGGAAACAGAAAAAAGTCTGATGGTGTCAAGTCAGGTGAATAGGGTGGATGATTGATCTCAATAACGCTCTGTTTCATGAGAAATGACTTCACAATCACTGCAGAAAATGGGCAAGTACATTGTAATGCAACTAAAACCAACACTACCATTTTCTCGAAATTGCAGTTGGTTATGAAAAATGTGTTGCAATAATCTTTATCACTTCAACATAGAATGCACTATTAACTATTTGTCCTTCAGATACAATTTTTTAATGGATCACATCTTGTTTATCAAAAAAAGTAGTCAGCATGATTTTAATTCTGGATTTTTGCAAATAAAACTATATGGGTTTTCGTGATGATTTTCCAATCCACTGCATCCTCTGGAGTTTCATCTCAGGATACTACTAAAACATTCGTTACTCATCACTAGTAACAATGCAATTAAGAAATTTTGCATTGTCGCGAGAAGCCTGAACGAAGTCTGTGCACGATACAACTCCTCTCTATTTTTGATCATTTGTTTGTAAGACTGTGCTGGACGAACTTTACACAGATTTTCCTCTGTCTCAAATCTTCATGTAAAATTGGTCGAATCGATTCCTTATTGATGTTCAACTCACTCTCAATTCGCACAACACCCTCACCCTATATTGACAACATTATGAACTGTTATATACTGATTTACTTTAGGTTTAATTTTAGGTGACTCGTGCTGCAGCGTCAATATGGGAATTTAATTGCTAAACCTTGTATATAAGGGTAGTAAAGCAACATTTAATACTTACAGTAAGAATTATACGTTTTCGTACAGAAAAAAAGTTCATTCCTGTGAATGCAATATCAGCAGCATCAATTTGATCGATAAATCTTGTCACCTATATTTAAAAAAACAGTTTATATTTGTATTAAAATATGAAATAACTTATACTAAAAATTAATAACTAATCTATTATTAAAATAACCAGGCAAAAATTTAAATTGATTCTGCAGTATAAAAGTCCTATTTGTTAGTACTTATATTTTTTTTCATTAATATCATTTTTTACATCAAATGGAATATATATATATATATATATATATATATATATATATATATATATATATATATATATATATATATGCAGGTTTTCCAATAAGGACCCATTTTTTTTAATTTGAAATAAAACAAAATGTTTGCTGAAATTTCAAGTTTCTTTATTGTAGATACTAGTTGGGGGTGTGCCACTTATAAATGAGATTATATCGTATATATAATAATCGTATATCGTAATAATATCAACAGCCTCGCTCTCACTACTGTCTCTTCAGATTTCATCTTTTAGGTTGGAATTTTTTTAGGATTATTGATGTGTATACCTGTCCTTTGACATGACCCCAAATAAGGTACCTAGAGAGTTCGAAATGAGCCTCGTCGCTAAAGATGACTTTTTTAGAAAAATTGTATTGTTGTTCCAATATCTAATTAACAAATCTCCGACGCAGTAAACAGTCTGCTGGCATCAATTTTATGCTAACTGAACCTTATAAGCCATCAGCAATAAAGCCTTATGCAAAATACGCCATGTGGTTGTCTGTGAAAGGCCCAGTTTCTATGGACGTCGTGAACTTAACATTCCTTGCTCTTCTGATACACTTCAATGAACCAACTCAATGTTTTCTTCAGAACGAGCACTACCAACACGTACTGGTGTTGATTTATCTTTAACCGATCCAGTCTCTTCAAATTTACTCACTAATCGAAGTATTGTTGATTCAGATGGACGAGTATGTCGAGAATAAATATCGCGTAATTTACAAAATACCTTTTCTCTAGAATTACTATTTCTATAATACAATTGTATTATTTCAATGCGTTGTTTTGTTGTATACGAAGCCATAACTAAAAATGGCAACGACAAAATTTAACAAATGTCAAAAAATACAGCGTAACGTCTTAAAAAAGTGCGTTCCTATTGGAAAACCCTTTACGTTGATAACTGATTTGTGTTAAATACTATTGTTTATTTGCTGAACACCATATGGTGGACCTAAGTATAAGGAAATGTTTTCCCTATACATGTAAATGTTTATATTTCCAAAAATTTTATTTTCAACAGCAATTTTTAAAATCGGTCTTCAACAATATCATTCGAGGTACATCAAAGGGATTTATGTTTCTACAAGGACTCTCTCGTTCAATATAGTAAAAAATAACATTTGCTGTTTAGTGTTTAATAATAAAGGATAAAACATTAGACGCCGTACATATTTCTATTGCTCATAAAAACATTAAAGATAAAAATACTTGACATTTTCACTTAAATAAATCTTAGTATTGTAAAAATAGTCGATTGATCAAGGGATTTATTGTTGAAAAGCGCACAGTGGACATTCATACTGACAGAAAAATAATATTTGAAAATTACACTTTTATTTAAATCGATATAACATTGTCAGGATCAAACTGCTACTATGTATATAAAATTTATACTCGACAGAATTGCATTGCTTGTAACAATAAATCAATTCTAAAATGAATATAATATATTTATTCTTAATACTAAATAAATCCTACTA
>CM068316.1:25559105-25589105 GCA_034766995.1 Acanthacorydalis orientalis
ATTTCTAAATAAATTGTTGTCGATTTTTGTATTATTATTAGGAGACCCTTCCTTCTCCACGCACAGAAACACTATATATATATATATATATATATATATATATATATATATATATATATATATATATATATATATATATGTATATATGTATCTAATATATCTATACAAGTAGAGATAATTTATAAAGTAATTTAATTTAAAAAATAGTGATAAAAAATAGCTATGCACTAAATAAATAAATCTTTTCTATGTTTACGATAATTTTGATTTTTTTACTATTTATTATCTCACTTCCACTCTATCTACGTATTATATTATAGACATTTCCAATTAAATACTTTCTTTTAAGATATAAGAACAAGATATATTTATAATTCAGACGAGAATGTCCTTAAAATATTTAACTGGGACATAGGTTCGTAAATTACTAAAAATTTAATAATTGTCAGTCTATAATATTTCATTTATACCTTCATTATATATCTTTTCCGAAAAGAAAAATATCTATGTAATTTTTTTTCATACGTACTCGAATGTGTGAAGTAGTTGAACTAGTATAAAGAATAAATTGCTTCCGAAAGATAACATCATAATATGGGAGATATGGGAATCAATTAATCTCCACAGATCATACAATTCAGTATAATCTTTACGTACGGCACACCAAAAATGAGAAATGTTCTGTAAATAATATACGTTTTTAGTTAATTTCTTATTCAGTAAATTCATCAAAAAAAAAAAAAATAAATAAATACATAAATAATTCACATAGTAAATAATTTGAAAAGTATAACAGAAAATACAGTAATTAAATGAATTTAATATAAATCATATGACGTACACTTTAAGTTTTTATTTTTACAAAAGATAAGTCGAAAATTGTATTATCTTGCATGTTTTCGTTCTTTTGAAACGTTTGGGTTTTTATCTTCTACGACAAGTTTCAACCCATGTGCTATTTGCAAGTAATTGTACATAAGCACCTGCATTATTCAACCCAAACTTATTAAATAAACTTTTGAGATATGTGAATAAAAATAAAACTCTGATAAGAAATAACGTAATAATTAATAATGTAAAAAAAAGGGTTCAATATTTTTAAAACACATCTTGGAAACGGGATATGACATAAAATATTAGGTTGGTGCAAAAATAATTGCCGTTTTACGTATCATGTACAGAAACGCATGTATCAGTTAACAGGTGGGCTGAAAAGTTCGTAGGCTTGCATAGAAAAAATTTTTTTTTTGATAGAATTTGATTTTATTATTCAATATAGTTCCCTTCGAGGGCGATACAACGATTATAGCGGTCATACAATTTTTCGATACCATTTTTATAATACGATTTGTCTTTAGCCTCAAAGTAGGCTTCAGTTTCGGCGATTACCTCTTCATCGGAGCAAAATTTCCGTCCAGTACGGTGGATACGGAAGCAATTCGAAGCCCAATTCTTGCAATTTCGCCATCGATTTCATTGATTTGTGACACGGTGCATTGTCTTGATGAAACAGCACTTTCTTCTTCTTCAAATGAGGCCGCTTTTTCGCGATTTCGTCTTTTAAACGCTCCAATAACGCTACGTAATAGTCGCTGTTTATGGTTTTTCCCTTTTTAAGATAGTCAATGAATATTATACCATGAGTATCCCAGAATACTGATGCCAGAACCTTGCCAGCCGACTTTTGCGTCTTTCCACGCTTTGGAGTCGGTTCATCACGTGCAGTCCACTTGGCTGACTGTCGATTGGACTCCGGTGTGAAATGATGGAGCCATGTTTCATCCATCGTCACATATCGACGCAAAAATTCGGATTTATTACGATTGAACAGCTCCAAACACTTCTCAGAATCATCGATTCGTTGTTGTTTTTGGTCGATTGTGAGCTCGCGCGGCACCCACTTTGAACAGAGCTTTCGCATATCCAAATATTCATGCACGATATGACCAACACGTTCCTTTGATATCTTTAGGGTCTCAGCTATCTCGATCAACTTCACTTTACGGTTATCAAAAATTATTTCGTGGACTTTTTTGATGTTTTCGTCGGTAACAGCCTCTTTGGGGCGTCCACTGCGTGCATCGCCCTCGGTGCTCATTTCGCCTCGTTTAAATTTAGCAAACCACTTCTCTACGGTTGATTTTCCTGGTGCAGAGTCCGAATAATGTTTATTAAGCCAAGCCTTGGTTTCAACAGTATTTTTTTTCGCCCAAAAGCAATACTTTATTAACACACGAAATTCCTCTTTATCCATTTTTTCAAGGTAACAAAAGTTCTTTCACTAAAAATGCTATAACTCAGATACTAATAGTGCAACAGCTGTCAAATTTATACACACGTCTTTTGAAGGTTAGGGCTAACTAAAAATCATATGGATTTGATACTAGTAGCGCCATCTATGTGTCAGCCTACGAACTTTTCAGCCCACCTGTTAAGAATTATATTTATTAATCAAAATAAAAACCATTGGCGTGTACACATTTCTCCTAACGGGAAGCAAGTTTCTTTATTCATACAAGATAGAATTCTGGAGTCTTGGAATTAACGAATTCATCGAAAGCGCTTTGAGCTGATGCTTGACCTTCGAAAGCCTTCTCTCGTAGGAAATTATTTAAATGTTTAAAAAAATAATAATCTGTGCGAAAAACAGGTCCGAAAAATAAGGTGGGTGAGGTAAGTTTGTAACTATTGTCCAATTTTGTTATTTGTACGGCTTTCTTATTAGATTTTTTATAAAAACAATATTTGTAATAAATTATAGATTGTTTATAATAAAACAAATGTTGGAAAGTAAAAAAATCTTTCTATATTATAAAAATTGAACCGGTGATGCCGTTCCCATGACTTTTATTCTCTCTCTGATTGGTCGATAACAGTCGCGTGGTCTGTGTTATGACTGGTAACTATGAATCGCGTGATCGAATGATCTCCAACCTAATTAACTGAAAAACTTTTCCAATAAAATACTATGATTTACATGTATATTATTTGAAATTTCTGTTATTTATTTGAAGGAGCGAGCGACACTTCTCCCGGATTAGCGCGCGTAGCGAGCAGAGGACGGAGATCCATAGCATTTCATTCATACAATAACAAATAAAAATCCTTAAGTAACACTGATGTAAAGTCTGCTTCTGACTCTAAGCAAGGTGTTCGAGAGGATATTACTGAATAGAATAACAGCGCATGAGGAATCCTGCAGGAACATATTTCCGGAGCAATTTGGATTCCGTAAAGGACATGCCACGATGCACCAGCTGACGAGCATCGCTGAGCACGTTATAAAGAGTTTCCAGAAGGGATACCGCACGTCCATGACACTATTGGACATGGAGAAGGCGTTCGATACAGTATGGCATGATGGCCTGATATACAAGTTAATCGCGATTCGATTACCAATATACCTGGTGAAGATCATAGATAAGTACCTGAGAAACGGGACTTTTATCATCGAAGTCAATGGAAAGAATTCCACAGAAAAACGAATTCGAGCAGGAGTACCGCAAGGCTCGATACTCGGGCCAGTCCTATTTACGTATTACATCAATGATATATGGAGAGATGTAAAAACGAACATGGCTCCGTACGCAGATGACACAGCCACATACACGACAGGTTTCAACCTAGAAGCCATGAAAAACAGACTGCAGGACGATATTGACAGCCTGGTGAATTAATTCGACAAATGGAAGCTGAAGGTGAACGTGGCCAAGACTGAGGCAATCACCTTCGACAGGAAGATAAACGTCCCAAATCCAGGTAAAATCGTTATGAACGGAACGCCCATCGAATGGAAGAATAAAATACCTCCAATTCGATAGAAATATATTATATAACGAACACCTCTACAACGTGACCAAGAGGACCAGAGCGGTGGCTGCAAAATTGAACGGCCTGATGGCCAGGAACAACAATCTAAGTACAGAAAATAAGAAACTGCTGTACATATCGGTAATTAGACCGATGATGACCTATGCAGCGCCGATTTGGAGAAGAACAAGAAGAACAAATATGAAAATACTGCAACGACAACAGAACAATTTTTTACGAAAGGTGTTAAACAAAGATTCCGACTATCCAACAGCTGAATTACACAAAGAAGCAGAGATAGAATATCTCAGAACATATATACGAGGGTGGTCCCAGAAGTACCCGACCCAACAAAGAAAACACAAAAATTTTGGAAAAAAATATATTTATTTTTCAACATAATCTCGTTTCAGCTCTACACAATTCTCCCAGCGATGTTCAATAAGTTCGATACCCGTTTTATAATAAGAACTGTCTTGCTCCTCAAAATACCCATTAACTGCCGACATCACTTCTTCATCGTTGGGAAATCTTTGACCACTGAGCCATTTATTCAAGTTTGGGAACAGAAAATAATCCGAGGGGGCTAAATCTGGCGAATAGGGTGCATGAGGTAGCAATTCAACTTTAATTCATTAATTTTGGCCATTGCAATAACGGATTTGTGAGCTGGTGCATTGTCTTGATGAAACAACACTTTCTTCTTAGCCAAATCCGGCCGTTTTTGCTCGATTTCTTCGCTCAAACGTTGCAATAAGTTCGCATAATACTCGCCGTTGATAGTTTTTCCTTCTTCAAGATAGTCAAGGAAAATTATCCCACGCGCATCCCAAAAAACCGACGCCATGACCTTGCCTGCAGATGAAACGGTCTTCGCCTTCTTTGGAGCCGGTTCTCCCTTTTCAGTCCATTGTTTTGATTGTTCTTTTGTCTCGGGTGTGAAGTGATGAACCCATGTTTCATCCATGGTTATGAAACGGCGCAAAAATTCTGCTTTGTTGCTGTGAAACTTCGCCAAACACTCAATTGAAACATCTTCACGACACTGTTTTTGCTCGAGTGTGAGCAAACGCGGCACCCATCTTGCACACAGCTCTCTCATGTCCAAATTTTCAGATAATATGCGATGTACCGCACTTTTTGCAATGCCTACTATGTCTGCTAGCTCGCGCACTTTCAGTCAACGATCATCCAGTACCGCTTTGTGGATTTCCTTCGCCATTTCTGGAGTCTTCACCTTATTTGGTCGACCACTGCGATGCTCGTCTTGGCAGCTCGTACGGCCTCGTTTAAACTCTGCTACCCAATATTATACTGTTGTAAACGAAGGAGCAGACTCACCCAGAGTAGAATCCAGTTCAGCTTTTATATTGGTTGGGCTGAGGCGTTTCAAATAAAAGTATTGTATCACGTAACGATGACCAATTTTCTCCATTTTCACAAATTCACTGAAAACGTTCACTATTGATGGCTGCCAAACAAATACCAAACAACGTGGCGTCCTCAAACTTGAAACATATGCTTTATAGATTGTGTACTTTCTAATACAGTGATATTTTTCAAATAACTACCGGTATCTCTAGGTCAGGCCGGGTACTTTTGGGACCACCCTCGTACTCAGGATGAGCAAAAACTTCTACAAGAAGAAACCCGACGAAAACATTTTGATAAATAAACTGGACGCAGCCAATTTCAAGAGACGCTGGCTGAGACCGAAGAGCAGTACCAGGAGATACAGACCGACGATCTACCTGAGCCCCAGCACGTTCCTGCACCCGCTACCTGGAGGCGGCAACGGCTGAGAAGTCCGCGATGGAGAAGTCATCACCTCGCAGAGACGACGGAGTGGAACGAGGAACAACGAACACAACGACAAGAGTTAAAAATTGTTATACACACCCCGGTTGATTGTTATACAAAGAGTGTTATACGGGAGTTTCGTACGTGATAGCTGCATAGATACATGCAACGGGAAGGGGGAGGGTGACCTTCACTCGTCGAGACAGGTCAACTAGGTTTTTTGAAAATTTTCCTAGCGAGAAAGTCAAGACATGGAACAGTTAAACAGCAAGATTGCTAATAATTCATGTTAAAGTCTAGATAATAGGTATTTAATCCCAAGGCTCGACAACTCGCCCCAAGAATACCGAGAAAGGTGACAATATCAGACAAAAACCAAAACTGTTCAAAAAAAACTGATGTAAAGTTTCATTGTGAGTCCCTGTATAAGATTTGTATACATAACAACTTTTCATATTACATAAAACAATATATGCATTGTTAAAATGAGTAACAGGTGGGCTGAAAAGTTCGTAGGCTGACACATAGATGGCGCTACTAGTATCAAATCCATATGATTTTTAGTTAGCCCTAACCTTCAAAAGACGCGTGTATAAATTTGACAGCTGTTGCACTATTAGTATCTGAGTTATAGCATTTTTAGCGAAAGAACTTTTGTTACCTTGAAAAAATGGATAAAGAGGAATTTCGTGTGTTAATAAAGCATTGCTTTTTGGCGAAAAAAAATACTGTTGAAACCAAGGCTTGGCTTAATAAACATTATTCGGACTCTGCACCAGGAAAATCAACCGTAGAGAAGTGGTTTGCTAAATTTAAACGAGGCGAAATGAGCACCGAGGACGATGCACGCAGTGGACGCCCCAACCCCCTGTTACCGACGAAAACATCAAAAAAGTCCACAAAATAATGTTTGATAACCGTAAAGTGAAGTTGATCGAGATAGCTGAGAGACCCTAAAGATATCAAAGGAACGTGTTGGTCATATCGTGCATGAATATTTGGATATGCGAAAGCTCTGTTCAAAGTGGGTGCCGCGCGAGCTCACAATCGACCAAAAACAACAACGAATCGATGATTCTGAGGAGTGTTTGGAGCTGTTCAATCGTAATAAATCCGAATTTTTGCGTCGATGTGTGACGATGGATGAAACATGGCTCCGTCATTTCACACCGGAGTCCAATCGACAGTCAGCCGAGTGGACTGCACGTGATGAACCGACTTCAAAGCGTGGAAAGACGCGAAAGTCGGCTGGCGAGGTTCTGGCATCAGTATTCTGGGATACTCATGGCATAATATTCATTGGCTATCTTAAAAAGGGAAAAACCATAAACAGCGACTATTACGTAGCGTTAGTGGAGCGTTTAAAAGACGAAATCGCGAAAAAGCGGCCTCATTTGAAGAAGAAGAAAGTGCTGTTCCATCAAGACAATGCACCGTGTCACAAATCAATGAAATCGATGGCGAAATTGCAAGAATTGGGCTTCGAATTGCTTCCGCATCCACCGTACTCTCCAGATCTGGCCCCCAGCGACTTTTTTCTGTTCTCAGACCTCAAGAGGATGCTCGCTGGACGGAAATTTTGCTCCGATGAAGAGGTAATCGCCGAAACTGAAGCCTATTTTGAGGCTAAAGACAAATCGTATTATAAAAATGGTATCGAAAAATTGTATGACCGCTATAATCGTTGTATCGCCCTCGAAGGGAACTATACTGAATAATAAAATCAAATTCTATCGAAAAAAATTTTTTTTCTATGCAAGCCTACGAACTTTTCAGCCCACCTGTTATAACAACAAATATAAGTAAAAAAGTGAGATATTTTCTCTGTGTAAATAATCACCAACTACATTATGACATATTTGAAAAAATAAAAGTAAAATCGAAACTACCGGAACATTAGTTTGATGTTATTACCATATAAATAAATATTCATTATGTTTAACTGTGAATTCAAACTTACTCTGTATCGTGAGGATGATTCCAGAAATTCGTTTATTCTTTTATTGATTCTTGCAAATTCTTGCGATAAACAATAACTTATACACATTAAGAATAAGTCGATGAAATTCCATGCAAAAGTAAATATAATATTCATTATCACAAACACATAACCATTCCAAAATGTTGCTGGTATGTAGTAAAAAACATGAGGAAATGTGTTCATTAAAAATGTATTAAATAGATTACAATCTTCAGTTGCACATCTCAATCCAACTATCTGGTTAACGATGAACAGAAAATGTTCCGCTAAAAGTTTGTTTTACGATGAAAATGTTATATATATAACAGGTGGGCTGAAAAGTTCGTAGGCTGACACATAAGTCAAATATCAATAGTATCAAATACATAAGATTTTTAGTTAGCCCTAACCTTCAAAAGACGCGTGTATAAATTTGACAGCTGTTGCACTATTAGTATCTGAGTTATAGCATTTTTAGTGAAAGAACTTAAGTTAGGCTTCAGTTTCGGCGATTACCTCTTCATCGGAGCAAAATTTCCGTCCAGCGAGCATCCTCTTGAGGTCTGAGAACAGAAAAAAGTCGCTGGGGGCCAGATCTGGAGAGTACGGTGGATGCGGAAGCAATTCGAAGCCCAATTCTTGCAATTTCGCCATCGATTTCATTGATTTGTGACACGGTGCATTGTCTTGATGAAACAGCACTTTCTTCTTCTCCAATAACGCTACGTAATAGTCGCTGTTTATGGGTTTTCCCTTTTTAAGATAGTCAATGAATATTATGCCATGAGTATCCCAGAATACTGATGCCAGAACCTCGCCAGCCGGCTTTTGCGTCTTTCCACGCTTTGGAGTCGGTTCATCACGTGCAGTCCACTCGGCTGACTGTCGATTGGACTCCAGTGTGAAATGATGGAGCCTTGTTTCATCCATCGTCACACATCGACGCAAAAATTCGGATTTATTACGATTGAACAGCTCCAAACATTCCTTAGAATCATCGATTCGTTGTTGTTTTTGGTCGATTGTGAGCTCGAGCGGCACCCACTTTGAACAGAGCTTTCGCATATCCAAAATATTCATGCACGATATGACCAACACGTTCCTTTGATATCTTTAGGGTCTCTCAGCTATCTCGATCAACTTCACTTTACGGTTATCAAAAATTATTTTGTGGACTTTTTTGATGTTTTCGTCGGTAACAGGGGGTTGGGGCGTCCACTGCGTGCATCGTCCTCGGTGCTCATTTCGCCTCGTTTAAATGTAGCAAACCACTTCTCTACGGTTGATTTTCCTGGTGCAGAGTCCGAATAATGTTTATTAAGCCAAGCCTTGGTTTCAACAGTATTTTTTTTCGCCAAAAAGCAATGCTTTATTAACACACGAAATTCCTTTTCATCCATTTTTTCAACGTAACAAAAGTTCTTTCACTAAAAGTGCTATAACTCAGATACTAATAGTGCAACAGCTGTCAAATTTATACACGCGTCTTTTGAAGGTTAGGGCTAACTAAAAATCATATGGATTTGATACTAGTAGCGCCATCTATGTGTCAGCTTACGAAATTTTCAGCCCACCTGTTATATATATATATATATATACTACTGCTCATAAGTATTCAGACATCCCGATAAATTAGGATAATTCGGTTCAAATTAGTTATGTATCTTACTAATGCGCTTAATTATTATTATTGTCTGTAGATTATTTTCCATTGTTTAAATAATAATTAATTACTAGAAACATAGAAAATTGAATAAAGCGAGACTTTTCATAAAAAAAATGGTTCCGGGAAATTTCAGCAGTGAAGTAAGGAACAGACATTGTCTAGGTTTTTCCAGGTAATTAATGTGTTATTGTAGATTTTGTAGTAGGAGAAGTATTTCTTGCTTTTGCTATCTAGTTTGTAATCATTCAAATTTGTCAAGATCAAGTAATAATATCGAAATAAGCGCAGCGTTTAAAATAACTGAAGATTGGAATTTTGCTTTTGATTTTTTATTGAAAGTGAAGTGGATGGATGAAGTGAAGGAACATTCGATAGACACTCGGAGCATGATAATCTCCCGACATAAATTGGGACAAAGTAACCGGCAAATAGCAAAATATTTAAAATTATCTTGTAAGGCAGTAAACAGCATAGTTAAAAAAATATAAATAAGTATTGTAAACAAAAAACGAACCGGGTGCCCAGGAACAACAACAACGTTAGAAGATTACTGACAATGAGCAAACGTAATCGATGCTTAACAGCACCAGAAATAATGATATAAGGTAATGACAGTCGACGAAAGCCTCTCAGTATTTCATCTGTTAGGGTTAAATGAGGTTGGCTTGTACGGAAGGATAGCTGTAAGAAAACCCTTACACCGACCAATAAATATCAAGAAAAAGCTGTATGGGCAAAACAACACTGAAAAACTGGACGACTACTGATTGGAAAAAGGTTCTATCGAGTGACGAATCAAAATTTGAAGCTTTTGGTTCAAGAAGAAGTATCTTTATCCGCAGATCAGCTGAAGAGCAGGTGTCAAATAAATTTTTAGTTCCATCTGTTTAACGTAGTGCAAGTGAGGTGAAGGTGTGGGGTTAGGAGATGGTGTTAAAATAGAACGGAAACTAAACAAAGAGCACTACAAGGACTTATTGCAGAAGCATACTTTACCTTCTGGAGCAAGGATTGTTGGGAAATTATTCGTTTTTTAACAGAAAAACGATCCCAAACACATGTCCAAATTGTGTATAAACTTCCCGAAGCAAATGGAAATAAAGAAAACTCTTAAAATGATAGTTAAGTGTTCTCAGTCACCGATATAAATCCTATAGAGCTCTTATCGGATGAGCTTGACCGAATTGTTCGAAAGACGTGTCCAACATCACAGCAAGATCTTTGAAAATACTACAGGAAGAATGGAGAAAAATAAAGCCGGAAACATTGAAAAAACTTATAAATAGAATGCCTCGAATATGTCAAGCTATCATAGCAGTTACATTAATGAGTGTAATATTTAAATATAAAACTAGTTTTATTCTTTTTTTTCTACAATCTGTATTTTAACATTACAATAAACATATATATATATATATATATATATATATATATATATATATATATATATATATATATATATATATTGTGGTATACGACATACAAACGGATTGTCATAGCTGTCTAAGCAAGCAAATATCATAGAATAAATAGATTGTTCTAGAACAATCTAGAGAGTAACAGCTCGATATAAAAAGGTTGCTTAGATAGTTATCGACAGTATTTTGTTCTAACAACAACAAACTAATATACGCATAAAATTAGTCGATTGTATTTGACAACAAAACTATATTCATACCCATAAAATTAATAGATTGCATTTGTATTTGACAACAAATTAAAAAATTAAATATAGTACAAACCACTTTGGACAAAGTATAAATGTGCCCCGGTTACAGTAACTGAAAATCAATCAAGATCGACCATCGGGCACCAAAGGGAACCGTTCTGGCAACCAACGCCCAAGGGATACGACAATATATATATATATATATATATATATATATATATATATATATATATATAAATTAAACAAATTATTTATACCCGAAATATAGGACATTGGTTTATAGAAAGAGAAATGCCTGAATATTTATGAGCGGTAATATATATGTATATATAAATATACACAACACACACACGCACGAGGGCTCATCATTTAATTCGAGGAATGACCCCCCCCCCCAATTAATATTCATGTAGAGAATTATGTGACAGTGTTTCCTTTTTATAATGTTTCCCTTTGAAGTGTATGCATTTTAGATGGCGTATTATCCGCGTGTTGTAAGTTTTCTGGAAACCGTTGTTTTATATGCTGTACAGAACGGTCATTGTAGGCTTTGCGGAGCCTTTCATTGGACAAAAAAAGATTCTTCAGAAAATCTCACCTCACACTCCCTATACCGGCAAAATTTAATTCATCCAAGATTTCCTGTGCTCGTGAAATTTACTCACGTGTTGTGGAAGACGTTGGCTGACCTAACCTTGAATCATATGCGATAGATTCTGATTCTGCGAATCGTTTATACCATTTGGAATCTGTAGTTATTGTCAGACAATCATCACCATAAGCTTCAATCATTTCTTTAACTGTTTTTGAAGCAGAAAGGACGACATAACGGTACTCTAGCTGTAAAGCGTTCATCTCTAATGCTAACTTGCACACTGATGCCAAAACCGCCGACGCAGGCGCTAGACGCAGAATTATGAGCAGGCACTACACAAGTCAATCCCCTAAGGCCGAATAAAGTGTCGATAGTAATTAGAGCCCGATGGTGAGATATGCTGAACAATATTCAAAAATGGATGGTCATTCCGCGAATAAAATGATTAGCCCACATATATGTATAAATAATTATCTGGAAGTCTATACACCACTACATTATTTAAGGGCATATATACCTTCTGAGAGGTGAAAAAAATCGATTTTTCAAAAATTACATATTCGGGTAGTACGATTCTCAAAAATATTTTCATAAAATTTTATTCCGAATTTCGTTAAATTGCCAAAGGTACAGACAAAAATGTGGTGGTGGTCGGGCGCCCTGCCGCGTGGCGTCTGGAACACTGTTTACGTATAAATATGACTATTAAGCACTTCCACGGAATGTTCTTGGAGCGATAATATTCATTTACGAAGATCTGAGGTCGGAGAGTCTACTGGAGTTTTGCGTGGGAGGATCTGCACAAAATAACAATAAAAGTTTAAACCATTTTATATGGAAAATAGTGTCGAAGGAATTACACAGCGGTCTTTCTGTAGTCGACATTGCTGCAAATATCGCCGCTTGTGTATTCAACGAGGTATCAATGTCACTTTTAAAAATGATGAAAATCGATTGTGGAAACTTTGCTCTTCAGTGGGCCAAGAAAAACGATTTCAGGAGTTCGAGTTCCGAGGAGCGCGACAAAGAAAGCCCGGACAGCGCGCAAAGCCCAAAAAAATGAGGAAGAAAGACTCACTCCGACGGAAGGTACATTTTACAGTTCAGGCATCGATGATAGCGTGTAAATTAACAGAAAAACATTAATTCACTAAAAAATATAATCGACATCTGGCTTTAAAATCAACTTGAAACTTTAAACGCGTTTTTCTCAAAACTAAGTTTTCCTTATCGGTACCAGAAATAGCTCAGCAAATACTTGACCAATTTGCATGAAATTTTGCACAAATATTTCTGAGATCACTATCTAGTTTTTGACGTACAATCGTTTCGATTTTGTATTATTCAATTTGTCATTAACAAAATAGATGCCCATTTCAAGGTCGAAATTTCATGTTTTTTTTCAAACAGCTGCCATTTCTGAAAAAATGATTGTTTAAACAAAAGGCTATGTCATTAATCAGTTTAGTCTATCTATTTTAATTTGCAATTAAAACATTTTGATTCGTTAACATCTCCCGGAAATACATCTGGTACCACGGAACGCTGAATCGATTACGTCACCTCAATAATGGATTAGTACTAGCACGTGGCGCAAAATATCGACTTGAAAAAATATTAATATAATTCACATTATATGCGTTTTAAAATGTATATTTTCCAATTAAACATTATTTTTTCCGTGTGAAAAAAATTCATGAAAATAGGCTATTTTTGAGGTCTCAAAAGGTATATATGCCCTTAAATCTTTTTGTTTAATATTGACACAAATAATTTCATATATTGTCTATTCATTTTAGTAGAGAGTTAAGTTTTGTCTAACTATAATAGAGACAAATATACGTTTCCCTCTTCTCTCTTTAGCATAATAAAAATATATTAAATTTTTGAAAAGAAAAAGTATTATTATAACAAATCAAATCATGATTTGATTCATATAAATACAAATATATCGAGTTAATTGTTTTCAATTCAAGATTACACGTTTTTTTTTATTCTCTGTACTTCCATAATTAACTATTTATAACATAACAGGTGGGCTGAAAAGTTCGTAGGCTGACACATAGATGGCGCTACTAGTATCAAATCCATATGATTTTTAGTTAGCCCTAACCTTCAAAAGACGCGTGTATAAATTTGACAGCTGTTGCACTATTAGTATCTGAGTTATAGCATTTTTTGTGAAAGAAATTCTGTTACATTGAAAAAATGGACAAAAAGGAATTTCGTGTGTTAATAAAGCATTGCTTTTTGGCGAAAAAAAATACTGTTGAAACCAAGGCTTGGCTTAATAAACATTATTCGGACTCTGCACCAGGAAAATCAACCGTAGAGAAGTGGTTTGCTAAATTTAAACGAGGCGAAATGAGCACCGAGGACGATGCACGCAGTGGACGCCCCAAAGAGGCTGTTACCGACGAAAACATCAAAAAAGTCCACAAAATAATGTTTGATAACCGTAAAAGTGAAGTTGATCGAGATAGCAGAGACCCTAAAGATATCAAAGGAACGTGTTGGTCATATCGTGCATGAATATTTTGGATATGCGAAAGCTCTGTTCAAAGTGGGTGCCGCGCGAGCTCACAATCGACCAGAAACAACAACGAATCGATGATTCTAAGGAGTGTTTGGAGCTGTTCAATCGTAATAAATCCGAATTTTTGCGTCGATATGTGACGTTGGATGAAACATGGCTCCATCATTTCACACCGGAGTCCAATCGACAGTCAGCCGAGTGGACTGCACGTGATGAACCGACTCCAAAGCGTGGAAAGACGCAAAAGTCGGCTGGCAAGGTTCTGGCATCAGTATTCTGGGATACTCATGGTATAATATTCATTAACTATCTTAAAAAGGGAAAACCATAAACAGCGACTATTACGTAGCGTTATTGGAGAAGAAGAAAGTGCTGTTTCATCAAGACAATGCACCGTGTCACAAATCAATGAAATCGATGGCGAAATTGCAAGAATTGGGATTCGAATTGCTTCCGCATCCACCATACTCTCCAGATCTGGCCCACAGCGACTTTTTTCTGTTCTCAGACCTCAAGAGGATGCTCGCTGGACGGAAATTTTGATCCGATGAAGAGGTAATCGCCGAAACTGAAGCCTATTTTGAGGCTAAAGACAAATCGTATTATAAAAATGGTATCGAAAAATTGTATGACCGCTATAATCGTTGTATCGCCCTCGAAGGGAACTATATTGAATAATAAAATCAAATTCTATCAAAAAAAAATTTTTTTCTATGCAAGCCTACGACCTTTTCAGCCCACCTGTTAAATAATGTTTTTAAAATATTAAATGTATAGCGATGTTGTATTCCAAAATACAAATCATAAATACTGTGTCTTACTTGCAGCTAATATGTAAAAGGTTACAGAAATGATATTGGTCCGTTTTCGCACATTCACTGTATATTCATAAGACTTGAGAATCGAATTCACTTTGGTCCATTTAGTAATGATCATCGGCCAATGACGTGCGAGGTTTAAGAACATTATGCAAACCGTAAAAACAGTAGTATAAAAAATGACAGACGCTGAAAAAAACAAGCAAGTAAAAAGCTTGTATGTCACGGTTTAAGTATCGTTAAATTTGCATTAAAAATATTTAATTAATCGAATTTCATTGAGATGTGCATGCAGCTTTAAACTTTCATAAATGTTTTCATTTACAAACTATATCTATATTTTTACGAACGCATGCGAATACAGGATGTATTTATGTTTTCCATTTGCGAGCGAATAATACGGTTAATAATAATTTAATACAATACTTCCAGGATTTTGACTTGTCACTAAAGATAAAATTCTAACAATTTTAAACGTATTTCCAATATCTCCATGTTATAAATAATGGAAATGTATTTAATCAAAACATTAACTGTGAAATATTGGTCGAACAGTAAACATTTCCAATGCCTATTTTTCTTCTTTCAAATAATATAAATTGAAAAATAATTAGATGTTTTATCAAACACATACACAATTATAAATGAAAAACATAATACTTAAATCCACAAAGTATAAAAAAACAAATTGAAAGAAAACATTTTATTTTTAAACATTTGGTTATCAAAAATGCTGTCCCTTTTCCCGAATAAAACTAATAATTTAATATTATTGAACAATTATTTTTTCTCTACCGTTCGATAATTGTTTATCATCTAGTCTATAATTTATAAATTTCAGTTTTGTAAAATTGAGATTTTGAAAGGATTTCATATTTTTAAAATTAAATCACAGCTTGAAAAAATCTATGTTCATTCTGTTCTTTTGCTTTACGCGAAGCATATACGGAGATAGAGTCATAAGTACCCGTGTTTGACAAGAAAACGTATTTTTTTGAGCAAATTATTTTTTATTTTTTAAAGTAATCTCCTTTTAGCTTAATGCACTCAATCCAACGCATATTTAAACGAGTCCAACGCTATCATTTAAAACAATTGCATGGATTTTTCCAATCATCTGTCCAGTGGTCACCTCAATCGGACGACCTGGACATTCTTCATCACAAACGCTTGTACGACCACGATTAAATTTATTGAACCAATATCTGACGGTTGTAATCGAAGGTGTAGAGTTCCCGTCAACATCGTATAACTTTTCTCTAATTTCTCCACACGTTTTCCCATCCAAAAACAGAAATCTAGTCACTGATCAACACTGAATTTTCCCATAGTTAAAAAAGAGTAATAGTTGTTTACTTTGAATGACAGTTGAAACTAAGCTAATCAACGTATTGTGCTCAAACTTTAACAGCAGTAACTTAAAACACAATGCTGTTAAAAGATATTTCAGTTTTTAGCCTATCAGAGGATCAAGTGGTAACAAAACACACGAATAATATTAAAAATACTTTAAACTTTATTCAATGAATAATGGATGATGCAAGATACAACACCCGACGTCAACGATGCGATCGACAATGACTGCTCTCTTATGCAAAGTGAAGTCAGCGTCTTGGCAGTGACGCTTCTCTCTGGCGTGTCCTTCTTTACCGTTAGCTTGGATTCACACCAGAGGTTTTTGTGTTAGAGTCGCCACAAGGTTTATATCAGTGGTGTCATTTCTAGTCAAACACGGGTAATTATCATTCTACTCTCGTAAATTATTTTAATAAAGAAAACTGTTTAAAATGGAAATGCCTAAAATTTATATTTTTGTCATCAATGATATCAATAAAAAGTCCTTTTCATATTTACATATTTATTTTTATCAGTCGTCAAACACGGATTTAAAAATTCTTTTGAAGATCTTAATTATTTAAAAATCTCTTAAAATGTGTAATTTGTATTTAATTTTTATATGTAATATGTAATTACTTTTAACTAACTGACATTGTTTCAATGTTATAGAATCTTTCGATACATAAAATCTAAAGTCGCTGAAGTATGTCACAAAAGCGAAAGGAAAATGTCTGTCCGAAAAAAATACATTAGCGGTATTGTATGCAAAGGGTAGTTTTCGATAAAAAAAAATATGGATATTTTGGAAAAATTCATATCGAGTGTTAGATACATTTTAAAAAGATATAAAGATAATAAAGAAATTACAAATAAAAAAAAGAAGAAGAAATTACAAATAAAAAGGAAAAGGTAATAAGTAGTTTCTGAATAATGTAGATGAACAAATATCGATTCCTATACATGAAAATTTAGATGCAAGGGCAACAAAACGCATGTTTCAATTAAATATACTAAAAAACGAACGAAAAAAAATTTTTAACATTTAACTATAAGAAGCTGTTATAATAGTCAGTGATAGTGTATTAGGTTATGTGCATTTTTCTTAAAAATATATTGCTTTTTAAAACTAAACCTACCAGAGCGGTCAAATGACCGCTTTTTAGATTTTAATCAAAATTGTTAAATTAAAAGTTTTCGCTTTTCCTGAATTTACTGCACGACTTTTTCTATAATATGTAGCTACTTATTTTTTCAATATCTATCCCTCTTCTTCTTTCGTTTTTCCTAATAATCTTATGTGTTCTACCGTTATCTACCATGGACGGTCTTTTGACCGCTGGAAAAATGTACGCAATTTTATGTGCACATGGTGCATATGAAACAAGAAATTTGAACGTGTCATATTTATGAAATATGAAATGGGGTCCTGCATTCTTTTTACGAACAATGAGCAGAAATTGCTTCACAGAAATTCTGCGATTTGTTCGTTTTGATAAAAAAAAGCGAGCAGAGCCTACGTTTACAGACGGATAAATTTGCTCTCATCTCAAAGGTATGGTACACATTTATAGAATATAGCCAAAACTGTTACAAACCAGGTGCAAATATTACTGTTGATGAACAGTTATATCCAACTAAAGCAAGATGCAGATTTACTCAATACATGCCCAACAAACCCGATAAGTTTGGTATCAAATTCTAGTTGACATCAGACGTTGAGAGTAAATATATTATAAATGGATTCCCATATTTAGGAAAAGATGAGACGAGACCATCGACAATACCACTTAGTGGATTTGTTGTTCTCAATCTCGCTGAACCCTTTACAGGGTGCGGAAGAAATATAACGACTGATAATTTCTTTACGAGTACATCTTTAGCAACAAAACTTCTGTCAAAAAGAACTACCTCAGTAGGAACTATTCGCGCGAACAAGAGGGATTGCCCAAACCTGCGAAACAAAAGAGAAATGGCACGTTTCTCAACGCAGCTTTACAAATCAAATAATTGTACTTTGACAGTTTATAAAAGCAAACCGAACAAAAAAGTTCTCTTACTAAGTTCGAATCACAAATTTGTAAAAACTGAAAAAACAGATAAATGTATACCTGAAACTGTTGCTTTTTATAATAACACTAAATTCGGCGTGGATATGACGGATCAAATGGCCAGAAAATATAGCACAAAATCTAAATCTCGTAGATGGCCTCTCCGAGTATTTTTCAACATTCTTGATTTAGCTGCGATAAATGCATGGATTTTATATAAGCAAACGACCGGAGAAAAGATATCGCGACAAGAATTTTTATCTCAGTCGGCAGAAGAACTCGACACCGAATATCGAGATTTACAGGGACAAGAAACAAATAGTATGGAGAGAACATCAACAGATTCCACTACAATTTCTAAAAGACGAAACACATGTCAAATCGGATATTGCAAAAAAAAAAAAAAAATAAAG
This sequence comes from Acanthacorydalis orientalis, assembly GCA_034766995.1. Classification (NCBI taxonomy): domain Eukaryota; kingdom Metazoa; phylum Arthropoda; class Insecta; order Megaloptera; family Corydalidae; genus Acanthacorydalis; species Acanthacorydalis orientalis. The sequence continues at coordinate 25,577,759 of CM068316.1, forward strand.
CCACAAACATCTGTTGTACATGTAAAAAATATGTTTGTGAAAACTGTTCGCTGGAGATACCCTCCATCTGTAAAAAGTGCGTCGTCGAATAAATTTTATGTTAATTTGAAAAACGATATCTAAATTACTGAAGTAAAATATAATTTTTCAATTTCTAGTCTTCTCTCTAAAAATGTGTATGCCTAAATGCAAAAAAAATAAATGTTTTCTAATTATTGCATGACAATTATTTTGTGTTTTATTGTCCATGCTAAATTCTGTATTATTTATAATTATTGTAGTCATAGCAACGATACACACACACTCTGATATAGTTTTTACAGTTGTTGTTGATTACTTACTTGCTTTTATTTTTCTCTGTGTAATATAAACTATTTATGTGTATTAATTACGTGTACTTCCCTGTGTTTACTTTTATCATAAATAAATACTATAGTGCATTATAAAGTAAAACCATTTATTTATGTTTAATTACCAAAAATAATCAACTGGAAAAGAACATGACGTTTATTTAAAAAGCGGTCATTTAACCGCCACCGGTAGAAATATACAAAATGTCGGTAGGTTTAGTGTTAAAATGAGATTTCATATTTAGCTTTTTTCAGTTTTTTTTTTAAAAAAAAAATAGAGATTTAAACAACATGAAAAATATAATTAAAGGACATATGTTAGAGATACATGCACATTAAAATTGCTAAACATTTCCTTAAGAACGTTTTAAACAAGTCTCTTACATTTATGAAAAAGATTAAATCATAATTGAACTTACTTATTTTCTGCAACGTGAACACATGTTCTACATTATATAAAATCAAAAAGATACAAATACTAAATCCAAATAATATAATTAATATAGAGTATGCTACTTTCCACGAAATCCATCGAAATGATAAACACTGTGGAGCATTGTTTTGTATTACACCTTGCACTGGCATTAGCGAAAAACATTGTGCAATGGATAACATTAATTTGAACGAATCATGTGTATTATAGTCATCGATTTTCGGTTTGGATTTCGAAAATAAAATGTTATTTTTTATATGAGTGAGTATATCGATCTGTTGGAAAAAATGATGAATAATAAAAATACATTTTAACGGTAAATATTAGATTGTTGTATATGAAACAGTTTTATTTTGAGCAAGTATTCAAATTTCCAAGAATAAATATTATTAATAAAAGAAAACAATCTACAAATTTTTGAAAACAACTCATGTATTTTTTATTAAAATTTTTTTCGAATTGAAATTTGAAAAAAATATATTCATACGAGTAGCGCACAATTCAATCAGAAAATTACTTTTTATAAAAAATACTTACCATTGTTAAAGACCGAATAGTTGTACAACTGTCTACTTTCTTTTTAAATGATACTTTTTTTATTATCAGTATTTCTTACACGTAACAGATATTAATTTAATTCAATAAACTAGAACAAAAAGTTATTTTACTCGCAGCAAACTTATGAAATAATACAATATTAACTTCTCATATAAAATTGATTTATTTACCGACATTAACAATACACGTTTTATCTGTGGCACGCACAGCCGTAATTGCTGTTTTCATTTACCAATACATGCACTTATGTTTTTTTCCACATATTACTGGAAATGTATTTATTTCATATCATTTAATAAATTTCTTAACATAACAAATACACAAAACATAATGTTATTGATTATCTGTCAAGTCCATTTTGGCACTATGAAATATGTCTATTTGTTGTTTCATTGAATGTATAAAAGGTTTCGAATGTTAAATAATTGTCAATACTTTATATAAAACACAAATTATATAACTACATACATATACATACAAACATACACAGATATTTGTGTGTATACGAGGTCAGACAATTAAGTAATGCGACAAAATTCAAAAATCGAGTATATTTAAAAATTAAGGTACATCGCTGCGATCCCCTTCAAAGTAGTCCCCTCCCGCATCTATACACTTATTCCAGCGAGTTTTCCAGTTTTCGTAACAATTCTGGAACACTTCTTGTGGGACCTCTCCGAGTACCCTCGTCACAGATTCTTGGATATCTTCAACGGAGTCAAAATGTCGACCTTTGACGAATTTTTTCATATGGGGGAATAGGAAAAAGTCGCAGGGTGACATGTCCGGTGAATAGGGCGGTTGCGGTAACGTTGCGATGCCTTTAGACGCCAAAAACTGAGAGACACTGAACGCACTGTGACAGGGAGCATTGTCGTGATGCAGAACCCAAGTCTTCGCGATTTCTGGACGCACTCTGAGCACCCTTTTTCGTAATTTTTCGAGCACATTGCGGTAGAATACTTGATTTACGGTTTGTCCAGGTGGTACGAACTCTTTGTGAACCACCCCTTTGCTGTCGAAGAAGCAAATCAACATGGTTTTCACTTTGGACTTGCTCATTCTCGCCTTCTTTGGCCTTGGTGCTCCAGGGGACAGCCACTGTTGGCTTTGTCGTTTAGTTTCGGGGTCATATTGAAAGAACCAACTTTCATCACCAGTAATAACTCGATCGAGAAGAGTAGGATCACTTTCAACCTGCTCGAGACAATCTTATCTGAATTTCTCTGTTCCATTTTCGTGACATGCACTACTCGCGCGTTGTTACAAAACACTAAACAGCTGGCGAAGAAATGATCGTACGAGGGTGGTCAAGGTCTCAATCAAGAGAGTAGGGATCTGCTATTACGGTGGCGGAGTTACAGGTTCGCAGTGTTACCACAGGCCGAGAAAAAAAATCGGTCGCATTACTTAATTGTCTGTCCTCGTATCATATCACGAACTATTCAAACTAACCATCTACTGCATTTTTGCCAAAAATTATATTAATGAATATTATGTGGCTTGATTCAATTTAGACTTTCACAAGTATTAAAAGGGTGCGCAGAGGTAAAGAATAGTAATATTATTTTTTATTAAGTATTTCAGTTCAATTCAATACTGAAATATAATTGAACTAAAATATTAAATGGCGGATAAGATTTTTTTTTAATTTTTGTGTTTTTTTAATACTTTCGTGTGGAAGCTTAAGCTGAATCACCCCATTAAACAGAAAAAAGTATTGAAATACCAAAAACGATAGTCAAAATAAGAAAACATTCAACTATTTCATCGCAGGAAACAAAAAGTAGATCATTTATAAAAATCGCATACCCTTTGCCAGGAAAAGTGCTAATGTCTAAAACAAGCGTTTACAAAAACAAAAATATAGTATTAGTGGTCATATCACGAATAGTTTATTAAATGTCACAGAAACCAAATGAAAAATTTAATGTAAATGGATATCGTGGCAAACTTGTTACTTAAAGACGGAAGAATAATCGTTCAGAAGGTGAAAATGAACCTTCAAATAGTTCAGATTGTGAATGAGTTTGGATGGCAGGCCCGTAGTCAGGAGTCCAGGGGGGCATTTCAACCATGGTTTCTCTGTTTTCCTCCCTAACAAAATCTGCGATTTCGACAAATTCAAAAATCATGGAGAATCATTGAGAGGATCTTCCTAATGGGTTTACCTTGATGAATAAAAACGTTTCTACGCGTGTAATAAATCGTTTCTGTGAGAACGTTTCCAACGTAATTCCCAACAATTTTGACATAAAAAAATTTTGCTTTCTCAAAAATTGTATTTGCCCCCTCTAATATGACGGTCTGGCTATGGGCCTATGGGATGGTAACTATTTCCGTGAAGAAATATTTTTTTGGCATTACGCTATCAATCTACATTTTCACTTCATTATAATATGTTTTAAACAAGAATAAGTATATGAAATTTGAAGAAGTCCAAATAATAATAATAAATTATTTCTTAGTTTAAAATTTTGAAAACATTATTTTTTTTTCAATCGAAAACCCCGTTGCTTCTATTTTCTACACGTTATCAATTTATTTTATTACATATTCATCTAGTTATCGCTCTTTTTTCTACTTTATATATTTTTTGGCTTTTATATATTAGGTGTTGGAATTAATTCGTAGCGTTTTACAAGAGATGGCGTAGGTATTACATTCTTCCATTGTTCCCTTTAACCATATATTCCCCGTAAAACAGCTGTCCTTGGGCGTCAGTTTCAGTATATGTCATTTGGCTGAAGCGTAAATAACAACACTTTGTACTTTATCGAATATGTCGAATTTCGTGCCGGATAAATTGTTTTTGCGGGGAGTTTTACTTCATTACTTTAACATGAAAAAAAGTGCTGCCGAAAGTAATCGTATTTTAGTGGAAGTTTATGGTGACAATTCTCTAGCTGAGCAAACGTGTCGGAAGTGGTTTGTACGTTTTCAAAGTGGCGATTTCGACTTGGAAGACAAGGAACGACCTGGACAGCCGAAAAAATTCAACGATGAAGAATTGGTAGCATTTCTTAATGAAGACCTATGTCAAACACTTCAAAAATTGTCTGAATCGTTGGGAGTTCACTTGTTAAAGGTAGAAAAACGCCTTAAAGCCATGGGAATGATCCGAAAGCAAGGAAGTTGGGTCCCATACGAATTGAAACCGAGGGACGTTGAAAGGCGTTTTTCTGCCAGTGAACTGCTGCTTCAACGGGAGAAAAGAAAGAGATTTTTGCATCGAATTGTCACGGGCGATGAAAAGTGGATCAATTACGACAATCCCAAGCGCAAAAAGTCATGGGTTAAGCCCGGCTAGCCATCAACCCCAGCGGCGAAGCCAAATATCCATGGATCCAAGCTCATGCTCTGTATTTGATGGGATCATAAGGGTGTGATCTACTATGAGCTGCTCAAACCGAATGAAACCATCACTGGGGATCGCTACCGACTACAATTGATGCGCTTAAGGCGTGAATTGAAGGAAAAACGGCCGGAATACTTTGAAAGACACGACAAAGTGATTTTGCAGCACGACAATGCTCGTCCGCACGTCACAAAACCGGTCAAAACATACTTGTAAACCCTCAAATGGGAAGCCCTACCCCACCCGTCGTATTCGCCAGATATTGCTCCTTCTGGTTACCACTTGTTTCGATCGATGAGTCATGACCTGTCTGGGCAGAAGCTCACTTCTTATGAAGATTGCAAAAAAAAGGTCGATTCGTGGATTGCATCTAAAGACGAGGCGTTCTCCCGACGTGGTATTCGTCTCCTGCCAGAAAGCTGGGAAAAAGTAATGGATAACGATGGACAATACTTTGAATGATATGTTTTCTCAATTTCATTTAAAAAAAAATAAACGATATTTTTCATGAAGAAAACGTTACGAATTAATTTCAACACCCAATACATGCACACACGCACGCACATACACATACACATATATATATATATATGTATATAGTTATGGAAAGTCATATCCGTACACAAGAATTGATACTACAAAAGATAAGAAAAAATTAGTAAATAATGACTGAATAATAAAAATAGTTCTGCAGTGTACAGTATAGCGTGATGTTGCATCATATTTTCTAAGAAAAAATGGATAATTTTTGTATTTACAATAAAAATTATGCAATAAGGTAAACTTATATGCATGTTCTGCAACACTCGTATTCGTACACTTAAGTATTCGTTTGAAAACTGTAAAAGTGAACACATTAATACTTAGAATTTCATACTAGGAGAGTTCATAAAATTGATATCTCTGAACGAGTAACGTTTTCGATTGTTTTGTGGTACGTGAAATAGATATCAGCAATCATGGAAAAAAAAAGATTCGAAACAACCATAAAAACAAGAAAATTGGTAGTTTCCTTACACGAAAGCGGTAAATCTCTAACAGGAATTAGTAAATTAGTTCAAAGAAGTTATTCCACCGTGCAGTATATTATAAAAAGGTACAAAAGCGAAAGCAGTGCCGAAAATAAACCTAGAAATATTGGGAGAAAAATACTAAGTGATCGGGTTGAGCGTGAAATTTTAAAGGAAGTAAGAAAGATTCGTTTCATTAGTGCTCGTAAACTTTCTGCCACTATTGGGAATACAACTGAAAAAACGTTAGCGCAAGTACAATTAGTAGAGTCTTAAGGGGACCCGGTGGTCTAGCGGCCTAAAATTTAAGCTATTTTAAAAATTTTTTTTCTATACGACGGTAATGAATAATGCTTTCAAATTTTTTTACACTTATTTTATTACTAATAAACTACACAAAAATGAAAATAAAGACAAAAAATTTTTTTTTTTAAATTAGAAAAATGATGCTGAAGTCTCCCTCTCTAAAAAAATGGAATTGCGTGGTGAATGATGATTTATCTCTTCCTCTGATCTGAAATAAAACAATTGACGAATTTTTAATTAGTATAAGTATAGCTATCGCAGGAAGTAGAATAAAAAAAAAATTGACAAAATGGCGCGTAGTCAAAAGTACAAGTTTGAAAACGACCAGTATTTTTGAATGGTTTGTTAATAAAAAAAATATAAATATTTTACGGAAACTATTAGTTTTACTTCCAGCGAGAGCTAGAACTATTCAGAATAACATATTAAAATTTCAGACAATTCGGTCAAGTAGTTTTTTTTTCTGGCCCCCGCAAGACGAAAAAAAGTAGTTTCGAGATAAACGCGTTTAAAGTTATCCACTCCACTTATTCTTCTACCTACCTAACCTTCTAATGGGCTGTAGATCCTGAAATACTCTGAATTTCGTCATCAAATTTTAACAGTATATTTTTAAGATACTATACTTTCGAAAAAAAGAAATTTTTCGAAAATTCTAGACCACCGGGTCCCCTTAAGTAAATATGACTACTACAACAAACTAGCTAGAAAAAACTCCTTCATTAGCAGCATTAATAGAAAGAAGCATCTAGAATTTGATAAGAGGCATATAAACAAGGATATGGAGTTTTGGAATAGTTATTTTCACTGATGAGAGCAAATTTTGTCTTTTCGGTTGGGATGAAGAGCAAAAAGTATGGAGAAAACCAAACAAAAGTCTGAACAAAGAAATTTTAATTCCGACGATCAAACACAGTGGTAGATCACTTATGATCTGGGGATGTTTTTCGGCTTATGGAGTTGAAATACTACACTTTATTAATGAAATCATGAATACAGCAAAATATATTGACCTTTTAAAGAACAATTTAAAAAATAGTGTTGAAAATTTAGAAAGATAGGTTTATGCTTTATCAAGGTAATAACTCAAAACACAAGTCGTTGGATTCTCGATTGTGGCTCCTCTACAATTGTCCGCGAGTTCTAAATACATCTCCGCAATCACCTGACCTCAATCCCATTGACAATTTATGGTCAACTTTGAAGAAAAATATGCGAAAACATAAAATATGTAGCATGGGGGATGTGAGATCTGTTATGTTATCCGAATGGGAAAATATTACACCGGATATTACACGAAAGTTAGTTCAATTTGTCCCAAATAGATTGAGAGAAGTAATAAAGCAGAAAGGCTACGCTAACAATTATTAGACATAGTATCTATAATTCATTTTCTTACAAAATATTTTTGTGTACGAATACGGCTGTCCTGTGTTTTTTTGCAATTGTTTTTTAATTTTACTTATCAACTTTTTTTATTAGTGAATTAGACGGATTTGTTGCGCGTTGGAGTAACACTGTCGACTTAGTATGGCATTAAAGAGTGAGAACTCGACTCTTTTTTTAATTAATGAAAAGGAGTCTGTTTGTTACGATTTTTACGTTTATTTAATGAACACAAAAGATATATAAATTTAAACTATTGTTGTGTTCTGGATACTGATTTGTTGAAACTTGTGATTTAAATTTTGTATATTTTTGTTTAACTTGTGCTTATCTCTTCATGACTAGTCACTTCATGTGACATGTCACTTCATGTGACCTGTCACTTCATGTGACCTGTCACTTCATGTGACCTGTCACTTCATGTGACCTGTCACTTCATGTGACCTGTCACTTCATGTGACCTGTCACTTCATGTGACCTGTCACTTCATGTGACCTGTCACTTCATGTGACCTGTCACTTCATGTGACCTGTCACTTCATGTGACCTGTCACTTCATGTGACCTGTCACTTCATGTGACCTGTCACTTCATGTGACCTGTCACTTCATGTCACCTGCCACTTCATGTGACCTGCCACTTCATGTAACCTGCCACTTCATGTGACCTGTCACTTCGTGTGACCTGTCACTTCATGTGACCTGTCACTTCATGTGACCTGTCACTTCATGTGACCTGTCACTTCATGTGACCTGTCACTTCATGTGACCTGTCACTTCATGTGACCTGCCACTTCATGTGACCTGCCACTTCATGTGACCTGCCACTTCATGTGACCTGCCACTTCATGTGACCTGCCACTTCATGTGACCTGTCACTTCATGTGACCTGTCACTTCATGTGACCTGTCACTTCATGTGACCTGTCACTTCATGTGACCTGCCACTTCATGTGACCTGCCACTTCATGTGACCTGCCACTTCATGTGACCTGTCACTTCATGTGACCTGTCACTTCATGTGACCTGTCACTTCATGTGACCTGTCACTTCATGTGACCTGTCACTTCATGTGACCTGCCACTTCATGTGACCTGCCACTTCATGTGACCTGCCACTTCATGTGACCTGTCACTTCATGTGACCTGTCACTTCATGTGACCTGCCACTTCATGTGACCTGCCACTTCATGTAACCTGCCACTTCATGTGACCTGTCACTTCATGTGACCTGTCACTTCATGTGACCTGTCACTTCATGTGACCTGTCACTTCATGTGACCTGTCACTTCATGTGACCTGTCACTTCATGTGACCTGTCACTTCATGTGACCTGCCACTTCATGTGACCTGCCACTTCATGTGACCTGCCACTTCATGTGACCTGCCACTTCATGTGACCTGCCACTTCATGTGACCTGCCACTTCATGTGACCTGCCACTTCATGTAACCTGCCACTTCATGTGACCTGTCACTTCATGTGACCTGTCACTTCATGTGACCTGTCACTTCATGTGACCTGCCACTTCATGTGACCTGCCACTTCATGTGACCTGCCACTTCATGTGACCTGTCACTTCATGTGACCTGTCACTTCATGTGACCTGTCACTTCATGTGACCTGCCACTTCATGTGACCTGCCACTTCATGTGACCTGCCACTTCATGTGACCTGTCACTTCATGTGACCTGTCACTTCATGTGACCTGTCACTTCATGTGACCTGTCACTTCATGTGACCTGTCACTTCATGTGACCTGTCACTTCATGTGACCTGTCACTTCATGTGACCTGCCACTTCATGTGACCTGCCACTTCATGTGACCTGCCACTTCATGTGACCTGCCACTTCATGTGACCTGTCACTTCATGTGACCTGTCACTTCATGTGACCTGTCACTTCATGTGACCTGTCACTTCATGTGACCTGCCACTTCATGTGACCTGCCACTTCATGTGACCTGCCACTTCATGTGACCTGCCACTTCATGTGACCTGCCACTTCATGTGACCTGTCACTTCATGTGACCTGTCACTTCATGTGACCTGCCACTTCATGTGACCTGCCACTTCATGACTTAGTGTATCGCGTAGCGTGACCGGTTTATATACGATTTCGGACGGAATTCCAAGTATATAGTTTAATACTAATATAAATAAATACTAACAGTCCAAGTCATTAGTTTGCCATTCAATAAATATAGAATATTATATGTAACATAATAGCGTGACATATTGAAAGAAATGCAGGTTCTTTTCATTACTTTTGAATAAATTAATTTTGAAGACTGGAAGTACCCTGTCAGTAATGTGATTTTAATAGATTAACAAACAGACGAATAAGTATAATTATCAGGCTTCAACAGGACTCTTATAAGAAATTAAAATTACGTTTAAATACAATAGTTTATTAAAAAGAATTAAATGCGTCGTCGCAATTTGTTTTTCCACTATTTCATCGATCGATAATAATACTTACTGTACGAATACGGGCATCAGATACTGTGTGTGTGTGTATATTATATATATATATATATATATATATATATATATATATATATATATAAGTATATTTAATTCTTTACCTTTCTAACATACAGATCTATCAATAGTTTACTTATAAATAATACACATCTTATTATCATAACTTTTATTTAGTTTAAGATTTTAAGTTTCTAACAGTTGTTTGTACGAGTTATTGAATATTTATAGCATATTAAATAAAATATTTTCCTATATGCATATGTATATATATATATATATATATATATATATATAATAGCATTCACATATTTGATTTTAGTCTATTTAAAACAATGTCGGACAAAATGTCCTATTTTTTTCAACAAGCATTTCCTTCTCTTTACAGCAATATAAGTTCTTTACAAATGCTTGGAATATGGCCGATCGAGACGAAAAACGCATTTACATCAAAGTTACAAATATTCTGGGGATATTTTTTATATTTTCTGTTCGTAGGATTCGTGACAACTGAATTCATTGAATTGTATTACATATGGGGCAGTTTCGAAGAAATGACCACGAATGCCGGAGTGTCGTTACTATATGCAGTGATTTTACAAAAATATTACATTCTAATATTCAAGAAAGAAAAACTTCACAACATCGTATCTAAAATTGCAAATGTTGAGAAAACGCAAATTGCGGAAAATGATACTGAAAAAAATGAACTCATCGTCGAGTATGCATCGTTCAGTAGAACGGTTACAAAACTGTATCACTGGATTTGCTTTTGGACGATTTCGGCGTTCTTTTTAATGCCAGCCATGGTGTATGTCATATTTGGACCGACATATCAAAAATATGAAAATGGAACTACGTACGGTGTAGGCCAGAAGCCACTTGTATTCAGTTCATGGTTTCCGTTCGACAAAAACGATGACGCGTTGTATTTCCTCGCATATGTAATACAAGTACTTTGCGGAACATTGGGTGCTAGTTATGTTGCCATTTGGGCAACTTTCGTTTGTGCTCTCATGACATATCCTAAAGGTCAACTGAAAATCTTACAATATAGATATCTTAACCTTGGATCAAAATATCATAGAATATTGTACAGTGACAATGATTTGATAGAATTTAGAGAATTAACAGAACTCGAAAATAAAATATATGATTACAAAAGATTGATAAGATGTATGGAGCACCATAACGATATTATAAGGTATTTGTGAATTATTTTATTTACAATTTATACTTTACTTTTACAAATTAATCGACGTCTAGAACACCAACAATTTTTCTATTATTAAATATCATATAAAGAAAACAATTCCTATTTGCAATACGCGTCTCAATTAAAATCAGTCTCTGAGCGTAAGCATAAGAAATTATGTGGAAAACAAGAATATATTCTCTCGTATAATAAATCATCGATTACATATATATATATATATATATATACATATATATAATACACACACACATAT
>CM068316.1:25591605-25684105 GCA_034766995.1 Acanthacorydalis orientalis
TTATTTCATACTATATAATACATTCTTCTCTTATTTCTCCTTATTATTATCAGTATACTGTACACGTTCACATTATAACTAATTGTTATATTTAATAACATTTTTCAGTTATTTCCTTTCTTTTTTGTTTATTTTTATTTTGTTTGTGCTAAAGTGAAGTAGTATTCAGTTTTTTTTTTAAAAAAAAAAAACATTAAACACATTAACTTCTTAAGTTTAATAAAACCATATTTTATTCTAATCTATTTACTTAATTTAATATCTAGTTATATTAGGTTGGTAGGAAAATAATTACGGTTTTTGTTTTATGAATTCTAACCTTAATTTTTTTCAATGAAGTGTCATTTCACTGTTTTAATGTTAATATCATTTTAAAGCGCATTTTTGGGTAACATCGACTTTGGTTTTATTATTAATTTTGCTTCAAATTGGGCTATTGAATCAAAGATGAAAAAGAAGCAAATAAGTACAATTTTTTGTACGAGTTCAAAACGGGCGGTAAAACAGCAGAAAATGTTCATAAAATAAACGAAGTTTTTGACGTGGGTACTGTTAGGGAACGTATGGTGCAATGGTGGTTCTAAAAATTTTGTGCTGGGGACGAGATCCTCGAAGACGAAGAAGGTCGCGGGCGTCTTTCTTCAATTCGTAACGACCAACTGAAGGCCTTAGTTAAATCAGAACCGCTCACAACAATTCGAGAGCTTGCACAAATGTTAGGCGTTAGTCATCAAACAGTTCTAGACTACTTAAAACAGCTAAGAAAATCAAAAACCGCACATTACACATATTATTGAAACCATCATAAACTGCAATTATTTTTCTATCAACCTAACATATTTAAATTAAAAAAATATATATTTCCAGATATGTATATGAAGTTGATGAATGGATAAACCCTGTAATGTTCAGTGATTTTGTAATTTGCTCAATAATGTTATGTGCCGTTGGTTTCCAAGTTATTTTGGTAAGTTATTCTTACATAGTTTTTTGAAATGAAACTTCTAAGGGAACGGTAATACAAGTCCGCGTCATAAAAATCCAAGTGAAACGAAAAGTGAAACGAGAAGTCGCCAGCGCAGCTGTTCGGCGCACGACACTGGTGGGGGTAGAGCGGTAGAGTAAGGACATCCCGTTTCACTATTTCGTTTCACTGTTGCTGAACCGTGTTATTTAAATTGTGAAAAAGTGGACACAGCTAAATAGAAACGATTTGTAATTATCAACATTTCTCATTTTAATTGTAAACCTTGTAAATATTTTTCTCGCTGTGTATCATATTATTTACATCACATGTCATCTAATTTCTGTTAATAACAGCTTTTGTATTCATGTATCGCTCTGTATAATATTTTGCGTATCATATCTTGTGTATTATATATCTCTAACAGTTGTAATAGAGTGTCAATTTGAATTAAATTTAAATAAGTCAATCTAGCTACTACATACGAGGTCAGACAATTAAGTAATGCGACAAAATTCAAAAATCGTGTATATTTAAAAATTAAGGTACATCGCTGCGATCCCCTTCAAAGTAGTCCCCTCCCGCATCTATACACTTATTCCAGCGAGTTTTCCAGTTTTCGTAACAATTCTGGAACACTTCTCGTGGGACCTCTCCGAGTACTCTCGTCACAGATTCTTGGATATCTTCAACGGAGTCAAAATGTCGACCTTTGACGAATTTTTTCATATGGGGGAATAGGAAAAAGTCGCAGGGTGACATGTCCGGTGAATAGGGCGGTTGTGGTAACGTTGCGATGCCTTTAGACGCCAAAAACTGAGAGACACTGAACGCACTGTGACAGGGAGCATTGTCGTGATGCAGAACCCAAGTCTTCGCGATCTCTGGACGCACTCTGAGCACCCTTTTTCGTAATTTTTCGAGCACATTGCGGTAGAATACTTGATTTACGGTCTGTCCAGGTGGTACGAACTCTTTGCGAACCACCCCTTTGCTGTCGAAGAAGCAAATCAACATGGTTTTCACTTTGGACTTGCTCATTCTCGCCTTCTTTGGCCTTGGTGCTCCAGGGGACAGCCACTGTTGGCTTTGTCGTTTAGTTTCGGGGTCATATTGAAAGAACCAACATATATATATATATATATATATATATATATATATATATATATATATATATATTAGATATATATATATATATATATATATATATATATATATATATATATATATATATATATATTAGGTGTTGGAATTAATTCGTAGCGTTTTACAAGAGATGGCGGAAGTAGTACATTCTTCCATTGTTCCCTTTAACTAAATATTCCCCGTAAAACAGCTGTCCTTAGGCGTCAGTTTCAGTATGTCATTTGGTTGAAGCGAAAATGACAACACTTTGTACTTTATCGAATATGTCGAATTTCGTGCCGGATAAATTGTTTGTGCAGGGTGTTTTACTTCATTACTTTAACAAGAAAAAAAGTGCTGCCGAAAGTCATCGTATTTTAGTGGAAGTTTATGGCGACCATGCTCTACCTGAGCAAACGTGTCGGAAGTGGTTTGTACGTTTTCAAAGTGGTGATTTCGACTTGGAAGACAAGGAATGACCTGGACAGCAGAAAAAGTTCGACGATGAAGAATTGGAGGCATTACTTAATGAAGACCCATGTCAAACACTTCAAGAATTGTCTGAATCGTTGGGAGTTGACTTGTCAACGGTAGAAAAATGCCTTAAAGCCATGGAAATGATCCAAAAGTAAGGAAATTGGGATGGGAATACGAATTGAAACCGAGGGACGTTGAAAGGCGTTTTTCTATCTGTGAACAGCTGCTTCAACGGGAGAAAAGGAAGAGATGTTTGCATCGAATTGTCACGGGCGATGAAAAGTGGATCAATTACGACAATCCCAAGCGCAGAAAGTCATGGGTTAAGCCTTGCCAACCATCAACACCAGCGGCGAAGCCAAATATCAATGGATCCAAGCTCATTCTTTGTATTTGGTGGGATCATAAGGGTGTGATCTACTATGAGCTGCTCAAACCGAATGAAAGTATCACTGGGGATCGCTACCGACTAACATTGATGCGCTTGAGTCGTGAATTGAAGGAAAAACGGCCGAAATACTTTGCAAGACACGACAAAGTGATTTTGCAGCACGACATTACTCGTCTGCACGTCGCAAAACCGGTCAAAACATACTTGGAAACGCTCAAATGGGAAGTCCTATCCCACCCGTCGTATTCGCCAGATATTGCTCCTTCTGGTTACCACTTGTTTCGATCGATGAGTCACGACCTGTCTGTGCAGAAGCTCACTTCTTATGAATATTGCAAAAAATGGGTCGATTCGTGGATTGCATCTAAAGACGAGGCGTTCTTCCGACGTGGTATTCGTCTCCTGCCCGAAAGATGGGAAAAAGTAGTGGCTTACGATGGGCAATACTTTGAATGATATGTTTTTTCAATTTCATTTAAAATAAACGTTCTTTTTTCATGGAAAAAAACGCTACGAATTAATTCCAACACCCAATATATATATATATATATATATATATATATATATATATATATATATATATATATATATATATATATATATATAGTAGAACTCGGGCATTAGTAAGCACAGACATAACAAGTCATGGTTATAGCGAACAAATGTTCACAAACATTTGATTTAGTCATATTTTTTTATAAAGAACTAATTTCACTAATGTATTTAGATTATTTCACGGGATCAATCTGATCTTTAAGTACTACTCTCTGCTTAATCGGTAATAAACCACATTTTTAGAAGAAATAGACGATAACTGTACTACGGATTCACAAAATGATCTTTATAAATATTTTCATTAAATCCTAAAATATGTATGTATAATAAAATAATGAAAATATTTATATTCTTTGTAGATTTTCACGCGTGCTTTATTAAAATTACCTTTTTGCCTTATATAATCCAGATATTGCTTTCTAATATAAATCAATACCTTTATGCACAAAAAAGTAATGTCTCAAATAGCATTTATCTAACACCGATAGAAAAGTAATAGTCATAACGAGAAAAATACTCGGTCACTATAACAGGTTTTATATGTGTATCTAACAGGTGGGCTGAAAAGTTCGTAGGCTTTCATAGAAAAAAATTTTTTTTTGATAGAATTTGATTTTATTATTCAATATAGTTCCCTTCGAGGGCGATACAACGATTATAGCGGTCATACAATTTTTCGATACCATTTTAATAATACGATTTGTCTTTAGCCTCAAGATAGGATTCAGTTTCGGCGATTACCTTTTCATCGGAGCAAAATTTCCGTCCAGCGAGCATCCTCTTGAGGTCTGAGTACAGAAAAAAGTCGCTGGGGGCCAGATCTGGAGAGTACGGTGGATGCGGAAGCAATTCGAAGCCCAATTCTTGCAATTTCGCCATCGATTTCATTGATTTGTGACACGGTGCATTGTCTTGATGAAACAGCACTTTCTTCTTCTTCTTCAAATGAGGCCGCTTTTTCGCGATTTCGTCTTTTAAACGCTCCAATAACGCTACGTAATAGTCGCTGTTTATGGTTTTTCCCTTTTTAAGATAGTCAATGAATATCATACCATGAGTATCCCAGAATACTGATGCCAGAACCTTGCCAGCCGACTTTTGCGTCTTTCCACGCTTTGGAGTCGGTTCATCACGTGCAGTCCACTCGGCTGACTGTCGATTGGACTCCGGTGTGAAATGATGGAGCCATGTTTCATCCATCGTCACATATCGACGCAAAAATTCGGATTTATTACGATTGAACAGCTCCGAACATTCCTTAGAATCATCGATTCGTTGTTGTTTTTGGTCGATTGTGAGCTCGCGCGGCACCCACTTTGAACAGAGCTTTCGCATATCCAAACATTTATGCACGATATGACCAACACGTTCCTTTGATATCTTTAGGGTCTCAGCTATCTCGATCAACTTCACTTTACGGTTATCAAAAATTATTTTGTGGACTTTTTTGATGTTTTCGTCGGTAACAGCCTCTTTGGGGCGTCCACTGCGTGCATCGTCCTCGGTGCTCATTTCGCCTCGTTTAAATTTAGCAAACCACTTCTCTGCGGTTGATTTTCCTGGTGCAGAGTCCGAATAATGTTTATTAAGCCAAGCCTTGGTTTCAACAGTATTTTTTTTCGCCAAAAAGCAATGCTTTATTAACACACGAAATTCCTTTTTATCCATTTTTTCAAGGTAACAAAAGTTCTTTCACTAAAAATGCTATAACTCAGATACTAAGAGTGCAACAGCTGTCAAATTTATACACGCGTCTTTTGAAGGTTAGGGCTAACTAAAAATCATATGGATTTGATACTAGTAGCGCCATCTATGTGTCAGCCTACGAACTTTTCAGCCCACCTGTTATCTATCTATCTATCAATCAATCAATCAATTTATTTATCTATCAATTTATCTATCTATCTATTTGTCTGTCTATCTATTTGTCTGTCTATCTATTTGTCTGTCTATCTATTTGTCTGTCTATCTATTTGTCTGTCTATCTATTTGTCTGTCTATCTATTTGTCTGTCTATCTATTTGTCTGTCTATCTATTTGTCTGTCTATCTATTTGTCTGTCTATCTATTTGTCTGTCTATCAATCAATCTAAAGGGTTTTTTAATAGGGACGCATTTTTTAAAGCGTTATATTTCACGGATATTGAACTGGCAGCTATATTTTTTTGGCATTTGTTAAGTACTAGTATTGCCATTTTTAGTTATGGATTCGTATACAACAAAATAACACAGTGAAATAATACAATTTTATTGTGCAAATGGTTGTTCTATAAAAAATACATTTCGTAAATTACCGATATTTATTCTTCATATTCTCGTCCATCTGGATTAATAATTTTTCGATTAATGAGTAAATTTGAAAAGACTGGATCGGTTAAAGATGAAGCAAAATTAACACGTGTTGGTGGTGCTCGTCGCGAAGAAAATATTGACCTGGTTCTTGAAAGTGTATCGGAAGAGTCAATAATGTCAATTCCACGACGTTCACATCAATTGGGCCTTTAACCCTTTCGCCAGTAACGGGACCTATGTGTCCCATAAAATTTTCAAAAATTACTACCGGAAATTGAATAGATTACTTAAGTAACTCAAAAGATCATCAAACGAAACAGAA
This sequence comes from Acanthacorydalis orientalis, assembly GCA_034766995.1. Lineage (NCBI taxonomy): Eukaryota > Metazoa > Arthropoda > Insecta > Megaloptera > Corydalidae > Acanthacorydalis > Acanthacorydalis orientalis. The sequence continues at coordinate 25,597,732 of CM068316.1, forward strand.
GTTTTAAAACTAAAAATATTTAATCCGTGGTGAAAGGATTAACAGACGACCACATGGCGTATTTTACATAAGGATTACTATTGCAGGCTTACGAGGTCAGACAATTAAGTAATGTGACCGATTTTTTTTCTCGACCTGTGGTAACACTGCGAACCTGTAACTCCGCCACCGTAATAGCAGATCCCTACTCTCTCGATTGAGACCTTGACCACCCTCGTACGATCATTTCTTCGCCAGCTGTTTAGTGTTTTGTAACAACGCGCGAGTAGTGCATGTCACAAAAATGGAACAGAGAAATTTAGAGCAACGGTGCTCAAGATTGTCTCGAGCAGGTTGAAAGTGATCCTACTCTTCTCGATCGAGTTATTACTGGTGATGAAAGTTGGTTCTTTCAATACGACCCCGAAACTAAACGACAAAGCCAACAGTGGCTGTCCCCTGGAGCACCAAGGCCAAAGAAGGCGAGAATGAGCAAGTCCAAAGTGAAAACCATGTTGATTTGCTTCTTCGACAGCAAAGGGGTGGTTCACAAAGAGTTCATACCACCCGGACAAACCGTAAATCAAGTATTCTACCGCAATGTGCTCGAAAAATTACGAAAAAGGGTGCTCAGAGTGCGTCCAGAGATCGCGAAGACTTGGGTTCTGCATCACGGCAATGCTCCCTGTCACAGTGCGTTCAGTGTCTCTCAGTTTTTGGCGTCTAAAGGCATCGCAACGTTACCACAACCGCCCTATTCACCGGACATGTCACCCTGCGACTTTTTCCTATTCCCCCATATGAAAAAATTCGTCAAAGGTCGACATTTTGACTCCGTTGAAGATATCCAAGAATCTGTGACGAGGGTACTCGGAGAGGTCCCACAAGAAGTGTTCCAGAATTGTTACGAAAACTGGAAAACTCGCTGGAATAAGTGTATAGATGCGGGAGGGGACTACTTTGAAGGGGATCGCAGCGATGTACCTTAATTTTTAAATATACTCGATTTTTCAATTTTGTCGCATTACTTGTTTGACCTCGTATTCCCTTCGTTTTATGATGTTGAACTGCCAATCTTAACATTTTGAAAAACACTATATACCTTGTCTAAGCAGTTGGTATGACCTCATAAAACAGTAGTGAACATGATGGGTATCTGAAAATCATCATATAGCTTCCATGCTTTTCGCAGTCCAGTCGAAAAAATACTGCTGAAGCTGCTTGAATGATTTATTCAGCTTTGGGAAAAGGTGTTGTGCCGCATAAAAGTTTTAAAAAAATCTAAAATAGTGGAAGAAGTCCAAGAATCCATTTCGGCTCCATCGACTCAAACCCGACATATTTTTTCGACAAATCGTTCGTCAGTTACCCGACAAATAACGCCAAGTTATATTAAAATAACGGGGGATATTCTGAGGTTCGAAATGTGTTCCACTTTTTCGTAAACATTCGTTTTCTATAAAAAAAAGGCGCCGAAATAATTTATACACCTACATGCAATATTTTATAATTATGTTACTATGACATGTTTGTCGAGGAATTTTATTCGACTGTATAAATATATTCATGTTTTTTGTTTGTTTCCAAATTATTCAATTTAAAAATAACATTGAGTTTACTAAAATGGATATTTAATTAATTATTAAACATTTTAGGTCGGTGTCGATGTTCGTCTTGTACTGGTGGTTGTGTATTTAATAGCATTGTTAACTCAACTTTTTTTATTTTACTGGCATGCTAATGAAATATTGATAGAGGTAAGTAAAAATACTTATATAAATCATTATAAATCTTTTAATAACAACGAAAAACAATAATGATGCCTATTTTAAAAATTGTTCAACGTCAATTTAAAGAAAAGATACGCTTTAAGCTTTGATATAGAACCGAAGGGTAATTGGAGAGATTTAGAGACCCATTTGGATAGGAGTGTTATTGAACTTTTTAACAAATGGAAATGAAATGAAAATTTTAACAATTTTAACATTGTAAGAAAATACGCGGCGATCACTTACACGACATTATTTTTCATTTATAAATGGCACTCCCTCAAATATTATTTACAATAAAGGAACTTGAAATCTCAGCTAAAATTCTGTTTTAATTGCGTTCTTACTGGAAAACTGTATGTATGTGTATACATATATATATATATATATATATATATGTGTGTGTGTATGTGTGTGTGTGTACATTTTGTAATTATAAAAAAAATAATAAGCAACATTTACAACACAGTAATATTCTAAATCTTTCATACCTTCTTTCATTTTTATGTCTAACATTTTTATTTACCAACTTATCTGTAGTGAAATTAATGAACTATTCAAACATTTTCTGTTTAGAAATAAATAATTATTATATACATATATATATATATATATATATATATATATATATATATAATATAAATTCAGTAAAATGGACATGTTTCAAGAAGTAATGCATTCGTATGATTACAACAGACATATGAAAGATATTATACTAGTCGAAATACTGTATAAAATTTCTATACGAGGTCAGACAATTAAGTAATGCGACCGATTTTTTTTCTCGGCCTGTGGTAACACTGCGAACCTGTAACTCCGCCACCGTAATAGCAGATCCCTACTCTCTCGATTGAGACCTTGACCACCCTCGTACGATCATTTCTTCGCCAGCTGTTTAGTGTTTTGTAACAACGCGCGAGTAGTGCATGTCACGAAAATGGAACAGAGAAATCGAATGAACATCGCTCGAGATTGTCTCGAGCAGGTTGAAAGTGATCCTACTCTTCTCGATCGAGTTATTACTGGTGATGAAAGTTGGTTCTTTCAATACGACCCCGAAACTAAACGACAAAGCCAACAGTGGCTGTCCCCTGGAGCACCAAGGCCAAGGAAGGCGAAAATGAGCAAGTCCAAAGTGAAAACCATGTTGATTTGCTTCTTCGACAGCAAAGGGGTGGTTCACAAAGAGTTCGTACCACCTGGACAAACCGTAAATCAAGTATTCTACCGCAATGTGCTCGAAAAATTACGAAAAAGGGTGCTCAGAGTGCGTCCAGAGATCGCGAAGACTTGGGTTCTGCATCACGACAATGCTCCCTGTCACAGTGCGTTCAGTGTCTCTCAGTTTTTGGCGTCTAAAGGCATCGCAACGTTACCACGACCGCCCTATTCACCGGACATGTCACCCTGCGACTTTTTCCTATTCCCCCATATGAAAAAATTCGTCAAAGGTCGACATTTTGACTCCGTTGAAGATATCCAAGAATCTGTGACGAGGGTACTCGGAGAGGTCCCACAAGAAGTGTTCCAGAATTGTTACGAAAACTGGAAAACTCGCTGGAATAAGTGTATAGATGCGGGAGGGGACTACTTTGAAGGGGATCGCAGCGATGTACCTTAATTTTTAAATATACTCGATTTTTGAATTTTGTCGCATTACTTAATTGTCTGACCTCGTATGTTACTTTAGGAATTTGAAATACAATTCTGTCAAATAATTGTCATGCTACAATCGATTCAAAAATTAGATAAAGCTATCAACGCGTTGACAAGCGAGAATTATTGTGCTTTTAAAAATCTGCACGGGATATATCTAGATATTACGTTGTACCTACTTTCGACCCATTGGCTAATAAACAAATTTATGAAAGTCTTGAGAATGATAAACGAATTACAAGGAAAAATCCCTGATAAAAAAGAAAACAGTCAGTGGAAAATTCGGTTCGATACTAACTGGGCACATGCCCATGATGTTTAATTAGAGAGGTTCCTAAATTCAGATATTTCACACATATGGAAATGCCGTGTTTTCATGTGAAAACATGTATTTTCAAACATCAATATCGTTCTATTATTAATATTTTTAAAGAAAACATTCACAATCATACAGAAAAAAGACCCAAGTAGAACAATTTCATTTATTCAGTATTTGCAATACAGGTATGAGGGCATTTTCCAAATCAGTCCGTTTCAAATAACAGAATTGCCAGTAAATGTAAAAATGTTGGAAGATCTTTCCACTCACTTATTCAACATGATTGTAACTTGTAGTACTCTACTTGTAATAGATGCATGGAATCATCATTGTTTATTTTCAAAAAATCAATCCAATTTGTTGTTGTTTCGTCGAAATATAACCAGGGTGTATTTGTTTGAGTGAGCACCACTCAATTGAAAAACATCAAACTACATGCTTCAAAACTTGAATATGATTCTGATAAGTAGCTAGCTTTAATAAGCGCCCGAGAAGAGCTTCAAGGAATGTATTGCGTTGTTTTAGACGTTTTTAAGTAATAATTTTAATTTAAACGAATTTCGTTTCCTAATTAAGTTTTAGGTTAGTGTTAAAACGAGGTCAGACAATTAAGTAGTGCGACAAAATTCAAAAATCGAGTATATTTAAAAATTAAGGTACATCGCTGCGATCCCCTTCAAAGTAGTCCCCTCCCGCATCTATACACTTATTCCAGAGAGTTTTCCAGTTTTCGTAACAATTCTGGAACACTTCTTGTGGGACCTCTCCGAGTACCCTCGTCACAGATTCTTGGATATCTTCAACGGAGTCAAAATGTCGACCTTTGACGAATTTTTTCATATGGGGGAATAGGAAAAAGTCGCAGGGTGACATGTCCGGTGAATAGGGCGGTTGTGGTAACGTTGCGATGCCTTTAGACGCCAAAAACTGAGAGACACTGAACGCACTGTGACAGGGAGCATTGTTGTGATGCAGAACCCAAGTCTTCGCGATCTCTGGACGCACTCTGAGCACCCTTTTTCGTAATTTTTCGAGCACATTGCGGTAGAATACTTGATTTACGGTTTGTCCAGGTGGTACGAACTCTTTGTGAACCACCCCTTTGCTGTCGAAGAAGCAAATCAACATGGTTTTCACTTTATAATCGCCTTTTTTAAAATCGGCATGCCACCGAAGCACCTGACTACGACGAGGGCATCACTACCATACACTTTAAGCACTTTTTCATAAGTTTCTGTCGCGGTTTCGCCGAGTTTTGCACAAAATTTTATCGCGCACCGTTGCTCTAAATTTCTCTGTTCCATTTTCGTGACATGCACTACTCGCGCGTTGTTACAAAACACTAAACAGCTGGCGAAGAAATGATCGTACAAGGGTGGTCAAGGTCTCAATCGAGAGAGTAGGGATCTGCTATTACGGTGGCGGAGTTACAGGTTCGCAGTGTTACCACAGGCCGAGAAAAAAAATCGGTCGCATTACTTAATTGTCTGACCTCGTAAGTTAGTACTACTTAATCCTTCCGCTGCGGCGAAATCTAAGTCAGAGCGCACGTGGTAGATGGTAGACATTCAGCTGTGACTGAAATTAGTAGCCTTTGACTTGTATTCAATCAACATGCCAGTTAATAAATATACGCTTTTTGACGTCAACGGCGCAATCTCGACAATTAAATTGAGTGCTTAAAGGCGCCTATAGCAGCGAAAGGGTTAAAAATAATCTACAACTTCATTATGGATTTATATCCTAAATTATATAAATATAATAATTATATAAATATAAATATTTTTTCAATTAATGAGCCTGAAATGATTATACTATTAGTTTTAATTGTTTATTTAATTATCCTGCCGTGATTTATGAACTGAACTTAATTAACGTCGACCTGTTTACCAGAAGTGGTTACAGTATTATTTCTTCCTTCATCTAGTTTATCTCAAATATTATTTATAATCCATCATACGTTACATAATAAAATCAATGCGTTACATAATAAAATAACTAAGACTAATAATTTACTAATTTCAAATATAATTGTTCTACTTTCATAACGGAAAGTGAATGCCTTATGTTAGTAGATGATTTTTTTCTGTTGTCATGTTTTAAGAATTATTCAGTATGAGCGCTATTCCAGTAAGAAATATTGCTACTGTTCTTATTACACCATTGATTACATAGATGATAATAATAACACATCTGCACTTTTTATGCGGTTAAGCAATTTTATACATTCGAAATTATATAAAAATCATTCAGCTTATGAAAATACATAAATTTTGCTTGAATTTTACTTAATATTTTTTTTTATTTCTTTACTATGTTACTGAATACAATAGAATAAAACTCTATATCATGAATTCCATTGTCTAAAAAGGATTACTTTCTTCAAAAATAGCCATCGGTAATTATTAGTATTATATGGAGTTTTAAAATGTGTTAATGTTATAACAATTTTATTTAATGAAGAATACAACAGTTTGTGTAAAAATATAGAAGTTATTTACAAAAATAATACATTCCTTAATTCAAGATATACAGCGTAGGATTTAGGTAGGTGACATGGTCCATTGCCTAGGGTGGCAAATTTTGAATGCCGGCAAATTTTGAAGGGCGGAAAATTTTGAAGGGTGGCAAATTTTGAAGAGCTACAAATTTTGAAAAGCTGGAAATTTTATTTTCAATCATAATTTCGATTTATAGGTAGCTCAAATGTAAAATGAAAAATTTAAGTTTGTAGTTCAAATTTTGTTTTTAAAATTGATGTAACAGAACTTCATAACTTTGATTTAAGAGTACTGTTCATAGCTGTCTCCGTAAAATGGTCCTGCCATCTATGTAACAATGGTGGCACTTTCGAAACAATTGTCATTCTATTGTTATCTATGTCGGAATATAGAAATTCGTTGTTAAAAGTATTGGGGGTTATAGAAGCGATTGAAGTAATAATATACTCAAGTAAACATGTGTGACGGTTGAATGAGATTGAGTGGTTCTGCATATAAAAACGCGCCCTAAAAAAATGCAAAAAGATGGAGAAATTCTATCAAAAACTCATAAAATTTTTGAAAGTGGCAACATGGAAAAGTTTTTTATAGTACAATTTTTCTTGGAAATATAATGTATATTATATGGTCTACCTACTACATGTCAATTTGCATTTTTTAATTAAATTAAATGAGTGGAAAATTTTACAAATGTTTTAGTGACCATTAATTTTTTTTCTTTTGAAATGTTCTCAAAATTACCAACAGTCACGGATTTCTCTTAATTCATTTGAACAAATTTGGAAGGTGGGAGGGGAGGTGAAATTTGATTGGTGGCCTAAAGGCGGCACCTAATATAAATCCGGTCCTGAAAATATTTCAAACAAACAAATATATTCATTTATATTTTCAGAGTGTACGAATTGCTGACGCGATATGGGAAAGTAATTGGTATAATTTTTCGTTAAAAATGAAGAAAGTATTAATTTTTATCATAATGCGTTCACACAAACCATTAAAATTTACTATAGGTCGTTTTAAAGCAATGTCTTTACAAACACTGCTTTCTGTATGTATAAAATATCAATTTGTATAAAACTATTTCCAATAGGCAATTGTTATTAAACTAAAAATAATAATTCTCTTGCAGATTCTTCAAGCAACATATTCATATTTGGCATTACTTCAGCAAATGTATTCAAGGCAAAAGTAATATTGATAAAATTGAATACATGGAAAACATATAGATCACATTTATAATATTTTACAATTAATATAACTACACAAATTACTAAGAAAACTACAAAAATAAATCCATTATAAATTTATGGAAGGCGGAATAATTGATTTCAGATATACATACACACACAATATATATATATATATATATATATATATATATATATATATATATATATATATATATATGTATATGTATATTTCAGTAGCGCACACAAAAATATCTTATAAAAGGGAATCATTTATAAGACACAATGAAAAATTGTTATGACCTTAGTACATAATTACTTTAATATAACGACGCTAAAATAACAATAAAAAAGATATGATTTATTTCAATATTATGTAATTAGTTAATTTATGTAACTAAAAATACTTATCAAAAATTATTTAATAAATGCAAAGTCCTTATTCTTTTCTAATTTATTCATTATTTATTCCAATAATATCATCAGTTACATTGCATAATGCAAGTAAATAGTTATTTTCATGATATGTCCAAAGTAATAATTACTAATATTTCTTAAGTAAATTTTAATAATTAAAATATACTAACAGAATGATTGAAAAAAATCGAGTCATACATACCTAATTCACAAATCCGACAAAAAAAAATAAATAAATAAATTGGACACTTAATTTTATTCAAAAAATTAAATTCAAAGAGTTTGTGACGCAACAGGCTTGTTCGTGAAAACTTGTAAAGTACGCACAGGCTGATACACATATTAGGAAATTGCAACTCCGAAAACAGTATTATTACTATAAACATCTGAAGCTGCTGGTTAAATATTTCGTAGTCGACCGTACTTGACAGATATAGTTAACTGAACTGATATGAAGCCTTGTTATCGCCTCACTTCATCAATTCAATAGCCACTCACAAAACTGATTTAAAGTCAAGTTTCAAAAAACCAAAAAAACTCAAATACGTGAAGATACAGAATTTGCTTTTATCCATTTATGTACTTTGCACTTCAATTCTTTTCTCAGTTTGGTCATTTCACACTACATGTGCTTCTTTCATTCATCGACATTATGAAGTTTTATATAATGTACAACTAAACAGCAATCATGCTACGTAGAAATATAAAATACCGTGACACAACAACCAATCAAAATCAAGAATTGAAATACAAAATTACATTGTCCAACTAAAAAATTTTAGAAGATATAATGAAGTATGACGTATAGTTTAAAAAACAAATGAATATAAAACTGTCACATTTCTCTGCTCATAAAAGTTCAGTGCTACAATTTTTCAAACTATTTAAGGATTTTAATGAAACTTACGCCAGGTACCTAAAATTCTTATGTAAAATCGATGGAACGTCATTAACGCTTCTAACAGCTTAAGTTAATGTGATTACGGATAACAACACGTTCAGTTGCTTCTACACAATTTTAAATATATTATTAAGTTGGTGCACAAATAATTGCGGTTTTTACGTATCAAGTATTAAGACGCATATATCAATTAAACATTATATTTATTAATCAAAATAAATACCATTGGCCTGCATATATTTCTCCTAGCGGGAAACCAGTTTCCTGCAAGATAGAATTCTGAAGTCACGGAATTAACAAATTCATCGAAAGCGCCTTGAGCTGATACCTGATCTTTAAAAACCTTTTCTCGTAGAAAATTACTCCAATATTTAATAAAATGATAATCTGTCGGAGACAGGTCTGGCGAATAAGGTAGGTGAGGTAAGGTTTCATAATCCAGTTCATTTAATTTTTTTTTGTTATTTGTAAGACGTGTGGTCGGGTGTTATCATGAAGAAGATTTGGTCCTCTTCGATTGACTTATGCTGGCCGTAAAAGATGCAACTTATTATGGATTTTTTCGATTTCTTGACAATATTTTTCTGCTGTTATTGTTTCACCAGGATTCAAGAAGTGTAGTGAATGATGCCACAGCCGACCACCAAACAGTGGTCATACTCTTTTTTCATGAAACTTCGGTTTGGGGAACTGTTTTGGTGCTTCCCGCTCTAGGCATTGCGGTAAACGTTTTGTTGTAAAGAATCCACTTTTTATCACATGTGACAATGCGATCAAGAAAGGTTCATTTTTGTTATGCAAAAGAAGTGCAGAGCAGACTTCGTACCGCCGAATTAATAGATGTTAGTTTAGTTCATACGGCATCCATTTACCCAGCTTTTTTGTTTTTCTAATTAGGCTCAAATGTCAAACAAGTGTTGAGTGATCAACATTGAGTTATTCTGCCACCTCTCGAGTTGTTTTACGTGGGTCTGCTTGAATAATGGCTCTTAAGTCATTTTTTGTTTATAGCTGAAGGGCCCCTACGACACTCCTCATCATCAAGGCTTTCGTTTTCATTACGAATTTTTGGAACGAGTATTACGCAGTACGTTCATTGACTCCTCGCCAAAAATATATTTGATATTTTGAGCAATTTCTGTTGCTTTACAACCCCAATTTAAACGCATATAACAAAATCGTGCGAATTTGTTTCTTTCCGTGACTAATTTAAGAGGTTATATCCAACAATACTAAAGAATGAAAATAATGACATAAGCTGAAATTAGTAGTGTTAATTTTATTGTTTGCAATTGTCTATTACATGACTATAACTTAAAATAACGTTAATTAGAAAAATCGGCGTAAAATTTAAAATGTTAAAAATCGCAATTATTTTTGCACCAACCTAATACTTTCTTTTTCAAAAACTGGCTACAAATAAAGCACTTTATGAATGTTATATATATGTATATATATGTCGTAAAAAAATCTCGCCACAATATTTATTGTCACCTACCACCAGCACTTCAGATGAAAGCATGGATTAATTAAGAACTGAAATTATGTAAAATGTACGTATGTACAGTATTCTTGCAAAGTGTATTTCTATATACATATGAAAATGTCTATTAATTTGTAAATAAATTTCCATAATATACTCAGCCATATGTACAAACGTTATTCCAAATTGTGACTTAAATTTTTTACAATTTGGTCCAATTTGTCGTTTCAAGTTGAGTCGCAGTTTTGCAGAATGTAATCTGTTGTAAATCGGAGTATTTTATTTATATCTATGCAAGTACATATACACACACAACTTCAAAAACCACATACATGATTAGATTTAAGAATTGAAATAAAAAAATTCTCAACCTATAAACTATTTACAATGTTACTGTGAAATATAATTTCTATGAAAGTTTCAAAAGTACTTGAATTAAAAAAGAATTCAAAATAAAAACAATAAATTACTTCTTAGATTTTTATTATATGCATATATTCTTTTATTCTACAGTAAGTATTTTCATGAATTTAATCACATACAAATCCAAATAAATAAAAATATAATTTTATACACATACACATTCACTTACATCATATGTACTTCTAGACAGTTGTAATACACAAATATGGAAGTACAATAAATCATTTGTGTTAATCCTATTTATGTGTAATATTCAACAAAAACAAAGTATTCAAAATTATTTTTGATTTATTAATAAATACTTAGAATCCTTGGACAAAAATAATTATACATTTCACAACAAAATATTCAACAAATGAATATTTGAACGCTCTGATTAGATAGTAGCCAAGTTACAACAAACATTTGGATTTATTGAATAATTTACTAACTTTTGAAGTGCAATATAAACAGGATATTAAAATATAAAAATTTACCACATTACTTAACAGTCACAATTCATCTTTCATAGAAGAAATCTTTTGTTACTAACATCTTAACATAGAATTTCTTATGAACACAGTTACGAATCTTTAAATTATTATTTTTCCTTATTTAAAGCTTGGATAAATTCTTCTAATTTTTCCTGAATTTGCCGTACACGTTCTAAAAAGTAATTAAATTCAAATATATGCAATATATTTCATTACGAGGAATACTTACTTAATTCTTCTGCTAGAATGACTCGACGACCTGTTAATAACTTTAATTTCTTTTCAGAATCTTGACTATAATCTTCTAATACATCTTTAATTTCTTTATCTAATCTCCGAGCTACAACAAATGTTTATTATAAATTAGAATTTCCTAAATACAATTTCATTAAAAAAAAGTTTATATTAGAAAATATCTTAATTTTACCTTCTCTATTCATAACCTGTTGTCGAAGTGCATTCGATGTTACTTTTAACATTTGTTGTATTCTCCAAAATAATACAATGTCACTACATTCAACCTAGAAACATATTTTTTGTTAACAAATAAAACAAAAATATTTTTTATATGTATTTATTATATTTTCAAAATGTGTTCTTTTAATCATAAACACATACACATGAAAGTGTGTAATTTCTTTAAAAAAGTTTAATTTAGAAAAATTCAACAGTAATAATACAGTGAAACCTGTATAACACACTTGGTTCTGCCTCCTGAGAGTAAGAATTCATTATCTAAATTTAATATATAATATGGAACTGATAATACTGCCAGCATCTATCATGTAAACTTAAGAATACTGTTAGCAATGGGTTCATTATACAGAGGTTTCATACTGTATTATTCTGAAAAAATAATGTTAAACAAAATTAATATTTTGAATTAATGAATCTAAAAAACAAATATATAAAACAAAGTTATGTACCTCTGATTCGATACCTTGCTGATGATATAAATAATAACCTTTACGGCAGTCATAAGATCGTGCTAATGCTTGATGCAAAAAATGACGTCTGTAAACAGGATGCCAAGTATCACGGATGTATTCTGAATCTATCTCAGTTCCATTTCTTTGTAAATTTTTACGAATTGTAGTTAATTCATCATAACTTAAAGTTGGTGGATGTTTCTGTAATTCAATTTTAATATTATGGTCAAATAATAATTGAATTTTTAATATTTAAGTTTTACACAAATTACAAAAATAATTATCTTATATAACAACAAATTTGATTTGTTTTTCTATATCAGGATTAACTTGCTTAATTTGTCAACATCAACAAAAATAATAATCAGTTAAATAGTACTCCATAACCAATATCCAGCTTCAGTACTTGGCTGTTCCAAGACTTCATCATATGCCAACACCACAAATTTACACACATTTATGTGTAATATTTTAAACTATATGTACATTTCAATTGTTTTATTTTTCATACAATATATACTTATACTATGTAGCACTATTAACACAGTTAGTCTACCAGAATTTTTCTACCAGAATTTTAAAACAAAGAATCATTATGTATGAGGTTAATTAAAAAGTATCCAGATTATTTAGATTGTATTGTTTATATATTATGTTGGTGCAAAAATAATTGCGGTTTTTATCATTTTAAGTTTGGTGATGATTTTTCTAGTTACCGTTATCTTAAGTTATAGTCATGTGATACATCATTGTAAACAATGAAATTAGCACTACTGATTTCAGCTTATGTCTATTGTTTTAATTCTTTAGTATTGTTGGATATAACCTCTTAAATTAGTCATAGAAAAAAACAAATTCGCACGATTTTGTTATATGAGTTTAAATTAAGATGTAAAGCAACAGAAACTGCTCGAAATAACAAATATATTTTTGGCGAAGAGTCAATTAGTGAACGTACAGCTTAACATTGGTTACAAAAATTTCATGATGGAAACAAAAGCCTCGATGGTGAGAAGGGTTGTGGATGTCCTTCAGCTAGAGACAAAAATGATTTAAGAATTATTATTGAAGCAGACGATGTAAAACAACTCAAGAGGTGGCAGAAGAACTCAATGTTGATCATTCAACAGTTGTTTGACATTTGAGCCTAATTGCAAAAACCAAAAAGTTGGATAAATGGGTGCTGTATGAACTAAACGAACATCCAGTTATTCGGTGACATGAAGTCTGCTCTACATTTCTTCTGCGTAACATAAATGATCCCTTTCTTGACCGCATTGTCACGTGATGAAAAGTGGATTCTCTACAACAATCGAAAACGTTCATCAGAATGGCTAGATCGAGGAAAAGCACCAATACAGTTTCCTAAAATCGATGCTTCAAGAAAAAAAATTATGGTCACTGTTTGGTGATCAGCAAGTAGCATCATTCACTACAACTTCTTAAATCCTGGTGAAACAATAACAGCAGAAAAATATTGTCAGGAGATTGAAAAAATATACGAGAAGTTGCACTATTTACGGCCAGCATGAAGCAGTGAATTGAAGGGGACCAATTCTTCTTCATGACAACGCCCAACCACACGTCTCACAAATGACTAAAAAAATTAAATGAACTGGGTTATGAAACTTTACCTCACCCATAATATTCCCCAAACCTGTCTCTAACAGATTATCATTTTTTTAAACATTTGAGTAATTTCCTATGAGAGGTTTTCAAAGATCAAGCATCAGCTCAAAGCACTTTTAATGAATTCGTTAATTCGAGGACTCCAGAATTCTATCTTGTAGAAATAAACAAACATGTTTCCTGTTGGGAGAAATGTATGCAGCACAATGGTCTTTATTTTGATAAACAAATATAATTTTTAACTCGTGTATGTGTCTTTATACTCGATATGTAAAAACCGCAATTATTTTTGCACCAACCTAATATTTGATTATGCAAGTATAATTAACTTTTAATTCATTACAATTTATCTCAAATTATTTTTAAAAGATATCTGTATAATTATTTTAATAAAAGCTGTCCTTTTATGAAATTGTAAAATGATTTTTCACTTAAAAGATTAAATAATCTACAGGAAAAGTTTATTTTTCTACTAGATTAAATTAACTTATATAATTATACTAAACTTACATAATCAGAATAAAGTATTTTATCCAATTCTGATTTCACAGCATTTCGTTTAGCCTGATCATCTGTTTGGTATTGCCAGTGAGCCCAACGATATACAAGACCAGGTCCCAACATTTCTTGCAATGTTTCTTCAGTTTGTTGTAACTTTTCCTTAACTGAAGTTTCAAGAAATTTAACTGCTAAATCCCAATCACGCTTGTCGTTAACATTTCGATCTTCAAGTGTATTTAACTGTATGACTCGAAGCATTTCTGATGCCTTATCTTCCCATTTATGTCTTCGCATTGCTTCATCGACTACTGCTTCTTTCAAATTATCAAATATAGCATCATGATCATTTGAATTCTTCGCACATTTCATAAATGTTCGAAATTCATTTTGTAAAGTTTCCCATCCAGCCTCAACAGATCGATAAGGTAACGCTTGTTCAGCCCAAGAACGTAATTTTATATCAACAGTTGTATTGAAAGTATTAATACTACCAGTTTGTGCAGCTGGTAAATAAATATTTTCAAAAACATGCATAGAGACTTTATCCCAAATTTTATCCATCAGTAATTCTTCCCATCGTTTAGGTGAAACTTGAGAAAGATTGATAATTTCATCTAGAATTTCACCTCTAGCTCTTTCAAATAACTCATCACGATCAAGTTCCCTCAGTCTACAAAAATAAATCATTATTCAAACAAAGAAGTCAAAAATAGTAAATATTTCTATAAACATCACTTGTTTACATGATGTATGTACTGTTTTAGAACTACATGGAAAGTTTCGTATCAAAATATATGCTAGAAAATAGAGAAGTGTCAATTCGCAGAGAAAGCAGCAGAAGTTGAGGTGACAAAGGCTCCATACCGAGCCTAATGTATCTAGCAACCTAACGTAACGATGCCTAATGTATCTAACAGTCGTTACACAACCTGAATCGCTTTTGCTATGAGTCACAGTTTCCCGAGAGGCCTGAGGAACGACACTGGGTAACAGTAAAGTGTATTTTTAAGTACCTTAAGGGTACAAGTATGATCAGCATTTGATGTAATGCTGCTGGAACAGCCTCTTAACTAGAAGTATATAGTGACGCGGATTATTCGAGTGGCAAAGCAACACGACTCGGTCAGCTGCATGAACTTTAAATTCAGTAGAGGGGTTATCGTTTGGGCGAGCAAGTGTCAGCAGAGTGTATCCTTGTCAACTACAGAATCCAAATATATAACAGTCAGTGAAGCTTCTAAAGATGCTATGTGGCTGAGTAGTTTGTTCAATGAGATTACTCCACTGGAAACTGTACTCTTGCTCCTGGTAGACAACGTGAGTGTTATTAAGTTGGCTAAAAATCCAATTTTTCACAAGCGCTTTAAGCATATCGATATGCATGCACACTTTATATGCGAGCAAGTTCAAGACGGAAAGTCGAACATCGAACACGTTTCGAATGAAGAGCAGACAACGGAGATCCTGACAAAACCGATTCCATGTGTCCAATTTCATCGTCTATGAGAATAGTTAGACATGATAGTTGAACATTAAACAAGAGTTTTGATTATTTGAAAGTGATTACTTATTAAATGATACTTATTTTTGAAATGTGTGCCTGTGAAAGATTCCAAGTTTTAGGGGAAGTGTTGTAGTAAAACATTTAAATTTCCCATTATGTATGTTAACAGTTTATAATGCTGCCACTTGTTTTTTTATGAGCTCTGGTTACTAATAAATAAAACAGTATGGCTAATTTCTTGTATGAGTGAAATTTTCTCTCGATTTGTTTTTTTGCTTCTTGATGCTAAATTCTCAATAAATTTTTATACTGGCGAATTTGCTGTTTATGCACCTGTGATTCATCACATGTACCTACTGTTTTAGAATTGAATATAAAGTTTCATATCAAAACGTATAAGTCTCGCAAAATATTCCATACTACCTTTGACAAAAATTTCACTTACATAAAATTAATAAATCACTTAAATCATAATGTTTTTTTATGCATTTTTATGTATACAATGGGTACTTTTTGCAAATTGAAAAAACAATAACAGAAAAATTTTATATACTGTTAAAATTATTTTAAAAAAATGAATAACTCTTTTTGAAAAAATTAAATAACAATATGAAATTTAATTAAAAAATATCTTGTTATAAATCCATAATCCAAATTTTATAGAATGCTTACAAAAACATTAACTATACAAATATCTCCCCTTTTTATAATTAAAGCATAAAATTACTAGTAGTTTAATTGTATTCGTTCGCAATTCACTTTTTATATATAAACATATCAAAAAAATAGTTTCTACATCTATGCTCTAAAAAAAATATGAGTGTCATCAAAGCACAACAGGATATTAAACAGTTAATAATTACATATTAAATATTTTAGTAAAATTTTTGCTGTAGTATATAGGTATTAATTCATTTGTGTAAATACAGATGTATATTAACTTAGACATATGGATAAACAGATTACACTTCATAACTGGTAATAATTAAAATTCATTAAGCAACAATACCTTGGAAAATTGTTCTTCCATTCTGTTTCTAGATTAAATCTAGTTGCCTTAAAAGCATCTGCTTGTTGCTCAACAGTTTCTCTAACCATCTTCCAAAAACATTCCGAAACAGCTAAACTCAAATTTCTTGTGGTCACTTGCGCTGACATAATAAGACCATCCCTATAAAAAAAAGTGTTTTATAATGTGTAATTATTGCGAGAAATATTTTTACGTGCATAAAAAATACAAAGAATTTTTCATATTTCATTCCAGACTAAATTTGAACGTATATAGAATTACTGTAAATCTATAATATTTCAGTCTTCTAATGTAACTTATTTATAAACAAAACATTGCCCAATAACAAATCTTTAAAAATATTATACCAAATTTCTAAATAGTTATCTTACTCTCACACTGATTAATGACACATCTAAATACAATTTTTTTAAAAATTTCCTATTAATATAATAATATTAATGTCATTACTTTTCTGAGACTATTCAAAATCAAATATTATATTTATAATTATGTTAACAAAAAGGATAATAAAAATTAACTTAGATGAATATAAGAGAAACACACTAACAAGGGGAGGATACGTTGTCGGAAATTGAGTTTGGGACCAAACTTTATGTAGTGGTAGGGTATCCCAAAGATATTAATATAGTAACGTACTAGCTCGCACTATTCAGCCATTTTCAAGAAAGATTCTAAAATTTCTGCAATGGCTTATGAGCGAAAGATTTTCTTCCGTAGTTAATTAGCTTGATAGCTAGGCAGTAGCGTGCCAGTTTTATGTGTACGGGGTTTCAGGTTCGATTCTTGGTCCATGCAGTTTTTTTTCTTCACCTGAATAATTATGTAAGGCATTTCATTAAAAAAAATACTTAAATAAAAATGAAATAACCTATTTGTACAATTTTTTTTTCAAAAAATGATTTTTTTCACGAATTTTGTTTAATTTTTGGCATTACTTTGCAAACATATTCATATATTCAAGTTTTCACGTAGTATATTCCATGGAATATTATGTATAGAGAAAAGTATAAAATTCTTTCATGAACCACGTCATCAGTTTAACAGGATCATATACCACGTGAATACTTTAATATATATGTTTGCAAAATATTGCAAAATTAAAAAAATTTCGTGAAAAAATAATTTTCTGAAATAATATTGTTAAATTTTTAGAACATTTTTTTAAAAAAAATAGCAAAAAAATGTTATTTCATCTTTATTTAAATTTTTTTTTTAATGCATTAAATAATTATTCAGGTGAAGAAAAAAACTGTAACGAATGAAAATCGAATCTAAAACCTCGGACACATGTAGTTGACTATGGAAAAAAATTTTCTTTCATAAGATATGAAAACTTTTGTGCCTTTTTCCTCGAAAATGGCTAAATAGTGCAATCTAGTATGTTACTATATTAATACCTTTGAATACTCTACCACTACAGAAAGTTTGGTCTCCAACTCAATTTCCGAGAGTGTACCCTCCCTTTTTAAGTACTGTAATTGTACTAGTTTATCACACATAAATAAATTATAGATATTTGATTCCTATCCTACACATCCAATAACATATAATAATGTAGGATCAGGTGCTAATGACCTTAGCTGTCGAAGCACCCTAAAACTCCAAATAACTAACTAATGTAGGGCAGAGAAGTTTCCATTTATTTTGATATGCTGTTGTATATGCCTGTGTGTGAATATGAGAGTGCATGTGTAGGTGTGTTTGTACATGACAGTGTGTATGCATGTGACATGATTTATGTGAGTGCTAGTGTTATGTATGTGTGTGTGTGTATATATATATATTTTAATGAAAATAATTGTATTAAAATTAATTTTATCACAGTAATTTAATTTTAAATTTTACTCACATATTAATATTAATACTCAAATACTGATAAAGTGTTTTCTTAACTGTAACACTATCAATATATAATCAAAAATATTTCAATAAAAGATCAAAAGTAAGTAAATTTAGTTAGTGTCAGAACTGTTTTTGCAAAAAATATAAGACTCATAACCCAATGTACAATATTAAAAAAGCCCCTCTACAAAGAAATATTATTTCCAAATAAGATACAAATTTATACTATTATTTAATGATAATAAAATCAACAACTGTTTTCTTCCCAATTAAATATAAAAAAACAGAATGTACTGTAGAAATATATTTACATCAACTTACTTAAACGTGCATTCATCATTAATTTCACAAGTATTAAATCTGTAATACAAAGGATGAAGACAGGTTAAAGGAAAATCTTCAGGAACAGAAAAGACAAATATGTAATAATATGAAAATAAAAAAAAATGATCTTACATAAATTTTTCACTGCGATGATAATATGTGAATTTATGTATTAGAAAATACTAGATTAAAAGAAATTTATTAATATGAAAAACTGTTGCCAATATGTTAATATATTGTGTTTTTTTTTTAATATAATGTTATTTACACAACAGTGTAAACTAATAATTTTCTGTAACTATAACCGTAGAAAACAAATACAGTTCAGTTACAGCATGTAACAGTGAAAAAATTAATTTACTACCTGACCTGATTACTACACTTCCTTACTTGAATAATTTGGAATTCTTAAAAAACTGCTCTTCATAATCTTTTATTGTTTGAATATTGTCATCCTTTCGTCCTCTCCCTGTGACAACAGCAAAATAACCTAAAGCTTTCATAGGAAATAGTTTTCCCGATAAAATTTTTCGTATCTGAAAATTTTATATATATATATATGACAAGACAGATCTTTTTAATTTTTTTTATAAATTACTAATTAACACATTGCATGCCGGTTCCGCATTTTTGCAGGTTTTCCAACCTATCACTTAATCGCCAGCCCCGCGATATTGTGGGATTCTACTGTTACTGTATGTATGCATGTTTTAAATGTTAAGAAGCATCTGTTATCGTTTGTTTTTTCTCTGCGGGCATTAACTTGAACAAACAAAACACATACAATGATCTGGAAGAAATCAGATCGATACTGCAAAGTATCATTACATATTGGTCAAAGCCTTGAAAAATACTACACATGCCTCAAATATTAGATTTTGTTATTTTTGTTGATATTTATACTGCATATACAATAAGAATCCTCAATGAAAGTAAAAAAAATCGAATTTTTTCCTTTGTTTATAAATTTTTTTTTTTTATATACTTTTGAAATAAGTACTTTTTACTATTTTGTAAAAATGTATAGTTTTTCTTATAAGGTTTTTTGAATGTCAATTCCCCATAAACAAGCAATCTGACACCCGACACTCAGGCATTCAGCAGTCGATATTTAGCCAGCGTGCAATGTATTAAATTAATAATTTATTTCCATTCATACACACACACGCACGCACACACATAAATTACTTATTTTCTTAAAATATTTATTATATATTTATTACACACAAGTAAAAAGATGCATACCCTATTTGGATCAGTTAAATTTTCTTCTGCCATATCAACTTTTGTTAAGACAAATATGGTTCTTTTTCCAGCTGGATCACACTGTGCAACTAAATCAGTAACATTACTACGTTCAGCATCCACTGCACCATCCTAAAATAATTTCATTCAAAATGATGAAGTAACCATATATAACAAACAAATAACAATTGTAAACAAATATTATTTAACAAGAAACTTATATATTGTTTGTTTTCTAACTATATATGTTTACATCAATAATTTTTAATTGTTTACTATTTTATAGATTCCTTTATGTATTTACATTTGTTAAATAATATACAAATTTACATTTAAAATAACAAAAACGATCATTTTAAAACCAATAACAGATAATAATAATTAACTTTTAAGATGATTTTTTAATGTTATCTAAACAACATTTATACTTTTTTTTCTTTTCATTAATAAATATTTTCAGTTATAAGATATTTATTTTTCAAGTATCAAATATGAATTGTTAGTTAACATATATTTTTTCTATAATAAATTACTATATAATTTCTATCTTGAACTTTAAATTAACTGATTATTCAATGTTCAGTAAATTTATTTATAAAACTTGTCTCTTATGTTGACAAATTATAGTCAATATTCAAAATAAAACAAGTCATAATTTACATAACTTCTACAGTAAATTTATTAATGATAATGTACACCAAAATGTAATATAACAAGACTAATATAGTAGATCATTATAATTACACTAATAAAATTCCGATTAATAATTTACCTCTGGTAAAAACTTTCAACCCAAATGATACAAATTCTATTAATGAGAGTCATGATAAGAACTTGGTGAGTAAGTATCCAATGGCACATAGTAAAATTGAATTTAATGTATATTTATACTTAAATTAAAAAACTATAAGAATATTTTTTTTCTCACTATGCATATGTATCTTATGGTTAACAAGATTTACAATTAATATGCAACTAAAGAGCCAATTGTACTTGTTAACCAAGGGTCCATTGTAGTTATATTAATTCATAAATGTATCTTTTATTATAATTTCTTCCTTTATTACAATTTCACATACTTTATATTAACATACTTGTGAGTTCCTCTACATATTATAATTACCAACAGATACTAATAATAATTAATTTATAGTAAAACTATTTTTTACATTAACTACTAATTAAAAATTAGTCATTTAAAATAATACTGTATTTACTATATTATGGAAATTACATTACTATAAAAAAAGAAAAACAGTACTTTTCAGTTTACATTATCATCATTTTTATTAATTTTATTACTCATTCATATTTTATTAATATACTATAAATAATCATTTAAAACTATTTAATAACTTTTAAATGCATATGCATAAGATTTTTTTAAATCTCCACATTTTAAAAATTATTATATTTCCAGACTTTAATTAGACAGTAAGATAAAAAAAGTACACACCTGTATACACAGTATAATTGCATTTGGATTATTCATATATGCTTGAGTCATTTGCTTAATATTTTCTCTTGTATCTGATGCCATATCAGCAGTCACAGTCTAAAATATAAACAGATATATCATTTATTTGCCAAACAGCAAAAAATATACCAAACTGTAAAAAATACACACAGAAATAATACCAGGTAAATCCACTAACACCATTCGTTGCAAGCCGGGTCCTATAAAATACAAAATAATTTAATAAATAAAAATCATAAAAACAAAAATCCTTAAATAACTTCCAAATAAATTGAGATTACTAACAGATTGAGATAAATAATTGATTTTCAATAACAAAAAAAATTAAATCACAAGAAGATATTTTTTCTGGTATAACATTATTTAATTGAAATTATACAAAAATGCACACACACACACAATATTAATTTAAAAATTTACCTATTAATCTTACATAATAAAAATTAATATTATCAATTAATAATTTATTAAACATATTCAATAAAATTCATAAAATATTTAAAAAAATATTTTAACTTCAGTGAAATTATTACCTTTAACAGTCATAGATATTACTTCATTTGATACAGTTTTGCCCCCACGAACAGAATTTCGCATACGTAATTCTACCTCTTTTCTCAATTCAGCAAGATCAGACTCTTTACTTAAATCAAATTCTCGACTTGAATCACGGAACTGGGCAATATGATAAGGTCCTTCAGAAAGAGTTACTTTTACAGGAGAACTGAAAATATTAAATATAATTCACAGAAAACAAATGGACATCAATATGAATATGTTTTACTGAATTTATTTTACAAATGTGTATGGACGATATTTTTTTTTGTTTAAATATATTAAACATTTTATAAACTCTCATATTTGTTACACATGTACATAGTACAACTTTAGCTAAATACATGTTCTCTATATGATTCCTATCACTGTATTTCACTATAACCAATTTCAATAATTGTACCATGTTTATACATCTCGAAAATCATATCAAATATCGAACTACTTGAAAATAGCACAAGTATCAAAATCACTTGTATTGAAATGCAGTGATAGTAACACAACGGTATTTTATCAGTAAATGTTTAAACACACTTTGACATTACTACTGAATTTCATAAGAAGCATGTGTACTACTAATATATTTTCTATACAAATATAAACAAAGGATAATTTATTTTAAAAAATGTTACTTGTGGATACATATAAAAAAATAATTCAAAAACTAATATTTAGTTCTGAAATAATTAAAACATTTTTAATTTTCCAACAAATCAACTTATTAACATACCGTGTCATCATTTCACCTGCACCTCGAGGAAATATTCGGGCTTGGGCAATCATCTCAAGAACAGACGTTTTACCAGAACTCTGATCACCAACTACAATAACTCGTGGTAAATGATCAGCTGTACTATAACCACTATCATATTCAGCTAATTCATCCAAAACTTCAGAATACATATCAATTAATGATTTCTGAAATTTATAAACAGTATATATATATATATATACATATGAGGTCAGACAATTAAGTAATGCAACCGATTTTTTTTCTCGGCCTGTGGTAACACTGCGAACCTGTAACTCCGCCATCGTAATAGCAGATCCCTACTCTCTCGATTGAGACCTTGACCACCCTCGTACGATCATTTCTTCGCCAGCTGTTTAGTGTTTTGTAACAACGCGCGAGTAGTGCATGTCACGAAAATGGAACAGAGAAATTTAGAGCACGGTGCGCAATAAAATTTAATGCAAAACTCGGCGAAACCGCGACAGAAACTTATGAAAAAGTGCTTAAAGTGTATGGTAGTGATGCCCTGAGTCGTAGTCAGGTGCTTCGGTGGCATCCCGATTTTAAAAAAGACCATTTAAAAAAGGCGATTTTAAAGTGAAAACCATGTTGATTTGCTTCTTCGACAGCAAAGGGGTGGTTCACAAAGAGTTTGTACCATCTGGACAAACCGTAAATCAAGTATTCTACCGCAATGTGCTTGAAAAATTACGAAAAAGGGTGCTCAGAGTGCGTCCAGAGATCGCGAAGACTTGGGTTCTGCATCACGACAATGCTTCCTGTCACAGTGCGTTCAGTGTCTCTGTTTTTGGTGTCTAAAGCCATCGCAACGTTACCACAACCGCCCTATTCACCGGACATGTCACCCTGCAACTTTTTCCTATTCCCCCATATGAAAAAATTCGTCAAAGGTCGACATTTTGACTCCGTTGAAGATATCCAAGAATCTGTGACGAGGGTACTCGGAGAGGTCCCACAAGAAGTGTTCCAGAATTGTTACGAAAACTGGAAAACTCGCTGGAATAAGTGTATAGATGCGGGAGGGGACTACTTTGAAGGGGATCGCAGCGATGTACCTTAATTTTTAAATATACTCGATTTTTGAATTTTGTCGCATTACTTAATTGTCTGACCTCGTATATTCATACACACACAAAATATTGTAGTGAAGTTTAATAAAACATTTTTTAACAAGCATTCCTATTTTTCAAATCTTTACATTTAACAGCAGTCACTATGTATATAAACAACGTTTACCTTTATTTTCTTAAGTGGTTGCTTTCGTCCGCCTTTTAAAAGCAAATTTTGTTTCCGTAATTCTTTATTCTCTTTTTCAAGACGTTCCAATTCTCTTTGATATTTTATTTGCAACTGAATGATTTCATCTTGCAATTTATCCAAACGTTCTTGATTAGATTCTAAAATATTTGTTATATTAATGAATTAACAAATAACACAAATATAAAATTAAAATTATAACTAGATAAAAACTAAAATTACATTTATTCTATGATATTTAAAAATAAAAATATGTAAATCATAATAACTAACATGTAAAACATTTTCTTTGCATACAAAGGACAATAAACATTAATTTTTAAAAAGAATTATTTAACATTCTACTTTAACCTTTGCAATATAAACATTACTTAAAATTTTACCTTGATTCTTTGAATTGTCTGGTACAGGACGTGCATAAGCAACATTATTTTTCATTAATTCTTGTTTGGTTTCTGCAACAAATAATACAAAAATACAGATAAAAAGTATTTATTAAATATTAACAAACATGTGTGTATATATATATATATTCATTAATTCAAAAATTAGATAAACTAATTTATTATTTCTCAATTGTCTATTCTTGTTGGGAAATCTATAAAAATGTATTTTTTATATGCTAAAATAATTAAAAATAAATTATTTAATAACTATAATAGAAATAACAGACTATTTTGTTTAAATTTATTATTGCAGTTACATTAACAATAAAACATGCTAACATTTCCATCTCATAGAAAACATAAATAATTTATACTGAGAACTCATACAACAGTAAACATTTCATATTAAAATATTTTTTTTAATATACATTGTGTGTGTCATGTTCAAATGTGTGTGTGTGTGTGTGTCAAGCATATGTTTCATGTGCGTATGGCTGTGTGTGCACGTGTGTGTGTGTGTATATATATATATATACACACATACATACAATAAAAGTACAATAATCAATAAATATATTTAACAACTATAACAATAATAACAAAAGTTTTTTAACCGATTTGGTCAATTAGTAACCCATTTACATGTAAAGAAATCCAAAAGTCCAAACATAAAATTAAAATAGTCTTATTGCACACAGTAATATTTCTCATAAAAAGTACACTAACATAAATAATATTTTAAATTAAATTTGCATTTCATACCCTCAAAAACAGTGTCAATTTCAAAGCATTTAACTAACAAGTAAATATATATGTTAATAATATATCCATAATGAAGGGCCAAAGTTCTTTAAGTTTTATTTGATAGAACTCCTCAGGTTTAATAATAAATAGAAAAGACAGAGAACTTATAGAGAAAAATATTTATTACAAATTATATATAAAAAAAAACATGTCATTAAAATAATTTCTAGTCTGTTTTAAACAAGTGTGTATTCAAATAAAAATATTTTTTCTTATTCAAAATAACTCAGACACTTCAATGTATATTATTTACTTAATAATGATAGTTTTTAATATTTCTGTACCTTTTTTTTGCAAATACCTCATATTTTAAATAATCCCAAAGAAAAGTAATTGTAAAGAAAATTTAATAATTTTACTTGTTATTCATATTGTTTATAATAAGAGAATAATTGCGACATAATTTTTCATAGTAAAAATTTATTATTTCACAATGAAATCATAATTTTATCAGCTACAATTAACTATCAAACATTTACATTTCCAAATATAGATAGAGTACAAGATTTGTTTCAAATAGACAATTACTAGTTACATTATAAAAATACAAAACAGAAAACAAAATAAGAAAAAAAATTTTATTTCAATGTAGGATCTAACTAATATGATTATTTATACAAAATTTGAAATTAAAATTGTAATAGCTATGATCTAAAATCTTTCAATACCAAAATGAAATTAATTTCAACAAACATTTTTAAGGCACAATATTTTATTAAACTACATGCACATAAGTCTAATAATAAAAAAAATTTTAATGCTTTTTATAAACATTCATACATCAATAAACAAAAATACGAATTATGAAAACATTTCAAATGTCAATTATTTTTTAACTGATTTGCATCATTTCGTTCAAAATAGCTTGATACATTATATTAAAACAACGATTTTACATATTAGGTGTAAAAATTAATTGTGTCTTTAAATTAAATCAATTATAATTCTGTTTTAAATTACAATATTTTCTAGTCGTTTTAGGATTTTGAAGTCCCAATCTTAATGTTTAAAAACACTATATATCTTGGTCAAACAATTGACATAACCTCATAAAACAGTAGTGAACATGATGACGTCCAAAAAGCATGATATTAGGCATTGCATACTTTTTGCATTCTAGTTGAAAAAACTGCTGCCAAAGCCGTGGAAATGATTTGTTCAGTTTTGGGAAAAGGTGTTGTGGTGCATAAAACATGCAATAATGCTAAAAAAAAGTGAAAGAGGTCTGAAAATGCATTATTACAACTTCATCGACTCAAAGCCGCCATATTTTTTTCAACAAAAGATTCGTTCATTATGTGACAGATAGAACAAAGTTATACGAAATAATGAGGGATATTTTGAGAATTGAAATATTTCCATATGTATTTACTTTCTACAAAAAAAAGGGACTGAATTAATTTGTACACCTAATAATATTAAATAGTTTAATTCAAACTAAAAGTTTTATACAATTTTAAAAATAAATGTTAGTTTAATAAATCAATAAGTAAAAAAATATTTTTAATATATTATTTATACATAAGTACAAACAATTATTTTAAATGTCAATTTAATTTAAATGACATCTTAATTTATCAAAATAACTGAAAAATTCATGAATATTTATAATTTTTGGTGCATCAGCTAAAACTGATATTATATTTAGAATTCTAGGTTCATTTTTCAAAAATTATTAAAAAATATTTTATACAAACAATATTCATGTGTTTGTTTCAATTATAATTTAAATAAATGCAGAAAAATTATAACAAAATATATGTCAAAATATAATAGTTAAAAAACTCTTTACAAATTAAGTACTACAAAAAATGAATTTGACTTTAAACATTTATTTACCTGAGTACAGTCTGTCTAATAAACTGGAAAGATTGATGAAAACACCTAGACAAAAGAAGCAATCAATTACATTAAATTTAACAATTATTTCATTATATGTAATAATATTAAGATTGTACCCAGGTATTTTTAACAAAAACTATTTTTTATTGGGTCACTTACTAAAAGTTCCCTAACTAGAATATTTATATATACTCTTTTCAAATGTAATATCTATATCAAATTTTGAATTAAATTTATAAAATTAAATGCACCAAGTTGTTTTTATTGACCGTACCATGTATATTAAAACTGTAAAGTAATAAAATAAATAACATTATTTAAAATTAATTACAGTTAAAATTGTTTATTATTGAAAATTTTTTTCGTAAAAAAAATATTGTAAAATATAACATCAAATTAATGAAAATATTTTTATTACTTATACCTTTTAATGTTATATTGAATGTTATAATGAAATATTTAAAACACATCCTCAAGATTATTACAAATTATAAATATATTAAAAAATGACATGATATGGTAGTTTTTTACTTATAAGCAATGTCAATTAAAAATAATTCATAAAATTGATATTATAAAGAAAATAAAAAAGAAAGCATAATAATATAAGCAAATATTAAAAAACATAAAAAAATGAAGTATTAAAAAGTATTGTTTCTTATTTCAAAACTTATACATATAAGAAAATCAAAAAATATATTTTAAAATAAATACTTACCATTTGCAACTTCAGGTAATTGATTATTAGAATTTTCTGCTGCCGCAATTGCATCATCAAGACGTTGATCAAACCAATTTTTAAATTGTTTATATTTCAATTCGCCTAATGCTTTCAATTTTGGATCTATAAAAATATACATTATTAGTACAAATTTTAAAAGAATACAACAAACTAATATTGAATAAAAAAATTGCTACACAAAATGCATGTGCAGTAAAAAAAAGGTGAAAAAAGGAATTTTAAATTCTAAAAAAATACTTTTTATAAAAGCAATATGTTTGCAATTCATTTTTAACTTTGTTAAAACTTTTTACTCAAAGAAATCAGCATAGCTAGCACTCAAATAAGTAAAGGACCTGATAAACAACTATTACTTTAAAACATTTATTTATTTCTTTATACCTATATTAGTCCAGTGGACCTGGCTGTGGAATATTGCAGCAGAAAGGACCGTCTATTCCTGGTTGTGTAATGAGGTACACAAGTTGCGTATACTGTATGCGCGGAACTATAACTTCGCTACCCGTGCTATTCTGTCACTCATACAAATACAGTAAGGTTAATTTGTTATAGGGTTAATTTGTACAGTTCAACGGATACGGTATACGTGGTGTTTTGTAGCAATGTAAAACAATAAATTTTTTTATTGTACAAAAAAAAGTTTAATATGAAAGTTATAGATTTTTCATGCTCTACAACTTTGTTAATGGGTGTCTTTAACATCAAACGAACGAAAAATGAGAAAAATGCAAAAAAAAACTTAGAAAAAACTTTACTGGGTTTTTTGTAATAAATAAAAAATATTCATCACACGAAAAAAGTACGGAAACCAAAGTTGTAGAGAATTAAATTCCTTACAAAATGGGTTTTTAATTTCTTTTGTAGCTATAATAGAAACGAGATATTTTAAAAATTAGAATTTAATCCTTTTTTCGCATTGGCCACGACAACATAAGGTCTGACAGTTCATAAAAGTGTAATTATACTCTAGTCACCCCCACCACCATACCACAACCAGGATTAGATTGCCCACTCTGGTGCAATATTCTACAACCCGATCCACTGGACTATTTGTAAATTTAAAATATTTTTAATTACTTGGAAATGACATAAACAGGTACTTTTATTTATATATATTTAAATAATTTGTGTTCAATCAACACCTGACTTTAGTCAACAGCATACATAATTTTACAAATTAGTTGACAGATTCTCAACTAACAGTGAAACCAGATCGAGACTATTTATCACATATTTACTTTGCACATACTAAAATGATATTGGAGGAAGACTAAAAAAAGATTTATTTTTTTACACTTAAAAAGCCTCGTAGTAGATGTTAGCATCGATAAATAAACTATTTACAACACTCATAATAGACACCTGCATTGATATTATATATTTCTTTTAATAGAAAAATAAAAATATATAAGTGACACTATATAGTATAATGTAAAAATGTATATGGTATAACTGTGCTGATGTACAACCAATTACTACTATCAATACTATCGAAAAGGATTATTTTTTAAAGATGAACATTAATGTTTTAATATATTTTTATGTTACTAAATTAATACATCTAAAATATAAATTATCTGAAAAAAAGTGTTAAATTTTCTTATAATTCTGAATATGAATGGATCAATCTATCATTTCAAATGCAAACCATATAAAAATTTACTGGTTTTAAATATAGTTACAGTTGATTTCCTTTCTATAAATGTGCTACTCTATTTAAGCATATAGTTATCAAATTATTGATACAGCTAATATTTTACTATAATAGAACTTTAAGTGTTAAATTCTATTATCATTTAATTTGTACCGAATAAAAATACCACAAGTAATACATTACCAATTTCAATATTATCTTTCATATTATCTCTAAGAGTAATTAACTGCGTTCTCCATTCTTGAAAACTGGTTGTATCTGGCATAACGTCATCCAACCATTTCATATCTGGTAATCCATCCTTCCATTGTTCATATTTCTGAAATTTGAATGTATATAAAAACATCAAATATTTTATATTTTTTAATATTAAATATAAGTTTTACAATTGATAACAATTAATCTAAATAACAAATAATCTGAAATTTTATATAAAAAAAATTAAAATCATTCAATATACATATAAAGACATTAATATTGACAAATAATATAAAAAATAAAAATGTATACATACACAAATTAAAAGTTAACTAACTTTTTGCAGTGTGACACCTCCACCAACAGCTCCTCCCAATAATAAGTAACGAATTTTAAGCACATTTCGAAGTAATCTGCCTACTAGTATAGCATAGTTTTTATGTGAAATGACATTCAAACTTTTATAACCCAATAACGGACGAGAATGCTCTAAGGTCCTATTAAACCAAATCATGGATATATTTCGTTGCTTTGTCCTTATACCATTGTAGCTGTTTCTTGAAAATCTTCGAAAATATATATTTACTGCACACCTTATATAAAACAGATTATTATATGAATGTGTACATACACACACACACACTATATATATATATATATATATATATATATATATATATATATATATATATAAATATATATATACATATATATATATATATACATACACTTGAATGAATTAAAAATATAGGTTATGTTAATATATTAAATACTAACCTTGCTCGCCCGTTAAATAATTGAATCATTTTATTTACAATAATTCCGGTATAAAAATCATATTAAAAATGGAAACACCGCATAATTAGAAAAAAACTATTCGTTCATCATTTTCAAAACAACTTCAATGCACTTCCCTTAACACAGACATATTTACAAAAACAGATTTACCGAAAGTGACAGTCATAGATAAAGGAAGAGAAGAGAGAAGTCTTACAATGATGAAAATAAATCTATGACTAAAACAAGCTCCTATATTCGAATTTCAAAATCTTAAACTATATACTATATGGCTTAAAATTTTGAAATAAAATACTACGAACTGTAATAAATATATTAATATTCATTATAGTCAGTATTTTAATATGTATTAATAGTACACTAAATTATTATAGTATATGGTCGAAAATCTTCAAATTTATTTGCATTATACTCTGGTTATTATTACAGAGCGAGAGTAGAATGCAAATAAATGTAATTTACAGTGTTAATTTATGGATTAAATTAAGGTTTTTGAAATAAATAAAAAAAAAAACAAGCGAGATTATACCTACAATTTATTATTTTCCAGATAAAAATGAAAAAATTCCAAAAGTACTGAATTTTTAAATTATTCATTTCTCTGTTCCGTGAATGATGAATATTCAATTAAAACTGCATAGTAAACAAAATAATTTGCAGCAAAAATCTTTTAAATATCATTTTTTAATAATTTTCAGAAATAAAAAGTTTGCAGTTAAACAATTGAAAGTCTATTATAAAATGTATTATTTATTAGTATGAAGAATTTTATTTAACCCATACGTTATGGGATTTAAAAAAGTCTACTTTTCTATAGTACTCCTATGTGATACCAAATATATAATTTTGTGTATAATAAAATCATTGTTATGTGATATTAATATACAGATTTTTAATGATCAGAAAAGTATTCCACAGAAAAAATGAAAAAAGGTTTGATTAGTGAGTTGATGATGAGGGTGTTGTTGAATCATGTTAAGTCATCTATGGTTGAGAGTAAATTAAGCTGGGGCTATATTATATCCATGTTAGGACAAGTCGATTCTGGCAGAATTATATAGTTAGATAAGAATTATTATTCCATAATCGATGCAACATAGAAACTATATTTGACAAACACATAACGATTTTGATTATTCAAACAATTTATAAGTGTGTTTATGTATTTATGTGTATATACACACATTCATGCACAAACATCTGTATATTAATGATACAAATTATTAAATGTCTTTATAATTTTAAGTCTGTAAAGTAAAAACATAGAGAGAATAAAAACAAAATTTTATAGAATATTTAAATGTTTAAATTATACTTAATTTTTAATTTATATATTACAATTTATATGAGCACTATACATGAACTAAAATATTATTGAAATAAAAATAATAACAATATTGTTGGAAGAATCACTGACATTAAATTATTTTTGACTGATTTAAATATATTTACTATACATTTAATATAACGGTATCTTCTTTGTAATAGTTTTCCGGCACATGTGACATGTTTTTAAAGTATCAGCACACTTTGAACATGCACCATGTCCACATAAAAACACTACATTTCTTCGTCTTTCCATACAAATACTACATCCATGTGTTTCTTCAATTTCAGCAACCTTTTAAAAAAACATATTTTTATCATTTGAAATATAAATAAAATCAATTCTTTAAACAACAATTTATATATAAATCAATTTATAAGTATGAAAGAAAATAACATTATTACATGATTCATAATACTTATTTAATATAGGCAAAATACCTACCTTACATTCAAGATAACGCATTCTTTCAGCACAAGGCTGCTTTGATTGAGGCGGTATAACACGACCGTCTCGAGTAATTCGTCTAGTAACAGCTACTCCACAATGTAGACACTTTTTAAGCCGAGCTACACAGTCTTCACATGCCGGTCGATGCCCACATGGTTCTAATGAGACGTTCTGTTCAGATAGTTCAGAACATATTGCACATTCAACTGGTTTTCGAGAACAAAGCTCATCAGGAACAGGACTTCCATCATTGCATACTATCGGTGTTACTCGAAATTTATTCATTAAAGGAGTTTCATTACAGTGATTAACAGTTCTATTAACACTATCATCTGTAACTAATTATTCATTTTAAAATTGAATACATAATATGATTTAAAAAAATAAATACAACACTGAAAAAATAGAATACCAACACAAAATGTATACTACTGAACACTGATATACTACTTTAGATATATATATATATATATATATATATATATATATATATATATATATATTAATAGTACTTTTTTATATTATTTTAAACTTTATTTTTGATTAGAAAAGTTTTCATAAAAATTACTAATTAATGATCTTTGTCCAATGTGTTTTACTGAAAAATAAATGCAAGATATATATATATATATATAAATAACAGTAACACCTTGAGTTACATAAGTAATGCGTTCCGTAAACCTTTACATAACTTGAATTTTATGTAAGTCGAATTTGTAAATTACTTAAGTGTAACTTCATAAAAAACTGCAATATTTATTATTATTATACGCATGTACATTATTTACAGAAGTGTGCAAAACAGAAGCAACAAATTCTACTTAAACATTTAAGTGTATTTATCTTTTCTTCCAATTAGTTTACAATGATATTAATAATGCATACTTATATATTGGTGAAACAAAAACAAAATGATACACTTTTGAGAAGTTACAAGTCAGCGAAAAAGCCACTGCTGAGACGACATTTTGCGAATTTACGTAAATTGCATGTTACGTAATTCAGAGTGTTACTGTGTACATATGTATATATATATATATACATACACATGTATATATATGCATATATGTTCTCTTTATATATTCACCTTTGGGTCACTCACTTTGCACTTTACTACAACCAGTTTTGACACTTTTGTAATCTTCAAATAGGTTAATATAATATACAAGTTCTTATAGTAGAGTATTAAGTTAACTGAAGTTGGCATAAATGTCAAAATTAATTGTAATTAAAAACAAAGCAATTCAAGAGTAAAAATTAAAATATATATATATGTATACGCACACATACACATTGGGTCATATTTACATGACTTATTTAAAAAACTTTAAATAAAAATTAATTATAGAAAGTATATAAAATCTATAGCACCTGGAGCATTTATATGTACTCTACTAGAATTAGAAAAAGGTTCATCAGATCGATTTTGATTGTTTTTATTTGTGAACCCACTACCATTAATTCTATTTTGTGCAAGTTCACATAACTGTCTTGCTGGACTCTGTTTTGGACTATTACATTCCGCTGTTAAATTATATCCTTCAGATGAATTACATCGTTGATGTATTGTTCTCTAAAAAATTAAATACGTTTATACACACACACACAAATATATATATATATATATATATATATATATATAAATTAATTCTTTAGTTAAAAATGCAGTGTCAATTTAGAAAGAAAAATATTTACTTGGTATAAAATTATTTTAAAAATAATTTAGGATAAATTTTATTTATTTTAAATTTTTATACCATTCAAGTCTAAACTGAAATCTATTTAATATAACAGTTAATAAACATTATTAAACTTATCAAATATTTTCTTCAATTTATTTTTAATACATTATAAATGAAAAGCATATTACCAATTTTTAAACTTAATTTAGTTACTTATATATTAATAAAATATATTTTTTTATATTTACTTGTACTTTACAATCAATTCAATTTAAATTATATATAAAAATAATTTCAATATAATATTAATTTTAAACTTGATCATCAACTCTATCAATGAGTACTGCATCTATATACATGTACCAAAAAATCCTGTCAAAGAATGTTACATATAATATCAATTTAAATTTACTTGTGCATCTCAAAATTTGAAAAGAAAATTTTAAATAAAACATTTCTTTCATTTGACAAAAGACATATCTTAAAGAAAACCAAATACATTAATGTATGCAAAATATAAAACTCTAAATCTAAGATTAATGAATCATTAGTCAGTTATTTGAACATCCTATGCAGCATTCTTGTGTCAATAAATACTTCACATACATATAAGCTGGAGTTATCACTTCTGCAATAATAGCAATATTAAGAATATTTTCAAGATTAGAGATACCGGTTTTCATAATTTCAGAAATTCATATATAATTTGTATTGTAATTGTTGTCTTTAATTGGTTTTTGTTTATACTTTTAAACAGATAAATAGTGTAAAAAATGTGCTAATATATATGTTATGTATGTGATGTAACTTAGTGTTTCGCTTTGTTTAATTTTTTTTATGAAAATATTGTTATTAATTAATAATTAATATTAACTTGTTTTTAATAATATTTCACCAATGAATTTTTATTTTGTTCTTGTTTTTTAAGTGGAACAGATACTTTAAAGCAATTTGGGATAATGTTACTTATTTTTCTACTTATTTACACTGAGTAGTTGTTTCACAACAGTACTAATACACACTTATCGACTAAATGAAATCATAGTTTAAATTATTATCTATGTAAAACTAATAAAATAAATCTATAGGTTCATATAAAAATGTATTTTTTTATAAAAAAATCTAATATATATATATATATACACAGACACACACACCTTATTATTAATTCCATCATTTCCAGACAAATTTAAAGCTGCCATATCAGCTACAATATTTTCAGTTTCAAATTCTATTCCTGGTCTTCTATCATTTTCTTCTTCATCTACTCTGTAAGATTTAATAATATCTGCTTTGGCAACATCTTGTAATAAATCAAGTGCAGTTTGACCTTTAACATTTGTCACTGCCCAACTACAACCAGTTCGTACAAGATAACTTGCAATTGCTATTGCTGTTCTATATTCAGTCACTTGTGTAAGTCTTGTATAAATTGCAAATATAGATGGAGCATCTGATGCAGAAAATTCAACATTCAAATTTGCACGTTTGATGACTGCTAAATGTAATGCTGTATCACCATCTTCATCTTGTGCATTAACATCTGCACACAATCTGACGAGAAGTTCAATTACACCACAATGACCTAAATTGTATGAAAAATATTGATTTGGAAAACTGCACAGATAAAATCAGAAATATATACCAGTTTATATCAAACTGGTTTTTCAAATATTTTTTAATTTACTTTATTTTGATACTAAGAAAGTACAGCAATTAAAATATAATGTACATCTTTTTTTGCTGTTAATTAAGAAAAAAATGCATTATTGTAATATGAAAAGGCATTTACTAACCTTGGCTAACAGCTAAAAGCAGGGCAGTTTGATTCCGATTATTCCTTAAATTGATATCTGCCTGACCCAGCCTCACTAAAGTTTCTACAACATCATGGTGACCATTCAGTGCTGCTAAATGTAATGCTGCAAATCCATCATCTTTTTTGACATTTACAAGCTGTCTTGTTTTTGATAACAAAGTTTTTGTAGCAAAATTAACACCTTTTAAAGAAGCATGATGAAGTACATTAAATCCTCGTTTATTTCGTAAAGTAAAATCCATTCCTTAAAATAAAAAACAATAACATATTAAATACACTTCCAGATACATACATAAAAAATGTTATGGAATAACTATGAGTGCCTCAATATCAAAAGGTAAGCTGAATAAATTTTTAAATTAAAATAAAGAATGCACTAAATTCAACCATGCATTTTTTAAAATTAAACAACAATTAATGAATCAAAATAAATACAAACGTTTATTTTGATACTAAGTCTTTTACAATTAAATAAAAATGTAAGCAACATCTATATATTCTACAATGATAATGATGACATGACTAAAATACAAAAGATATATCAAATATGTATATGTTTATATATGAATAAATCATAAAATGTTATGTTTGAAAAAATAATTTATTCTAAAAAGTGAAATTGATACCGCATTTCTAATTCTTTTTAATTAATAAAAATTAATACGGTGCAGCTAACTATATACACCATATTGATTCGGCATTTATAATTGCAACTGTGAAATATTAGTATTTATATTATTTGGTTACAACTGTTGGTATTTACTTTCGACTTTTTGTTGCAATATATTTTTCTTTTATTAAAAGAAGCAAGAAAAATAATAAGAAACACTGTTTTCTTTAAATGCAATAACTAGATATTATTGCATATCTATGTATGTATATGTGCATGTGTGTGTGTGTATATATATATATATATATATATATATATATATATATATATATATATATATATATATATATATATATTACACGCATATTAGGTTGGTAGGAAAATAATTGCGGTTTTTGTTTTCTGAATTCTAACCTTAATTTTTTTCAATAAAAGTGTCATTTCATCATGTGCATGTTAATATTAGTTTAGAGTAAATTTTTCGATCTGAATTTTGATAACATCAACTTTGGTTTTATTATTAATTTTGCTTCACATTAAGCTATTGAATAAATATGGAAAAGAAGCAATGAATATTTTTTTTTGTATTAGTTCACAGCGGGCGATAAAAT
Source organism: Acanthacorydalis orientalis (assembly GCA_034766995.1). Classification (NCBI taxonomy): domain Eukaryota; kingdom Metazoa; phylum Arthropoda; class Insecta; order Megaloptera; family Corydalidae; genus Acanthacorydalis; species Acanthacorydalis orientalis. Next base: position 25,634,813 of record CM068316.1, read on the forward strand.
AGCAGGAACTGCTCGTAAATTAAACGATGCTTTTGGTGTGGGTACTGTTAAGGGACATACGGTGCAACGGTGGTTCCAAATATTTTGTGCTGGGAATGAGAGCTTTGAAGATGTAGAAGATTGTGGGCGTCCTTCAGTTCATAACGACCAACTGAGGGCATTATTTGAATCAGAACCATGCACAACAATTTGAGAGCTTGCACAAAAGTTAGGTATTAGTCAACCAACAGTTCTGGACCACTTAAATTAAAAAAATACATATGAATTTAAAAGTCATAAACCGCAATTATTTTTCTACCAACCTAATAATACATTCATACATATAACAGTAATAAATAGAGTAACGTACAAAGACAAAAGATTGTAGAACAAATAAATGATAAAATATCCTAGAACAGATTTATTTAAAATAAGCTCTCTTGATCAATATTTTTCTGCATATTTTGCAATAAAATATTTTTGAAGAAAATGTTCAATATATCTCTGATAACTATATTGAGTAACTATAAGATATCAAATATGGAAAACTAAACGTTGGAAAATTGGTACATTTGCAGAATAAATTGACCAAGTTACTTTTAATCATTTGCACTTCACAAATTATGCAAAAAGGCTACTGAAGAGATTAGAATGTTCTAAGCAAACAAAATTTCAAAATTATTTTTCAAAACGTAATGCATTTGCATATAAATATAAAAGTGTGTGAATAGATGTATTTTCTGTATGTTTCACTAAAACATATACATTATAATGAAACTCAACATTTTGGTTAATGTTGACAGTTATTTATTTTAATTGTAATTAGCTTTATCTGTGTACCTGGATTTGAATTTTCTGTTTTTCTCTTTAGATCACTTTTAATAGTGACCTAAAAGAGAAAAAAAACAGGCAATTGACAGGTATTTGTTAATTAGTGCTACACATTTTCATTTTAATTAGTTGCAATTACTAAGTCTGTATTTTGTGTGTGAGTGTGTAAACAGGTGTGTATATTCGTATAGACGTACATACATACAACACATATGCATGCATACAAAGGTGAGTGTATGTACGAATGTACGTATATACGTACATATATACAACACACATGCATGCATACAAATAAAAAGGGACAAACCTGGTGTATTACACAGCATCTCTATAACTTCATTACTTTCTTTTCCAATAGCATCATGAAGAGCTGTATCACCATATGAATCCTGAAATAGTTATAATTAATAAGTGTTTACATACTTTATATAGATACTATCAAAATAACATACCTGAATATTAACATCTGCTCCACGAGCTAAAAGTAGACCAACACACTGGGCAGGTTGCTTATGTGCTGCAATATGCAAAGCTGTACATCTTCCTTTATTTAATGCGTTAATATTTGCTCCATGATCAAGTAAAATTTCTACAATCTAAATAACAAAATTATAAATTTTATAAAATTTACATTAAAATTAATATTACATATACACAAATTATTTTTTCATCCTACAGACAATAATAATTTTTTTTTGTCAAAAATATTAGGATGATGGCATTGGCATTAAAATTTACATAAACAATCAAAAATAATCAATAATTTATTAAATATTTTCAATCAAAAAAATTTTGTGGTTTGTAGGGTAAAAAAAAATATTTTGAAAGTAAATTTAGCCAGGGTCAGAACTGTATTGTGATCAATATTATATCTTATTAAAATAAACACTAATAAATAAAATTAAAATATTATTTATTATGTATTTGTCTATAATTTTACAGTTGTATAAAGCCACTATTTAATTAAAAATAATGTTTCTAATCATTCCTATGTTCTTAATATTTATTGATAAAAATAACCACTATATATTCAAAACATTTACAACTTCAACAGATTGTCTTTTAAAAAGGATATTATAATCAATGAAGTCATTTAAGGGAATATATACCTTTTGAACAGTAAAAAATCGATTTTTCAAAAATCTCATATTCGGGTAGTACTATCCTTCAAAATTTTTTCACAAAATTTTATTCATAAATTCGTTACACTGCCAGAGCTATAGCCAAAAATGTGCTGGTGCATGGCTACTGGTATACTGTCTATGCATAAATATGACTTCCAAGCACTTCCACAGAATATTCTTGAAGCAATAAAACCTATTTATGAAGATCTGAGTTCGGAGAGTCTACTGGAGCTTTGCGTGGGAGGATTTTCACAAAATAACAATGAAAGTTTAAACCATTTGATATGAGAAATAGCGCCGAAGGAATTACACAGTGGTCTTCCCGTAGTTGAAATTGGCGCAAATATCACCGCTTGTATATTCAACGAGGTATTGATGGAACTTTCAAAAAAATGCAAATCGATTGTGGAAGGTTTAATCATTAGTGGGCCAAGAAAACGATTTCAGAAAGTTGAGTTCCGCCGAGCGCGCAGCGCAGAGTACGGTAAAGGCGCACAAGGCCCAAAAAGGGAAGAAAGAAGAAGCATTCACTCAGGCGGAAGGTAAACTTTACGGTTCAGGCATCGATGATAGCATGTAAATTAATAGAAAAACATTAATTCACTAAAAAAAATTAACTGACATCTGACTTTAAAATCAACTTGAAAATTTAAACCCGTTTTTCTTAAAACTAAATTTTCCAAATTGGTACTAGAAATATCTCAGCAAATACTTGACCGATTTGCATGAAATTTTGCATAAATATTTCTTAGATCATTATCTAGTTTTTGACGTACAATCTTTTCAATATTTATATTATTCAATTTGTTATTAACAAAATAGATGTTCATTTTAGGGCCGAAATTTCATGTTTTTTCAAACAACTGCCATTTCTGAAAAAATGATTATTTAAACAAATGTCTACGTCATTAGTTTTGTCTATCTACTTTAATTTGCAATTTAACATATTTGATTCAGATAACATCTCCCGAAAATACACTTGGTACCGTGGAACGTTGCACCGATTATGTCACCCAATAATGGGTTATTATTAACATGTGATGCAAAACATCGACTTGAAAAAATATTAAAATAATCTACAGTGTATGTCAGAATACATACTACTTTTAATATTGTTTTAAATATCTTTACTGATTTGAATTATTTTCATTCTATGTAAAAGGTTATATTTATATAGTAATATGAATTTGTTTTCTTAACTTTGTTTCATTTTATTTTCAAAAGACTTTCTAAATTCATTTAATAACAGTTAATAATATTAAAAAAAATATTTTAATATTCTTTACCTCTGGCCGATTGCCAAAAGCAGCATAATGTAATGTTGTATCTCCATCAGCGTCAGCAGCATTAACACATGCACCAGCAGCAAGCAATTCACGCACAACATCAATATGGCCTTGATGGGCAGCAACTTGAAGAGCTGAACGACCCCCAGCACGAACATCAGCACCACCTGCTCCACGTAAGGTTTCAAGAGTACGACGTACTGCATCTAAACGACCATGGGCTGCATCTCGTACAAGTCTTTCTGCAAGGCCTCCAGCTGTTCCATCAGCATCTCCATCTCCACCAGGTAACCAAGACACTGAAAAAATTAATATAAAAACATATGTTAATTATGAATACAATAAAATTTAAATATTTTTTATACAACACTTCTTATAATTACTAACTTGAAGGTTCCGTACGCTGATTTTGATCAGCATGCATTGTGTTTGATAATTCAGTTGCTGAACCAGGTAGTAAACGAACACATGCTGGATTTAATGTCCATGCTGTGCCATCTAATTGAATTCGAAGATCACCATCTCCATAGACTTTTATAACTTTTCCAAGCTTTCCTAATAACTGAGAATAAAATAAAATATTAAATAACTACATACTTACTAACGACTATAAGTTATTTACTATTATAAAGTTAAATGATCAATTGCGAATATTCTAATTATTAATACATGTCTCTCCAATTTAAATAATTTTATTTGTAAAATAATAACATTTTCAGCTAATTTGATTTTACAATTTTATTTCAAAACACATGAAAAATTAATAACGATTTTTAACAAATTATATATATATATATATATATATATATAATGTATATATATATATATAATGTGTATTCAGTACACATTACAATATATATACAGTATGTATAATTAGTGAACAAATTCCTTTAGAGAAACACTGGAACTCCATTTGTCAAACTGCACAAAACACGCCTACGCAACATAACCCATATCGTTGTAAAAATCACTGACATATAATATAATTAGAACCCAGTATATAACATTCATTATATATATATATATATATATATATATATATATATATACACACATACATATACATACATACATATATATATATATACATATATACATACATACATATACACATATATATATATCACATGTATAAAGTAATTTGGTGTCTTTTTTTAAAAATATTAATGTTCACAGAAAATGGAATACATTTCAATCCACAAAATAACCTCCATTATTTTGTATAACTTTGCTTCATCTGTTGGGTAACTGGCAAATGCCCTTGTTGAAGAAAAGATGGTGATTTTGAATCAATAAATTAATTAATACACTTTGAAAATTATCCCACTGTATTAGTATTTTTTCATGTTTTATGCAACAGAGCGTCTTCGCCCAAAGCTGAATAAGTCATTCTGGCGGCTTGGCAGCATGTTTTCAACTGGAATGCGAAAAGTATGCAATACCATATATACTGCTTTTGGATTAATTCAATTTAAAGGCACCGAATTAATTTTTACAACATATATATATATATATATATATATATATATATATATATATTTACATGTGTAATTCTGATGAAAAATGTTAATTTTCTAATCTGAAAATTTTTTTAAAAAAAATTAAAAAATAAATGATTAGTTGCTTTATCATATTTAACACATATAATTAACAGACAACAAAATAAACTAACTTAATTTTTTTTTGAATTCAAATATTTATATTTTAATAATTTTTTGAATGTTTAATTGCATTCACGAATACAAGTGCACATATTAATTCAGTACTGTTGACATGAAGCCATTACAATTAAAAAAAAAAAAAACAAATATATAATACACATAATCGGATAATGAAATACCAGTTTCTAAAAAAAAGGAGAAAACTGAAATATTATTAAAACACATAACAAATATATATATATATATATACATGTGTATATATACTAGAGGGCTGTGCCCCTGTCACTATGCTCGCTTACCCGACTCACTTCGCTTGTATCGCATATATTAGTTCAATATTATAATATATATGTATACAATGGTATGGTAATATTTGTAATGCACAAGTAATAAATTTTACAATAATGCTAATTTAATTCATTTTTTTTATAAATTACACTATATAAAACTAATTATTTTCTTTTAAAGTATTTTTTTTACAGCAATTTTTTTTATGAAAGTTAATCTTTATTTCTGAGATTATAATTAAAATGAATCATAGAATTACCATATCTATTTCATCTTCAGTCTACATTTTAGATTTCATATTTTCTAGTATATTTAAAATGATACATAATTTTATTTAAAATTAAATTTCATTCCCATAAATACTCTTTATAAAAAACATGATGAACATTAACAATGTTAAATGGCAACTATTTATACAATTGTTCACAAATTGGTAATGTAAATGTTATACATATTTTTCTGAATATTTATACATTTTTTTGCTTTTAAAAGTCACATATAGAGAGCCAAAATTATGTAAAACGATACATTGCAAACAACTCAATAGAATTATAAAAAATATAAGATTATTTTGTATCACTCATGGCATATTACATGTAAACTATTTATCTTAAATTAATAACAAAAATAAATTAATATTTAAAAGTCATTTTTAAATCATTACTTTGAAATTAAAAACCTAAAAGTGAATTTAATGTCAAAAAAGAGTGATCAAAAAAGTAGTGAAAAATAAATTCAACAAATTATAGTATGATATGTAGTAAAGATGGCATGTCTTTCAATAAAAATTAATGTTAAATTTTTAGTCAAATCTGCAATGCTCATTTGATAATTGGAAAAGGTTAATATTTGCAAAACATGATAATCATATTGCAGAAAAATTCTGCTATCATTTTGAATGTATTTAATGTTATTATTATTCTGTGTATTTTAAGTACAATGAAATAAGAATGGCTGTAAATAAAACAGTACTTATTTAATATGATTAAATAATACTGAAAGAAAACTAAGACTAAGTAACAAAAATAACATACATTTTTCATTACATCAATCCATTCACCATGACCCTTCTGTAGCTCTTTCACACGTGCCATATCAGAGACTACACACACAACATCACCAACAGAGAAACAGTTCACCTTAACTAAAGCTGCTGGATTATAAGTCCAACGATTGTTACAGCCTAAAAATAATATATATTTAAAAAATTAAATTTTGACAACTTTAAAAAAAAACTCACCTTCATGCTGAACTCTAATATCACCACGAACAGTAACTCTATGAACAGTTCCCATTTTTCCAATATACTAAAACGGAAACAATTCTGTTATATATGTATATAATAATACAAGTGATGTTTTTTTTTTAATACAATATTAAATACAAAACACCTCTACATTAAATTCATTACAATTTATTTACCTCTGCCATACGTTGATTCCATCCACCATGACCTTGTTGCATCATTTTTAATGTTTCAACATCAACATCAACTCTAACCTTATCACCAACACCAAACTGTACATTGTTTGGTCTACTGGTTTGAGCTCGAGCTGGTGTACTTTGTTCAACATGTTGCCCTGTAAACATATTTATATTTATATATATATATATAAAATAATAATAATAAATTACATAATTCACTTTTAAACATTACTGTTTTATAATAAAATATAACAAAATACTATTAAAAAATCTGTAAATCTACATAATATATGAAAAAATTATATACTGAAAATACTATGAGTAGTTTGTATCATTTTATTTTCCAAATTTCTTTAATAATAATAAATTACTTCATATAACATACTTCATAAATTACTTAACTACATAACTTCATGAATTACTTCGTATACTTAACATACATTTTTAAATCAAAAATTATTAACCTTTTATATTTGGTCTCTTTTTGATGAAAATACTATTAATACAAATAAAAACATAACATGAATAAGATTCAAATGAAATTTCTATTTTCATAAACTTGTTGAAGATTGCTGATAATTATTGGGTCATATCATAAGTAAAGCAGTTTACTAAAATGTTTTGAAACAGTGAAAAATTGACATTTTAATTTTGATCCAAAATATATTTTCAGTTATTTACAACTTCTTCCCAACTTAATCTTAAATTTTCAATACTCTGAAAATAAAAATGTCGAGCTCCCTTCGGATATCACATTCTATATTAAGCCGTTTTCTGTTAATGTGATTTTGAAGACTTCGGAACAGACGATAATCCGATGGTGTTAGGGTCAGGGGAATATGGTGGATGAATCATAACTTCCCATTCAAATTACTTCAACTTTTGGTAGATTTCACATGTCATGTGAGGTCAGGTGTTAACACGGTAAAATATTACTCCTTTTTTGTTAGTCATTTTTCATCTATGGATCGTTTTAGCCATACCAGTTGTTCACAATACAACTCCTTTGTAATGGTTCGATTCTCTAGTCTTAGCTTGTAATGGATAATTCCTTCCATATCCCACTAGACAACAATCTTTTTTGGATGAAGCCTTCCTTTTGTAATTGAAGATGGTGTTTCGTTGTGGTTAATCCATTGTCTTTGACATTTAATATTGTTATAAACAATCCATTTTTCATCACCAGTAACAATCCTATTCAATAACGAATCATTTGGCAATTGACATAGATGAAAAGTGCAAATGTCCAACGTTGTTTTAAATTAACATCCGATAACTCGTACAAAACCCACTGATTCAGCTTAGAAACTTTAGCAATCATTTTCAAGTGGCAATGAATAGTTGAATGTGTTTATTTGAGCTTCTTGGCTAATTCTTCTACTGCCGAACTAGAATTTTATTTCACTAATGTTCATAGGATCTCATTATAAAACTTTTGAAGATGTCCTTACTTTTCCTCGTCTTCAAGGCTGTAGTTTCCAGACCGAATTGCTGAAAGCATCTTTGTTTTTGCCTATGACTAATAACATCTGAACCATAAATTTCCCACAATTTTTTCACTGCAGTTGTAGCGTTATTACTCTAACAAAACTCCAAAATGAAATCTGTCTATTATGCTGTTTTGATACTTCTATGATAATTAATATTTTTTCTTGTAAATTTGCATGATCACTGTTAATCTTCTACGATAAGATTGAGAAAACATTATGTAGAATTGAGCAGCATATGCATCTGATACGTTATTGCAATAATTGCAAAGTATTTCTTTATCCATTTGCACCTATATGAAAATACCGCATTACTTATGGGATGACTCAATATATTAATGCAACATCAATATTATTTACTACTTTAAATAGTATACTTATTGTAATAAATAAGAAATTTATACAAACTAAAATGATCAAGTTAAATATTTATATTTTTTAATATGTATGATGATGCTGATTTCAAATGTTAACAAATCTTCACTCAGCCACATAGGCTGTTACACTACACAATAAAATTGTATGGCATCAAAACTGTAGAATCATCATGCTACATCAAAATTTTACTAAATATAATTTTTACCCAATTATAAGCACAGTTTTGATCTGTATGAATTAGTTAGCATTTATTTAGTAAAATGTGTATTGTACGTAACATCTTTTCAATATATGATTTAATTAAAATTTATATATCAATAATTATGATTTCTTCATGTAAAAAAACTTTTTGATCTAAAAGAAACTTACATAAGTTTATTTATATTATAGGACATATATCATAAAAGCTATATTAACAGAAAGAAAAAAAATAACAACCAAAAGGTAAACTTTTTTTAAAAAAATAGTTAAATAAAACAAAAGAAATTGTGGAAAGAAAAAATTAGTTCTTTGCATTACCCTTTAAAAAAGAATTAGAAAAAATTGAAGATTCAAAAATATCTAGAAAAACTTCTGATGAAATACAAACTCTATCATTACAATATATACTTTTATATAATCTAAATCTTAATATCATAGCTTCATAAGTTTTAATTATAATTAATCTTAAAATACAAGGTGAGATTTTCATGAAAAATTTTAAATGTTTATAGCAACTGTTTACTGCAAGAAATCTAAGAGAATACACTGATATTTTTTATCAAAATCAGATACTTTATACAATATTTTTTTTTATTTCCCATGTCAAGTGTGACTCGATATCATATTTCATTCCAGAAATTCCTCTATCTAGTGTGACTCGATATCATATTTCAAAAGCAATAGCAGTTATTCCAAGAATATTTCCCACAGTATTATAATTATATACACTTTTTATATACTTTATATATATATATATATATATATATATATATGTATATTTGTGTCTATGTATGTATGTGTGTGTATATATATATATGTGTGTGTGTGTGTATATATGTATGTATGTATGTATACATATATATATATATATATATGTATATATGTGTGTATGTATATATATATATATATATATATATATGTATGTAATTTGATACTAATAGAAATTAGATAACAGCCGTGTAGTTAGATATTTGAGTTCAGTCATGGCTCTTGAAAGAAAGCGCACAACGTCAAAACATCTTGGCATACGAATAGAATTCTTGATGTGGTCGATATTTTTCTCCACAAAAATCCAAAATTCAGTTTGGAAATTTCGATATATAAATTAGACCGTAGCTAGATGAAGAAAATAAAGTACAATGATAATTGATAATAAATTTGAAAGTCGGAGAATGTTCCATGTCGGAGAATGTTTTAAATGTTATCATACTATGAAAAATTATAAGTTGTGAAGAATAAAAAAAAATTTTTTTAAGCACTCAAATTTTATTTGATATAAACACCAATTCATAAGTATATTAGTGTGTTAATAAGTTTATAAATGCTTCGTAAAGTAAACGATACCGAGCGGATCAGTGGCTGGCGAAATCAGTACGAACTGGTTGGTTCGAAACTGTGAATATAACGCGGACCGGCTGGAACGAAACTGCGAGAACATCGCAGACCATAAAGGGTTAAACATATCTTCACACAGTTTTAAATGATCTATTATCTTTGTTTTCATCTCCTACAAAATGAGTATCAAATAACATGTATCTTCGAAAGTATTTTTTTTCTCCAGTATTTTCTTTCTTTTCTTTTTTTCGGCTTTAAAGAATCAGCTCTCAATATATTATACATAAGTTTATTTTTTACACATAACTATTCACTATATACTATACAATTCACTATAGCTGACATCTTTTTAGAAAATAAATATATTTTTTAAGTTTTTTATTCAGTTTTATTGCACAATATAACAAATAAAATATAAAAATATATAAAATATATTAATTTTTAAATATAAAAATATATGCACCGATGAATAATTAAGATAAAGTTAGTAACCTAAAAGTGTGCAGGGGTAATAACTATTCATGCATCATACTACTCCTTACATAATACACATACATAATATGCATATCGAAGACTACGTTGTTTTGTTGAATATATATATATATATATATATATATATATATATATATATATATATAAAGTAGACTTGCAGTTAATGAACCTAATTCATTGTACAGAGTTACTTGTTAACTGCAACTATTATTCATGATAAGCAATATGTGTTAATAGAATTTGTGTATGTTAATCAAATTAAAATTTCATACAGGAGCTAACTTGTTAACCAATAATTTATTAACTGAACAACTCATTTACTAAAGGTTCCCTATATTCATTAGTTAAAGAATATATGAATATAAAAATATGGCTATTAAAATATTAGAAACATTATTAAATTATTGAAATTAAATCAAATTAAAAAGATAATAATAAACTTATATAATAATATAATAGATATGTATAATCTTATTTAAAAATATATTAACAAATTTCAAATACATGTAACAGTATGTAATATGTACCTTCTAAATTAAAAAACAACTTACCTAAAATTGGTATATGATCTCGATAATAATATCCACCAGAGGCTTCCTGAACAAATTTAAGATCACAATTTCCTTTATGACCAAGCCTATAAACATTTGTTGCACCTGACGTCCAAGTAACATTAGCAACTGAACGTGCACTTTCAGTATCCCATCCTCGAATATCCATAACACGACCAGTTTTTCCTTCACCGCCATCCTGACTTCCCCATTCCCAATCATGGCCTCGCACGACTCGCGCACCTACAAAAATGCCTCGTAGGTGACATTTTACAGCACCCTTACGAATTGGGAGCTCAATGCTGAAAATATATTTAAAAATAATATGTACAAAATGATAAAAAAATCAATCACTTGATGATATAATTTAAATAGTATTATTTAAATTATATCATCAAGTGATCTATATTTTGAAAAGTTTGTATGTTTATACCTACAATTCTATTGATATTTACTTTTTTACATATGGATTTTTTACATATGAAAAAATAATTATTGGTTATATAAAAATAATAATAATAACGAATCTTTACTTAGTAAAGTAGATATATGTAGTATAATTATAAAATACACTGTGATTTCGCATATGAAGCTAAGTATATTAAAAAAAAAATCTAAATTAAAAAATTACATACAAAAATACTATGAACTGTGATCGAAAATATAATATATAAAAAAAGTTAATTTTCATTTTTAATCCAAATCAATATTTCACTAATTAATTTTAAATTTTAAACAAATAATGATACTAACTTTTTATTTCATTATAATATCTTATAAATATTTGTAACGAAACGATAAAAATAATTACATTAAAAAAAAGTATTACAAATAACATACCTTACCAAACACACCTAAATAATAAATATAAAGATACAATCACTAATTTAATTAATTAAATGAATTTATATTTTAAACAGCACATTGCACATCTATACTTGCATCAAAAAGTTGTGCTAATAATTCATCATATATGATATATATTCAACATAGTGGATATAGTAACTTTTTTTGTTACAATTATACATTTTTAAATTACTGGCTTTTTTCAAATACTTTAAAGTGGTTTTTGATCAAGTTATTTACTTTTATACTTATTTATAATGATAAAATATTTCATACAATTAAATTAGCAGAATTATTTCTAAAATTGTTTTATATTGTAGTTATTTTCTCTCTGTACTAGTTCACATTAATTGGTATATATGTACGCATACATATACATACGTATACATGTGTATATATATACATACATACATATACACACACACACACATATATATATATATATATATATATATATATATATATATATATATATCTATATACACATTATATATATATATATATATATATATATATATATATATTATACAGAACACACACAACTTTTAATTTCAAATTAATAGTAAAGTTTCATACCCTTGAGTATTAGCAGAATCAAATCTATGGAAATGATGTGTCAGCTCATGTTTATCAGCATGATAACACAAAGAACATAAATCGTAGTCATGACAATCAATGCAATGGTAACGCATTCCTGCAATTCCATGTTTTTTACATCCATCACAAATTATATTAGGGTGTTTAACACCAATCTGTGCATTATCAATCACTCGTAAATCATAATGCCCTTGGTAACCAACTCGATAATTTGTCCTATTTCCAGAATCCCACTGTACAACAACAGTTTTATCTGGTGAACAACTACTTCCAGAGCGTCCTACTTCACATACTGTTCCAATATATCCATCTCCGCCATCTGAAAAAATTAAAATATTCAGTTATAAAATGACAGTAATATAAGTAATGTAATATTTAATAAAATAACTACTAGATATTGCATATGAAAAAAAAAATTAATTTATACAATTATAAACAGGTACAACACACTAACATACAAAAAACTGATTTTTTCAAAGTTTAAACAAATACAACTGTTATATAAAGTAAAATATTTTTTCAAAATATTTATTTAAATTTACTACACAAGTATTTCTGACAATTAAATTATTATTAATTCATTGTATCTGTTAACTTACTTAAATTTTATTTCCTATTATACGAGTATTTTAATTTTTAAAAATATATACCTCAAATATGTTATAAGAAATATAAAAGTAAAAAATATAAATACTTCTATTTTATAAAAATATTGTTAAAAGTACTTCAAAATAATTATATAGAAATTACTAATTCTTTCTTGGAATAAATGTAATGCATCTAAAGAATTGTAAATTATTCAGAAGAGAATTTCAAACCTTTCTTAAAGTAATATAATTTACTTCAACTTTGTTTTTTACTTTTATTTGAAAAAGGTATTATGAATTTTGATGTAATACTTATATTATCATAATATTATTATGTATTGCAATATTTGATTTTTTGTGATTACAATATAATACACTTTTTTCAGTTGTGCCACTTTTTCTATAAGTGAATGATATAGCCTAAATATACAAAATACGTATCATATTTAAAAAAGTTAGTACATTAAATAATTTTATGATTTATTTAAATATATATTTTTTATGTTCCAATTATTTTCAAAAATTATTTAACTTTCTTTTTGCTTTCATTTCTAAAACGGATATCCTTTAATCAAGATATATTATCTTAAGCTTAACTGCATTTCATTTAGAGAAACTGATAATTAATAAAACAATAAATAACAGCCAATTAACTTTGTATCAACATTTAAATTTATCAATTCAAAAAGTACGTTCTTAAAATAAAAAACTTACTTTTTATAAAAAAAGTATTACTATATATAATGTACATCTACCAAGTATGTATGATATTGCTTAAGACAAAGTTTCAGAATGAATACTTTCAAATAATTAGTCATTCAATAAAAATACTTCTAAACTAAAATATGCTTATATACATAAATTTAATAATTATTACAAATTAATGAATATAACTTACCTTGATTTTGCCAGATCCAATCTGGTCCTCGTACCACTCTCAATCCTGGTACAAGCATTATTTTTTATCTTCAATACTTATCATTATATAAATAAATTTTAATTAATATAAATATGAAGTGTTAAGTCATACTGACTTCTACTTAAATATATTTCTCTTAATTTGAATAAATCATGACATATTCAATAAATACACATAAGGAAACAATATAGATATTCTTATTTTTCTGTTAATACGAAAACTATTAGATTATTAGATGTTACTACAATAACTACGTTATTTACTGTATTAATATAAATACAAAAAGAATATTAACATTTTATTTATTTATTTTAATAAATAGCAAAGTATTTTTAACATCCATAGTTTGTATACAATTGTCAAATTCCTTCATAACTAATTTTGCTAATTTCACGGTAGATAAATGGCGCAATTCTTAAATCTCGAACTAGTCACTATTCTGATTAATAATATTGTAGAAAAAATATAATATAGTCAATAATTTTATCATATTTTATTATATATATGCATAACATATGTATGTATGTATATACACATATATATATATATACATACATAACATATGTATACATATATATATTTATATATACATATATATATATATATATATATATATATATGTATATACATATATATATATATATATACATATTTATATATATATATATATTTATATATATTTAGCAGTAGCAGCCTCTGTCAATCCACTGCTGGATAAAGACCTCTTCCACGCTTTTCCATTTTGTATGATTGAATGCCTCGCTCTTCCATTAATTTCAAATAAAATTTTTAATTTCCTTATCGCACCTGTTCGTTGGTCTCTTTCTTGGTCATTTTATATTCCTTGGTTCTCAGTTAATAATTTCTGTTATCCATCGGTTCTCTTCTTTTCTTGCAACGTGCCCCGCCCATTTCTATTTCAGACTCTTCACTCTTCTTATTACATCTGTATGTTTTCATTTCCAATATATATATATATATATATATATATATATATACATGCACATTTATGTATATGTCCTTTAAAATCAAAAACAATAAGGGTTTATGAATAGAACTGATATACATACATACACAGATATGAATAATATTTACTTCTATTTTAACTAGGAAGTTTCTATGAATGAAATTATATAATTTTGTTTTCATTACCATGTATACTTTTAAAATATTAATAAATTATTTTGAAACTATATTTCTTATAATCTACGCACATGGTACTTTTAATTCGAACACTTGTAGAACAGTAAATATATTTATTTAAATGCATTTGAATAAGAACAACTTTAAAATCCAGCCTATTACAAACTAAATAGAATGAGACTACAAAAGTGTAATCCCTCATAACAGTAATTTTTGTTTATACTTATAATAAAAGATGTAAGTTTTAACTGAAGGATACATACATACATACGTATATACATATATATATCAATAACAAAATGGATTGATATTTAACTGTGTAAATTCATATAAAATTAGCTATAAGACTAGCTCAAAATTTTAATAATGAATAAAAACATATTTGTAAAAAAATCATAAATCATGAAAACATTCAAATAAATGTTTATTACAAACAAAATCTTAAATTAAAAAAGATCTCTTTCAAGAACAATAACTTATGAAAAATAAATGTGTTTATTTCTTCTGAATAAGAACACACTACTGTCTATCAATTAAACCATATATTTAGAGCAACAATAATTATATATTTCATATAAATTTTTATTTAACAAAAATAAAACATTTCATAAAGATATAGACTACATTTTGTGAAATACTCTCAGTATTTATATATATATATATATAAATATATATATATACATATATATATACATATATATATATATATATATATATATATATATATATATATATACATATATATATACATACATATATATATATATACACATATCATACATATATATATATATATATATATATATATATATATATATATATACACATATATATATACATACATATATATATATATATATTCATATATTTTATAATATAATAATAATAATAATTATAACATAATTAAAGCGCAGCGGCAGGCATGTCGGCCTCAGTTATTTTCCATCGATTCTACTGAGACTGCTTCGGAATGTATGCTTGTCCTATAATAAAAGTAATATATTAATATAATAACCAAATATAATATGTTATAATATTACTAACATAGATTTCTGCTTCATTGAGAGACTTGCCATAGCCGTCACCGTATCTGTCTCTTCGGCTTCTAGCTCTGCAGCTTCGAGCGCTGGACATAACGCGGCACGAGCTGTACGTTTAACGCACGGCCAATGCGATGATTGCACGGCAATAGTTTTTTGCAGTGTATCGATAGCATTTCTACAAGGAGATCGAACGAGTTCTTCAGCAGTAATAGGAGATGGTTCATCTCCTAACAATACTCGAACACATTCTTCGGCAGAATCGCAAATTGCTGGAAGATCATATCCTCCTTCAAGAGCAAGTACAACCTTAAACAATAAATTATTTGTGTGTAACAAAATATTAAAAAAAAAGAATATTTAAATAAAATGCTGAATTTACCTTTCCATCACATACACGCATTAAGTCTCTAGTCATGTGTCCATAGCAAGCAGGAGATACTTTGTATCCACCGAGGGGTGGAAGATGACCAAGAGATGCATCAAATCCAGCTGACACTAACACAATATCCGGTGAAAAATCCTAACAAAAAATATACTTTTTTATTTCTAAATACAAACTTTGTGTTTCAAACATTAATAACTTACCTTTGCAATTGGTAAAACGATACTTCTGAATGCAGCTAAATATTCAGCATCTCCAAGAGGTGGCGAAAGGCCACCAGACCATGCAATATTGACATTAAATCCAAGACCTGGCCCGACACCACACTACAGAAATGAAAATTTTTTTTACAATTACAAGTAAAAGCTATAGATTAAATTATTCATGCTTGTAATGTTAATGTAAATATATATTAAGCAAATAGATATTTGTGTTCAAATATAACACTTCTGAAAATCCAATTATATAAATATTACACTTGAGAGCAAACATCTCTACAAATATAAAGATGAAGTTTTAATTTTCAAAAATAAAATGTATTAATATAATACATTCTATTAATCAAGTAATAATTAATTTATCTTGAACAAATTAATGATTTTTTAGAGAATTGTTAATTTTTTTAGAAAAACAATCTTAATTAAAATTTGTTTAAAATAATTAAAAATTATATAATGTAGATAAAAAAGTTTAATTTGACATTTCAGTATTACCAGTTTACAGACTCTATCATAAAATAGTTACTATAATGTAAATTATAAATAAAAAAATTACTATAGATTTTGCAATCAATTAATTTGTAGTTCTAAACTCAGTTCACACAATACTTGTCTGCTTTGAGACTTTTCTGCCAAATATCAATCATATAATAAGTACAGCTGTCTACTCAATAACAGCCATACATTTCATTTTTTTTTGATTTTTTTTACAAATGTACACAATATACTTTAAATATTATTTTAATTCATTTGGATTAATTTATTTTCGTTAAAATGTCATAGTCATACATTTCAGTTAAAGAATTATAAAATTTATTAGAAAATAATATGTATAAAAATCAATGGCCGAAAAGTACATAAAAATGAAAATTCATTTTCTGATGCCACGCTTAATGATATTTGTTATTGAAATAATTTGTAATATTAAAGATATTGATAATAATTTAACAATAGAACTGTTGACTAATAAAAAATTATTACAAAAAAAAAGTATAGAAGGAATCATGCATGATTAAGTTTATACTGTGCTGTTATATTTTGTTTTAGAAAGTATTTTAGAGTATGCTTTATAATATTCTAAAGAATTTTAAATATTCATAGTACACATAATTTTATTAACAATAATCATATTTATAAAACTATGCTGTTTGTATTATATAGCAATTAATTATTTAATTTACATCATTGTAATGATTAATTTTTTACGGTTGAGATTTTAAAGTAGACAATTTCTTGTTTGATATGAAGAAAAATTCATAAATTGGAACTGAAATTTGAACATTACATGTTTAACTACAGAAGTAAATCATTTTAATACTATCGTGTAATTTACTTTTCAATTAAAATTTAATTATAACTGTCAACAGTTTTTTACAAAAAAATACTTCTAATACTATAAAATTACAATTTTTTAAAATAAAGTATGATAGAAAAATTTGTAATATTACATAATTGGAACATTGATATGATGTGTATTGTATTATATATATATACATATACATACATATATGTATTTATGAATGTGCGTGTATGCACTACTTAACTTACCTCGGCTGGACTTCCAGTACCCGGAAAAAAGTTCCCATCATCATGACGATGAATAGAGATAAATAATACACTAGGATCATCATAAAATATTCGCTGTGTACCATTTCCATGATGTACATCCTAAGATTAAATATACTGATTACATATTTAAAAAATGTAATAAAATAAAATACGTACCCAATCAACAATAAGAATTTTGCGTACACCAAGGCGCCGTTGTAAAAGACGAGCAGCAATCCCAATAGAATTAAAAAAACAGAATCCCATTGCTTGGTCTGGTTCAGCATGATGTCCAGGAGGCCGAACAACAGCAAATCCATTGCGTACATCACCCTGAACTGTTTTAAGTGCAAGATCAGCAACACAACCGACAGCCATACGTGCTGCGGGTGCAGTATGAATTTCGTTCCAAGTTGTATCTGAGTCAACACCAATTCCACCACATGCAAGTCGTACGAAGCTCTTGATTGGCAATTTCGACAATTTACTCATGTCCATTTTTTGCCGATTCAATGGATTTGTGCCTGGTTCATAAACAATACTGTAAATGATGATGTGTTTTTTGTCAAAGTAAAACCATTGAACTCATAATGATGGAAAATTTTGGACTCAAATTTAAAACTCATTTCAATTTAAAAGTTTAGCATAAAAATTAACAAAACTTATACTATTCAAATGAATAAAATACCTTGTATTAAAATAATACTAGTTGTTTTTTATGAAGAAAAGCAAGTACATTATTTTTTATACAAAAAATATTTTATCGTAGTTTATACCTCCATACTTATTAATTCTAATTGTCTGTTAAAAATGACCGAAACAGAAAATTTTGAGATAAAATTGTAAATAAAAGTATTATTCTAAGTAATTTAAATCAAATTTGCTCTAAGTTGAAGTCAAATTCAGATTCTAATGTTTTCATGTTCACTGTTTTACCATGAAGTCAACTAACCACTTGAACTCTCGGTATTTCAAAATGCACATATTCTAGATGTTGTGTGGCATATGGCTATTATATATTAAAATATGTATTTGCATGTGTGTATATACATTTATGCACACACATACATACATATATGTACACACACACACACTCACTACTGAATTTAGATTTTGCTTTCACTGTGAAAACTTAAAAACAGATGTATGGCAAGTTTAACCTCATAACTGCATTTTTTTTTAAAGATTCACAATATATAGTTTTACACATCATATATTAACACTGATGAATGAAATATATTTTCATACACTATATAAAAAATAACAGCCATTGGGTTACGCATAACAAAATGTTACACTAATACAAGAATGAAATGTATGAAATTCTAGGTTTGTATTACAAAATATTTTTATTTGCTATAAAACTAACATAGGTTTATCACCATAACATATTCTATATATTTTCAAAACAAAAACTCCACTGCTCACTAAATTGTTAAATTAATGTTACTGCTATTTTATCCCACTAGCATTTATTTTCTAGTTAGCAATTCCACAATCATGTAGATCTACACCTCCCATGAAAGCGCTGTATTAATAAATTGTATTGGATTGTAGTATTTATACTCTTCTTTTCTTTTTGCTTATATCTTTCGGATTAAACAATTGATCAACAGATCTGTCATTTGTTGCAAGAGTAATTAGATTCATTGTGCCAATGAATTTTAATTTGTATTATCATGTTAAGTATTAAAAAATCTTTATTTTTATAATGATTTCATCGATTCTCTTGGATATTTACATATTTAGTTCTTGTCGACTGTTTCTGTAGCACGGAATTTTTTATTCTTAAAGAAACTAAAAGCTTACAATGTAAAAAATTCTCATAATGCATTTTGTACTTCCAGATGAGGAATAATACATAAGAATTCTGTGACAATCTGTCTTCCATAACTTAAATCTGAATTACTTTGAAATACATTGTTTTTCCCTGTATGTGGTTTGAAATGATATAATCATCATTAGATGCAAGGCTATAACATATAAATCCAAATTGAACTGATTTGCCCTTTATGCATATCTTTGTAAAATGAAGCTCAAAATAAGAGACCATTTTCTCATCAATTGTGATATTTTATCCAAAAATACTAAATTGTAAAAAAGTTTTTATTCACAATATAAAAAATTGGACAAAATTTGATAAATTTGTCTTCGTTTTAAGTTCAATTTAAAAAAAAAATACGAGAACCTTTATTTTTTAAGATACCTTGTTCTTCACTAAATTAATACCTTAATATTCATTTGAGAATAATGTTCATTATAAATGCCACTCCATGATGTAAATATTAAGATTAAATAAATATACTTGCTTCTGTTTGTGCCAAATAATCAAGAAAAAAATTAAAATTTGTAAAAAATTTAATAAACCAAATTTAATGACTGGCAATCTAATCGATTATTGCTTTGAGAATATCATATTAAAAAATGCATAATAATCTTCAATTTGTTTTTCCCTAAGAATAAACCAAATATTTCTTAAAATTTACCAGAAAAAGTTTCAATAATTTTTAAATTAATATTTTCTTTGAGTCGAGATTGTAATATTTCATAGAAATATTTTTCTATTTCAGAATTCAGTCTCCTTCCTTTTTTTCTAAATTGCTTGTTTATTCTCTAGTTAATGCATATCTATATCACTTGTAATTTCATCAGGTAAGTCTTTTGGAAAAATTCTCAATGTATTCATTTCTTCATTAGTTAATTTATGCACTTTAGTTGTACGATATATATCATACTTTGCTCATTAATAATATTCTTTCCTTTATTACACAGCATGCAAATGTAAGTGGACTTCCTTTTTCACATTTTTCCTATTTAAATAATATATATACATAATAAATACTTATTACAACATAGATAAATAATAAATATTTTAAGATTACACAATTACTATAACTTTAATTCACTCATGATAATTTTATATATAATACACTACAAAATAAATTAGAAAACGCAGATACCTGAATATTGGAAAAAATATGTAAACATTTTTGTATTTTATCCCTAAACATAATTATCGAAATATAATAATTACTAGTTCATAGAAATATGCATTAAAAAAGTTCTACTATGCACAAATGTATATGTATATAAACCACTTTTGATTTTGTAAAATTTCTAAAAAATTTTATAAGTTTACATTTGCACATATCTACTTTATAAAAAACTAATTGATGCTTCTTTTACAATTTCATTAGAAAAAATGTTTTTATTTATTTTAATTAAAGTTAAACAATAAAAAAAATGTTGCACTAGTTAAAAATGAATTAAGCAACCTATACTGCTTGAGGTTCCTATGCAATTATTTAGGTTGTCTGTTTCCAAATCAGATATTGAATATGTATATGTGTGATAATAAACACACACATAACACATTCATTATTCTATTGAGTTTTAATATGAATTTATAAAATCTCATTAACCCTTTTAACGTCTACTAAAATTCACACAATACTGTTTAATGAGAGACCTTTTTTTATTATTAAAAATTACTGCAGAATTGATAATAGCATTCAAAATCACTTTAAAGTATTTGATATGTTTTCCACATTAAAAATAAAGATAGTAACCTACAAATTTCATTATAAAGTACAAAAATTCATGTTAACTTTTACATTGAATGCATTACATAAGCTGTAATGATTGCATTAATATAATTATATTGATTCTAATAAATTTATTTTATCACATATTTGTTTTTATTGTACCTACATTATATTTGTTTTTTACATTTTATCTCAATACTTAAAAAACAATAATTCTCAACAAATGTATGAAAGATTGTTTAAAAATAAATGTTATATGAAGTATCAGAGCTGTGATAGTACTATATGGTACAATGCAAAGAAAACAGAAGTTTATAAATTAATGCTATTTACTATTATATTTAAGTGTATTTAATAAAATTCAATCAATATGCATTCCTCTATGTAAAATTTAATCAACAATCTATTTAATTTATTAAACTAATACCTGTAAAAAATAATGTAATTATTATAAACTAAATATTTTTAATAATATTCTGATATATGTTTTAGAATTCAAACTATTTAGTACCTAATAAAGAAATATCTGTAAATATCATTCATACATACACTCATATACACAATCACCTTCTTTTTAGACAAAACGAGGGCAAACGATTGCACTTACAAGATAAATAATTACACTTACCAAACAACAATGAATGCACCTCTGAATGACATGTTTGTAGCTCATCAACAGTAGCTTTGCGCGAACGCAAGCGATCACAGCGACTAACCAGACCCGTCTCCATGAGACGTGCCCAAATACTCTGCAGTCGCCCAGCATGTTCTGGGTGACCGGCATTGTTGCCACAAATGCAGGCATGTTTTAGCATTAAATTATCGAACGCAAGACCAGTCGTTAATGCGTGTGGACTTCCAGGCCTTCGACGTACAATTATTGCATCTGGTCCAGGTGTTCTTTGAGGAGTGGTTGGACGCGCAATAGGTGCTGTTCGATGTGCAGGTGGTGGAGGCGCACCTGAATGTACAAGTGGTGATGAAAATGCACGAGCAAGAGGTCGTCCACCACGCGATTCTTCTTGCATATGTCTCATCATAAGGTCACGTTTTCGCTGCAATAAAAGCCTATCGTTTGTTCGATCACCACCGGTCAGATCAATTGCTCCGTCTCCATCTGTTTGTTCTGGATATTCAACCAGTCGGCCATGTGAAGGTGCTGGTGGTGCTGCAACACGGAAAGATGGTATGTTTCCATCGAGTGTAGTGGTAGTTGGTCCTGAGAGTACAGGATGTGCTAATGGCAACGGTGATGATTGAGTTCGACCTAGTGGCCGTAAATTTTGTCGCTGTTGGTGGCTAAGTGTAGAACAAGGTGTAATGCTATCAGTTGTTTCATCCGAGCCATCCGTTTCAATAGCTGAAGTCATTGGATAAAATGGCAATGTATTTGTCATCATTTGCCCCGTCAAAGGCAATCCTAACCGTGCTGTACAAGCAGCACGCATTTGTGCTTCTGATACAGGAGGCAACATTGCATTATGATCCTAAGAGAAGAAACAAAATGTTATAACATTTTAGAAAGTCACATTAAATAAATTAACTTACAGATGGTAATAAATGAAATGCAGTTCCTATTGAAATGTTGGGCATAGATGGACTGCTAAATAATGATAAATTACTCATACTGTTGTGACTGTTACTTTTACGAAGTGGCCCGAAAGCATTTTCTTCATCTTCCTATAATCATATTATACAAATACGTACATATTATATATATATATATATATATATATATATATATATATATTAATACATAAAAATTAAAAAGAATTCTTTCATATACCTCTTTGATAGGTGCACTTCCAACTGAAGTAGGAGAACATCGCTCTGTAGATAAAAGTGATGAAGATCCTAGCGAGTTGTTGCTAGTGACTGTGCAATCTAGAAAAATATTTTTCAATTTAAATTTGAAATGAAAAACTTATTTTAAATAACTTTCAGTAAAAAAATATAGTCGAATTCTATTATAGCAAGTACTGTGTGGACACTGCCTATATTTATTAGTACTACTACTTGTTATATCCGTGACAGGTAAACTCTTTATATACATTATTTTTTCCTATATAAATTCCAACATAATGATCTTAAATTGTGTTTAAAATTAACACTTATTAAATAAGAAATAAATGTAAAATTTAATACATGCGTACATACCTAGCAACAATATACATATATTCATCACTTTACTTAACATACAAATATATACCAATTATATTATAATTATATACCAATCATTTAAAATAATAAAACTGTTCATTGTCTTATTAGTAAACTGTTGTGTGTACCATGCTAATTATAACTGAGTCGACTGTGCATTCTATGAAATACTAATTATTTTAATAATTTAAATGGTAACCAGTCTGCCTTTTGACAAAATATTTAATACATTATTTATATATATATATATATATATATACACATATATACACATATATACACACACATACACACACACATACACCCACCACTTACTTGTTATTTGAGATTTCTTCTTTATGCAAGCTAATAAGCGATCGTGTCGTTTAGTCATAGGACTTGAACGTCGTTCCATTACACGTTGCTTGATACGTACTTTCAACAAATTTGGTTCTGAAGCTGTTTTTCGTAATGGAAAATCATTACCAGGTGGCCTTTCAACTCCTGGATCAAACGTGTAAGCCTGTGAATTGGTGGTGTTTGGCATAGATTGCTGTTTATTGATGGCTTCATAGCTATAAATGATACATATACAAACATATATAAAAATAGAACTAATATAAATTGTAGTGAAAAAAAGCATTTACATGAAAAGGTGTGTGTGTGTGTTTATATATATATAATATATAATAATAATAAACACACACACCTTTTCATTTAAATGGTTTTTCTTCACTACATTTTATCTTAGTTTTATTTCATAAAATGTAATATTATTTGTAGTTGAATTTTACAATTTGTAAGATATGAAAACAGATTAATCTCTTAGTCTTCATCAAGTTTAAATAAATTTAAAGCTAATGAGGGTTGTCAGTAAAATTTAAATATATGAGAAGCAAAATTTAACTTTTTAATCAATTGAAAGTAAATTTTTAATTATATAATTTATTATTTAATTATATAATATAATTTTATTACATTTACGAAACATTACTAAACATTTGAGATTCCAATGTTATCCTTTAATAGTTTTCCACAATAGCATTATGTTTAAGATCTTACACAAATGAATTATAATTTGCTTTTATAAACAATAAATATTGATATAGCAATATATATATATATATATATATATATATATATATATATATATATATATATATATATAATTATACCAAATTAACCAAAACAAGAGACATTTAAAAAAATAATTAAATAATGTATACAAAAAAAAAGTTACAACTACAATTATACTAACCAATTTCGAAAACTAGCTGATCCAGTAATAGAACCCTTCGGTGATTGAGACGCTGCTTCTCTCTGTTTTTTCATTAAGAAAACCTAAAAAAAAAATGAATTTTACTTCAAACATGAAATTTATTAACTACTTGTAGTAAAGGAAATATAAAAAAACATATACATACTTGCAATTTCTGTTTGACTTCTGATGATGCAACTGCACTCTGTTCATGTTTATCTTTCTTCTTAAGCGCTTCCAACTTTTCCCTCTCCCGTATCTCCTCCAGTTGCTTCTGTTGTTCCCAAAACTCCTTACATGTAATATCATTATACTAAATTCATTGTGCTACAAAAATGACTGGCAGAAACGAATTTGAAGTTTGTAGTTGTTTAATTTTTCAACATTTTAATGTTTCAACTAAACACTAAATCATTTTGCACCAGTTATTTTTATTGTAATACATTATTATGTGTTAATGCTACGTTCTTGATTATTTCTTTTTTACAATTATTTTGTCAAATGATGATTTTAATAAAACAGTTTTTTACAACATTAACTCATAATGTCTATAAAGTAATTATTAATTGTATTAAACACAAAGTAATACATTTTCTTGCGCATTCATTATATAATTAATCTATGTATATATTTATCAATCCATTATATTTAAAGAAATAATTTACACAATAAAAAATGAGTATATCTGAATAAATAAATAAGCTATAAATATAGACTTAAAATATAATTCTAATTACCCCAATAACAATTATTTTTTTATGAAACAATGTTACTATTTTCATTTAAAAATGACCGCTCCAAAAATCTGATTTAATAGGCAGGTTACCTTAAACTTATAAGGCTGGCTCGTATTTGGTGTTACCGATTTATATTGCATTGTTGCTGACTTAGTAACTTTAATA
Organism: Acanthacorydalis orientalis; assembly: GCA_034766995.1. Classification (NCBI taxonomy): domain Eukaryota; kingdom Metazoa; phylum Arthropoda; class Insecta; order Megaloptera; family Corydalidae; genus Acanthacorydalis; species Acanthacorydalis orientalis. Next base: position 25,660,978 of record CM068316.1, read on the forward strand.
TTTTAAGAGAAAAAAATCCAAAATGTATTCAGTTCTCTTGCAGAGTTCCGGAGCTAACATCTCAGTGTGATTTTTCCAAGAAAAGTGCATTTTTGTGTACGCTTTACCTTCAAACATGTGTAACGATCCAGAACATATTCGTCTCATTACTCTTTATTATTTCCGTAAAGACAAGGACGCAAAAACATTTATTGAAAAGATTTGTAAATTATATGGGGATGATACAGTAAACATTCGCACATATTTTCGGTGGTTTAAAAAGTTTTGTGAGGGAGACTTTGATTTGAAGAACAAAAAAAGGAGTAGTTGCCGTATTGTGTTTGACGAAAAATGACTAAAGGCGATAATTGAAAATGATCCTCGTTTAACAATGCGTGAGATAGCAGTGAAGATGAATTCGTCAAAAAATTCTGCAACGAGAGCACTTCATCGCATTGGGAAAGTAAACAAACTCGATATATGGATGCCGCACGAGCTGGCTGCACAACATGTATATTAAACAACAGGAGGATTAATGCATGCGTTTCGTTGAAGGCTCATCAAACACAGGAACCATTTTTGCTTAATTTGATAACGGGGACGAAAAGTGGATATTATAATGTAATAATAAACAAAAAAAGTTCTTAAACGATTGCAAAACCAAGTCTTACCAATAAAAAAAATATGGCTGTGTGTGTGTGTGTTTGGTGGAATTCTCGTGGAATATTATTATGAACTTTTAAGATAGGGAGAAAAGGTGACTGCAGGTACGTATTGTCAACAGCTTGAAAAACTGAATGAGGCAGTATAAGAAAAATGACCGCAATTAACCAGAAAAAGTAGCATAATGCTGCAGCATGACAATGCACGGCCATACAAAAGATTCATCACGCAAAAAAATCTGACCTGAATCAGGAAATGCTTCCGCAGCCTTATTCGCTAAATGAGGCCTATGACACATTTTATATATTTTCCTATGCTTTACGCAACGAGATCGTGCTCCCCCGGTCAATAGAGGCGCTAGTGAAGTGTGGGGTAAAGTAAAAGTAAAATTTATTGTGTTTTACATTCATACAATTTTTATAAATGTGTAAGTTGTGTTTTCGATGCCTCACCTAGGTGTAGACTCGATTTTAACCGTAGTGTATGATTTTGTGTTTGAGCATAGTGTTTTGTTTTTGTAAGGTGTATTTATGTCCGGAAATTTTCAAAACCAGACATGATCAGAAAAGTGTAGGACAATTCCAGGGAGGCTATAAGAAGGAGACAAAACTCGGTGTTTGGAGGCAGCAAAAAATGATTGTTCTAATTCAGTACGGTGATTTCTGCGCGGAACGCACTACGCATAGAAAAACATGAGACCTAGGTATTCTAACCTCAAAGTCCTCATTGTCTTGTTTACGTTCATTTGTTAGTACATGCTGTACTTAGCAGATATTGTGGTACCGAGAATTGTGTGCATTGGCCTTCGCGCAGAAGTTCCTTCATTCTGCTACTAGCGCTGCTGTCTGATAGTCGAGTTTCATAAATTGATTACAATAGGCAATCGACCGAGTTCGGTCTCCTTGGACAATTCATATGAGTATTATATAGGCTGTGTGCACGGAGGAGAAACATAGGGCGTTTCTATTCTACAAATCGTTCCCTCACGTATAGCAACAGGACCCAGAGATGTTACCGAATAACAGGGTGCACTGCATTAGTATACAATTATATAGTGAAACACCCAACACTGTACTAGCGCCACGGGAACACAAATCTGCCGAGAGTTTGGCCGTTGTATCACAGAGCTGCACCAGACCATGTCCTTTTTGATTTACATCTGTTCCGGTCCTTACAAAATAGCCTCGATAAAAAAATTCCAAACACATGAAGAAGTAAATTCTTTCCTAGTATCATTTTTCAAGTCAAAATCCTCAGAATTTTACAATAAAGGAATACAAAAAATGGTTTAACGTTAGAATATAGTTATACAAAACGAAGAAAATTATATATTAAATTTATAATAAAAGAATTACCGAAAAGAAAACAGTTTCATTTTACCTATTATCAATGACACCAAATATGGGCCAACCTATACGCATTTAATATATTATGTTTAAGCAATTTTGTTGACAACTGAATCATTATAAAATTATTTTTTTATAATTCATAGAACTCTGTGTACTGCATATTTAATATATTAACGTACTTTCTCAATTCATACTAATTTAAAAAAGAAATTTTAATATTATTAGGCCAAAATTCACAGCTTTCATTAACTAAAAAATGGAAATGTAAAAAAAAGATCCAAACTTATATTTGTTTGAAAAACTAATATCATACTTTTTTGAAAAACGGAATTATTTCAATTATACGTTTTTATGTTTAATACATTAAGTCCCATAAAACAAAGTACGAGTGTTGCAATTTTTTAAAGAATTGGACAGCGTATATAACAAAATACACATATATGCAAATAAACAAATTGTAATTTTTAGAGCAAGATATTTATAATTTTACTTTAGACTACATTTTAAAAGTATGTTTTAGAAAAATATGTAATAGCTCTTATCATAATACTTTTTTACTGCAAATAATACTCTAATTTGGCATTAACGTTCACCTAATGGGAAAAAAGACTACAATTTGTTCTACTTATAGAAGTAAAACAAAAATTTGAATGCCGTCGTAACTTACCGACTTCAAATAATGCAAAAAAAAAATGAAAATATATGAACATTTACATAAATCGGTATAAAAAAGAAATGTTATGAAAATACTAATACGAAATATAATAATAGAAACAATGTAAAAGGTAAATATATTAAAATTGCGTATTTGAACAGTATAATACTCTCAATTAATTTTAAATACTAGTGAGGAAAATAAATAAAGATAATGAGAATAACAAGTATTAATCGGATAAACTTAAAGTTATTAAAAGCTACCGATAAAAAATAATACATATTATTAAAATAAAATGTGTAATTTTGGCATGCATTTATTTTATTGAAAAAATAAATTAGTGTCATGTATATTAAACAAAAATAAAATTAAAAATGTATGCGTACACCACATACACTTCAAAAGGAAAGAAATTAACTGAATAGAATACTTTCACGTTTGACAGGAAACAGTGACTATTTAGAAGAGCAGCAAAAAAAAAGTTTTCAGAACCACGAAGCTATTCAGTAATATCAATATAAGGATCATTTAAAAAAAATGGCCGGGAAATCATTGTCAAATATTCAAGAAATAAATTTTCTAAACTTTTTTTTGTATATACATGCATGTGCATATATACACACACACACACATATATAGGTGATTCAATGTAGACTTCCACATGGAAGTATTAAAAGGGAGCGCAAGGATTAAGACAAGTCATGTCATTTTTTATTTAGTATTTTAGTTCAATTTAATACTAAAATACTAAATAGATGATAACATGGCTTTTTTAAATTTTTACGTTTTTTAATACTTTCCTGTAGAAGCCTAACTTGATTCATCCTCATATATATATATATATATATATATATATATATATATATATATATATATATATATATATATATATATATATATATATACACATACACACATATATATATATATATATATATATATATATATATATATATATATATATATGTATATATATACACTCATGTAAATAATTTCACTGTATAATAAAAAAAAACAATGTGAAAAATATATAATTGTGTAAAAAAATACTTTTATAAAAAAAGTATTTGTTAAGGACTAGTTTTCTTTTTTTTTAACACAAATACTCATTTTATTTAAATAATATATATCATTACCGTACTTCAAAATAGTGACTTTTCACGCAAATCATTTTATAAAAATGAAATGTTCTCAAAAATTATAAACATTATTATTCCTTCATATTATATCAAATATAAAAAATTAAAAAACGGAAAATTTAAGATCTGTAATCCCACCTTGAGGTGCTGACGTAACTGTGCTTCATGCTGTTCAGCCAGTTGTTGCTGCTGTGCTTGAAAGTGTTGAAGTAACAATTGATGTTGTAGCTGTTGTTGTTTTTTTAACTGAAATAAAAGTTATTCAATTGTATAAATATACTTCGGATGTTGTTCTTATTAAAGTATGAATGAAATAAGATCTTAAAATGACTTTCTAAACATTACATTTTTTTTACGATTAAAAGAATGTATCTTAAACGATTACATTCTTTTAGATTCCGTTTTAGTATATGTAAACAAATATAGCGATCCATTGTGCCGCGAATGATTTGTCAATTACCCATCCTAATTTTTTAAATGCATCCACATATTATTTTGCATCTTCATGTGTTTAATTGTTGGTTCGATATTATTGTGAAACAAAAGTTCGTAGCGTTTTTCAGTAGATGTCATTAATTGCAGTTTCGAGCGCAGCTTGATTATGAGACATGACTCTATATGCACTATTTTGACAGGAGATATTTCAACGTTTCTTACCCTGCTATTTTTGTGCAATTTTATGAATTTTAAGTCTGTTAAATTTAAAATTGAAAATGGAGGAATTAAGGTGTATTTTCGTCATTTGATGCTGTTTTATTTCCGGAGATGAAAAAACGATGCAGAGACAATAAAAAAGATATCCGCCGTTTATGGAGAAGGTGCCGTAGCTGGCAGTACTGTTCGAAAGTGGTTTGCTCGTTTCAGAGATGGAAAATTCGACCTAGAGGATCGAGCGTTCCGGTAGGCCTGCAGTTGTTGATAATGACAAAACTGCCACTTATTGAAAATAATCAACATTACATGACACGAGACATCGCAGAGATACTGTAGGTGTCTCATATGAGTATTGTGAGGCATTTGGAGACACTTGGATATGTGAATCGTTACGATATTTGCGTACCTCATAATTTAACTGAAATAAATTTAATGGAACGTATTTCCATCAATGATTCGATCCTTAAAAGAGACCAACACGACGACCTGTTTCTAAAATGATTAATCATGAGCGATGAAAAATGGATCGTATACAATAATGTGGATCGAAAAATGTCCTGGGGAAACAAAATGAGCCGTTAGCCATTGCAAAAGCAGGTCTTCATTCGAAGGTGATGTTCATGTGGTGGGATTGGAAGGGTGAGGTGTATTACAAGCTTCTCCCAAATAATTAGACGATGAATTCGGAGAAGTATTGTGCTCAATTGGATTAATTAAAGGCAGAAATCGATCAAAAGCGTCTAGAATTGGACAATCGGAAGGGTATCTTTTTCTACCAAGACAACGCTAGGACCTCACGTCTCTTTGCAGATCCGACAGAAATTGGTGCAGATTGGCTGGGACGTCCTACCTCACCCACCATACTCACCTGACCTTGCATCATCAGTTCACCATTTGTTCCGGTCCCTACAGAATTCCCTTAATGGAAAAAAGTCACTTCCCTGGAAGCCTGCAGAAACCATCTGGATCAATTCATCACACAGAAAGATACTAAGTTCTAGGAGGATGTAATTATGAAACTACATGAAAGATGACGAAAGGTGGATCAAAATAGCACACGTTAGAATAAATAAATAAATAAATATATACATATATATATATATATATATATATATATATATATATACACACAAATAAGTAAACACTGCCTTTGAATTTCATCTTATAAATACTAAGAACTTTTGTTCCAACCCAATATTTAATAATTTATTCAAATTTCTGTATACTAATTTTTTGGCAAAGTATTAAAAGTTACAAACTCAGTTTCATTTTTGATTTATTAATTTCATTCGTTCAAATGCTTGTAGCAAATCCATCTTGTTTTATTTAAGAGATTTTCCTCTTAAAACGTTTCGAGTGCGCTATGTTGATAAAAGCTTTTGTAAACCAAAATTTGACACAAAATTATTTTTTTATTAACTTTAAGGATAACTTTATATATATTAGAAATATTACATTATTGTTTTCATTTATTAAAAATATACAAAATTCGCTATATCATTTAAATTAATTGTGTTTATTAATGTATTGAAGTTTGACTCACAGAACGAACATTAAGTCAACAAACACTTTGATGAGCGACTATGAAAGAATGAACTAACAAATTACCAAATAAATAATTTATTTAAAACAGTAATAAAATTTGTGAAAGTAATAATATAGATCAAAATATACTTAACGTAAGAGTAATACAAAGGATTAATTTGTAAATGAGTAAACAAGCCTAGGTATGTATATCTTTAGTGATGGCGGTGTAATTTTTTTAACCAATCACATTAGAGTATGTTAATGTTTATAACTAACCACACAACGATAATATTTTTTGTTCGTATGCTAGGAATTCGAGATTAAATTCTTCAAATATAACCATTAAAGGGATACACCTACCTAGAGACACGAAAAAAAAGGTTTAAATTAAAAATGTGTTTCCTTTGAAAATACAAGTGATAATGAAACGATTTTTTTAAATGAAAGTTACATTTATTGAGGGCATTTTGCGACCATCCGAAATCAAAAAAATAAACAAGGTTTTAGTTAAGCTAACTACAAATGTAACAGATTAGCGTTCGTCGATTTTAAAAATCTTTATTTAAAAAAAAATGGCACCGAGCGACACTTAAGATTGAAAAAATCTGTAATAAATGTCACCATTTTTACGTAAACATTACATTTTTTTTTTATTTTCAAAAAATAAAAACGTTATTCGATCAATAATGTTTCTTAGCGTATTTCCTGAAAATTTCAAAACAATCGATTGATCGATCGGTTCTCGAAATATACGAAACACTGTCTTCAAAAACAGTGTTTTGAGAGAAACGCGTTAAAAGTCACAAGTATCTAAGTGTAGTCACTCGTAATTAAGTTAAGAATTCTTAGCTTTACCGTCAGTCGGCCAATTCACAATTTTACAGATATCAATATAAAATTTCCAGAATATATTTTTAAGACATTAAACTTTTGGAAAATGCAAAAAAATGATTTTTTCAAAGTTATAGGTGAGTATGCCTCTTAATTAAAATTATTATATCATATACAATAAACTAAAAAGAAAAATTCAAAATGATAAATAACACATTTTGCACTCTTCACGTTAAAAATTTTTGTTGTTTTTTCAATTTTATACACATACTTATACGAGGGTGGTCCCAGAAATACCCGGCCTGACCTAGAGATGGCGATAGTTGTTTGAAAAATATCACTTTATTAGACAGTACACAATCTATAAAGTATATGTTTCAAGTTTGAGGACGCCACGTTGTTTAGTATTTGTTTGGCAGCCATCAATAGTGAACGTTTTCAGTGAATTTGTGAAAATGGAGAAAATTGGTCATCGTTACGTGACACAATACTTTTATTTGAAAGGCCTCAGCCCAACCAATATAAAAGCTGAACTGGATTCTACTCTGGGCGAGTCTGCTCCTTCGTTTACAACAGTGAAATATTGGGTAGCGGAGTTTAAACGAGGCCTTACGAACTGCCAAGACGAGCATCGCAGTGGTCGACCAAATGAGGTGACGACTCCAGAAATGGTGAAGAAAATCCACAAAACGGTACTGGATGATCGTCAACTGAAAGTGCGCGAGCTAGCAGACACAGTAGGCATTTCAAAAAGTGCGGTGCATCGCATATTATCTGAACATTTGGACATGAGAGAGCTGTGTGCAAGATGGGTGCCGCGTTTGCTCACACTCGAGCAAAAACAGTGTCGTGAAGATGTTTCAATCGAGTGTTTAGCGAAGTTTCACAGCAACAAAGCAGAATTTTTGCGCCGTTTCATAACCATGGATGAAACATGGGTCCATCACTTCACATCCGAGACAAAAGAACAATCAAAACGATGGACTGAAAAGGGAGAACCAGCTACAAAGAAGGCGAAGACCGTTTCATCTGCAGGCAAGGTCACGGCGTCGGTTTTTTGGGATGCGCGTGGGATAATTTTCATTGGCTACTTGAAAAAGGAAAAACTATCAACAGCGAGTATTATGCGAACTTATTGCAACGTTCGAGCGAAGAAATCAAGCAAAAACGGCCGCATTTGGCTAAGAAGAAAGTGTTGTTTCATCAAGACAATGCACCAGCTCACAAATCCGTTATTGCAATGGCCAAAATTAATGAATTAAAGTTTGAATTGCTACCTCGTGCACCCTATTCGTCAGATTTAGCCCCCTCGGATTATTTTCTGTTCCCAAACTTGAAAAAATGGCTCAGTGGTCAAAGATTTCCCAACGATGAAGAAGTGATGTCGGCAGTTAATGGGTATTTTGAGGAGCAAGACAGTTCTTATTATAAAAAGGGTATCGAACTTATTGAACATCGCTGGGAAAAGTGTATAGAGCTGAAAGGAGATTATGTTGAAAAATAAATATATTTTTTTCCAAAATTTTTGTGTTTTCTTTGTTGGGTCGGGTACTTCTGGGACTACCCTCGTATACTACATAACTTTTTTAGTATTGAATGTCTTCTTCAATTATTAAACAATATGTGCTCATATACATACATATATATATATATATATATATATATATATATATATATATATATATATATATATATATATATATATATATATATATATATATATATATATATATATATATATATATAAATGTTTTCGTCTTTTGAGACTGTCGTATGAAGAATGTAAAGTAACTTTTTTCGTGAAAAATTAAGTGTGCATTACTTTTTGCTATATATGAAATAGTTTTATATATTATTTTATAATACGGAAAAACTGAAGAGATGATTACGTAGCAAGTATAAAAATACTGCCAACATTATAATTTTTGAAAATAAGTATAACTAACAATTTATTAAATGAAAAATGAACGGTTTTCTCGACATACATTATTTCAATGCTGAAAGTATACCTAATTGGATTTAAAATTCTGACAAAGCATAACAGAAAAAATTCTGTTATTGCATAGTAAGATACACGGACGAATAGTAGTTGTTGAATTCTAGCCGGATTTCATTTGGAAAACAATTTCTCATATCATAAAATCACATCAAGAACAACTACAGCGAATTTGTCAGAACATAACATACTAAAAATATGATTGAGTTTTTTGAACACTTGAATCGAAATTCCAAGTATTCTGTTCAGAAGAATATTTATGCACCATTCGTTTACAAAAATATCATCCTACGGAGTGCTGTACGTTTACAGTAAAAGCATTTGTAGTCGAAGGTGGTTTTTATTTGATGAAGATAAACATTAATTACAAGAACAGAATTTAATTTCCGAGAAAAATTAGGTGGGAGTTAATAAAAAATAAAATATCCTTACAAAACAGATTTTTCTGTATCTTGGCGTTCTGAGGATGACCGCGTTATCATCTAAATGCGCATAAACAATAATCAAATACGAGGGTGGTCCCAGAAGTACCCGGCCTGACCTAGAGATGGCGGTAGTTGTTTGAAAAATATCACTGTATTAGAAAGTACACAATCTATAAAGCATATGTTTCAAGTTTGAGGACGCCACGTTGTTTAGTATTTGTTTGGCAGCCATCAATAGTGAACGTTTTCAGTGAATTTGTGAAAATGGGGAAAATTGGTCATCGTTACGTGATACAATACTTTTATTTGAAAGGCCTCAGCCAAACCTATATAAAAGCTGAACTGGATTCTACTCTGGGTGAGTCTGCTCCTTCGTTTACAACAGTGAAATATTGGGTAGCAGAGTTTAAACGAGGCCGTACGAGCTGCCAAGGCGAGCATCGCAGTGATCGACCAAATGAGGTGACGACTCCAGAAATGGTGAACAAAATCCACAAAGCGGTACTGGATGATGTCGACTGAAAGTGCGCGAGCTAGCAGACATAGCAGGCATTTCAAAAAGTGAGGAACATCGTATATTATCTGAAAATCTGGACATGAGAAAGCTGTGTGCAAGATGGGTGCCGCGTTTGCTCACACTCGAGCAAAAACAGTGTCGTGAAAATGTTTCAATTGAGTGTTTAGCGAAGTTTCACAGCAACAAAGCAGAATTTTTGCGCCGTTTCATAACCATGGATGAAACATGGGTCCATCACTTCACACCCGAGACAAAAGAACAATCAAAACAATGGACTGAAAAGAGAGAACCGGCTCCAAGAAGGCGAAGACCGTTTCATCTGCAGGCAAGGTCATGGCGTCGGTTTTTCGGGATACGCGTGGGATAATTTTCATTGACTATCTTGAAAAAGGAAAAACTATCAACGGTGAGTATTATGCGAACTTATTGCAACGTTTGAGCGAAGAAATCAAGCAAAAACGGCCGCATTTGGCTAAGAAGAAAGTGTTGTTTCATCAAGACAATGCACCAGCTCACAAATCCGTTATTGCAATTGCCAAAATTAATGAATTAAAGTTTGAATTGCTACCTCATGCACCCTATTCGCCAGATTTAGCCCCCTCGGATTATTTTCTGTTCCCAAACTTGAAAAAATGGCTCAGTGGCCAAAGATTTCAAAACGATGAAGAAGTGATGTCGGCAGTTAATGGGTATTTTGAGGAGCAAGACAGTTCTTATTATAAAAAGGGTATCTAAATTATTGAACATCGCTGAGAAAAGTGTATAGAGCTGAAAGGAGATTATGTTGAAAAATAAATATATTTTTTTCCAAAATTTTTGTGTTTTCTTTGTTGGGTCGGGTACTTCTGGGACCACCCTGGTATAAGCAACAATACAAGCAATAATAATTTGCTGAATATTTTGATCGAAAATAAATTGGTGTGCTTTGTGTGGTAAAAAAAAAGAATTTATTTGCAAAAGAAAAATGTCCAATTAAAACAGGATAATGAGCACAAAGACGAATACTTTTGCACCACAGGGCTGAAGAAGATTTAGATATTCGATCCGTTCTTGTTTTATGAAAAATTGTTTACACTATCAATATAGCATAATTTGAAAAACAAATACCGTTTTTAAATAAGATAAAGTATAAATTTTTGCTAAATGAAAAAAATATTGTATTCTTTTTCTGTAAATATTAAACTATTTAAAAATAAAATGTTACCACCTGCAATGTAAACAAATTGATTTAATTTATTTACTTTGTACGTTATTATATTTTACTTTAAAACTATTTAATATTTAGACTTTCTAGTAATTCCTATCATTTTTACAGACCATTTGAATTAATCACAAATAAAAAAATATGGTGCATATTTAAATTTTTAAAGGTATATTATTTATAGATACATCGTTTATTGTGTGTACTTTGTTACGAGAAAATTAAAAAAAAATAGAATTCAACACAAACAAGAAAAAATACTAAATACAATAGAATAATCATAAAAAACAGGCGGCTTTGCAAATGAATATAGTAAATACTGATTAGTGTTTTGTACACAAAACCATTTCAATAATTAATATACACTTTAAATAAGGATTTGACTAATTACAATAAAACAATATTTCGTACAATTAAATAAAAAAGAATCTCTATTAGTCTGCTTCTCCCTCTATACATATGCATTACGTACACACAGGACAGACACACATACGCACGCACACACGTGTGTGTGTGTGTGTGTATATATATGTGGATTGTGTGTGTGTATATATGTGGATTGTGTGTGTATATATATGTGGGTTGTGTGTGTGTGTATGTGTGTTCTAATAAAGTTACCATAAGTTAAAGAATATGTAATAAAAAGAATGTAATTATTAAAGAACTCGTATTTTTTACGGAAAGATTTTTCCCTAAATCAAATGTCTATAAAATAAAATGTTTTTTTCAATGACATACGTTATAAATTAAATGAAAATCAGGTGTAAACCTAATGCAACAAAAAAATGATTTCTACATCACTGATTATTTTGTACTCTTTACCTTATAAATTGTATATAAATGTATTCAGCAGATTGTTGTTTTCGTGATCATATTTTTATATAAATATCATGGCTAGGTACGAGGGTGGTCCCAGAAGTACCCGACCCAACAAAGAAAACACAAAAATTTTGGAAAAAAATATATTTATTTTTCAGCATAATCTCCTTTCAGCTCTATACACTTTTCCTAGCGATGTTCAATAAGTTAGATACCCTTTTTATAATAAGAATTGTCTTGCTCCTCAAAATACCCATTAACTGCCGACATCACTTCTTCATCGTTGGGAAATCGTTGACCACTGAGCCATTTTTTCACGTTGGGAAGTTTAGAATATAATCCGAGGGGGCTAAATTTGGCGAATAGGGTGCATGAGGTAGCAATTCAAACTTTAATTCATTAATTTCGGCCATTGCAATAACGGATTTGTGAGCTGGTGTATTGTCTTGATGAAACAATACTTTCTTCTTAGCCGAATGCGGCCGTTTTTGCTTGATTTCTTCGCTCAAACGTTGCAATAAGTTCGCATAATACTCGCCGTTGATAGTTTTTCCTTTTTCAAGATAGTCAATGAAAATTATCCCACGCGTATCCCGAAAAACCGACGCCATGACCTTGCCTGCAGATGAAACGGTCTTCGCCTTCTTGGAGCCGGTTCTCTCTTTTCAGTCCATTGTTTTGATTGTTCTTTTGTCTCGGGTGTGAAGTGATGGACCCATGTTTCATCCATGGTTATGAAACGGCGCAAAAATTCTGCTTTGTTGCTGTGAAACTTCGCTAAACACTCAATTGAAACATTTTCACGACACTGTTTTTGCTCGAGTGTGAGCAAACGCGGCACCCATCTTGCACACAGCTTTCTCATGTCCAGATTTTCAGATAATATACGATGTTCCTCACTTTTTGAAATGCCTGCTATGTCTGCTAGCTCGCGCACTTTCAGTCGACATCATCCAGTACCGCTTTGTGGATTTTGTTCACCATTTCTGGAGTCGTCACCTCATTTGGTCGATCACTGCGATGCTCGCCTTGGCAGCTCGTACGGCCTCGTTTAAACTCTGCTACCCAATATTTCACTGTTGTAAACGAAGGAGCAGACTCACCCAGAGTAGAATCCAGTTCAGCTTTTATATTGGTTGGGCTGAGGCGTTTCAAATAAAAGTATTGTATCACGTAACGATGACCAATTTTCTCCATTTTCACAAATTCACTGAAAACGTTCACTATTGATGGCTGCCAAACAAATACTGAACAACGTGGCGTCCTCAAACTTGAAACATATGCTTTATAGATTGTGTACTTTCTAATACAGTGATATTTTTCAAACAACTACCGCCATCTCTAGGTCAGGCCGGGTACTTCTGGGACCACCCTCGTAGTATATAAAATACGTTAAGAAATAATGAACCAGTTAACTGCGTTCGACGTGTATCCACGTCAATCCAAAACTTTATTTCAGTACGGTCGACGTGTATACTCGTCGTGTAAAATAAAAAATTACCATTTACTACAAAAAATTTAATTTTTTTTTAAAGTAATATAAATGCCATCTAGTCGTGTTTCCTTTATATTTATCAGTAAAACTGTTACATATTTTATAAAAAAAAGTTTGATTATTCTCATTAGTATATCGGTCATTCCCCGTGTAATGTCTTATTTTTTATAAACTGAGTTAATTATTTTCCCCGATCGGGTATTCAAAAAAAATTATTTTGTGTTCTTCACTGTGTTTATCGGGTATTCCGATAACAATTGAAATAATATAAATAAGATGCTCGAACTATGACGGCCCTTACTATTTCTGATTCGTCGCAAGGTGATATTTATAAGCTTACTTTATTATTTTTTGGCAATTTTTAAGTTTTTAGTAAAGACAATTTTTTCAACACTGAATTGTTTATTATTTATGGAATAAAACTATAATCCTTCTTCGTTTAACTTTACTTTTTTGATAAAATTTATAACAGGTGCATTTACCCTGCGTTCGACGTGTATTCTCGTCATTGCTTGATTTTAATTACGCACCCCGCGATGGATTTTTAAAACTAAATTCCGCAATTAACTGGTTAATTATTACTTTTGGCGTAAAAGTATATTCCAGAATTAAAAGAATTGGCATTTCTTATAATAAACTGAAGTACAGTACTTTAATTATGTACTCATAAACAATGATTATAAAATGTATCAATTTTTGAAGACTGGTTTATTTAGTGCAAGAAATGGAACTTGAATACCAACTTTCACTAACGCCATTCTGTTTTTGGAATTCACACTCACTTACCTTCATATATATATATATATATATATATATATATATATATATATATATATATATATATATATATATATATATATCACGTGAATACTTTAATATACAAATATTGATTGCGAAATAATGCAAAAAATGAAAAAAAATCATCGTGAAAAAACCATTTCCCGAAATTAAATTGTAAAAATTTCAGAACATTTTTCGAAAACAATAGCAAAAAAATGTTATTTTATATTTAATTTTTTAATAAAATGCATTATATAATTATTCAGATAAAGAAAAAAAACTGCATGCACTGAGATTCGAACCTGAAACCTAGAACACGCGACGACGGCACGTTACCGCTTAACTTTCAAGCTAATTGACTACAGGAAAAAATCTTTCTCTCATAAAGCGCTGCGGAAATTTTGGAGCCTTTTTTTCTCTAAAATGGCTAGATAATGAGCTAGTACATTACTATATTAATACCTTTGGGTTACTCGACCACTACACGAAGTCTGCTCTCAAACTCAATTTCCGAAAGTGTAGCCTTCCCTTGTTAAATTAACTATGAGAAAATCCTAGTTTATAAATTGCATCTGATTTGTCAAACCTCTTCGTGTGGACCGCAACTATCGATTTAAGTATTATACATTACTTTCTAACTAATTGATGGCTTACTATGTGAAGGAAAATTTCAATTTCAAAGTTACTGTTCTCTATTTAAATCAAAAATTCTCTACCGAGTGAAAATTAAAATCCAAATAGATTTCCGTTAAACAGAAGAAAATTAATTACATATTTTCAAAAATATACTCATGTTTATACTGGGAGTATTTACTCTCGAAATATTGAAAAAATATATAAAAAAGTGAAAATAAGAAATAAGAATAGTAACATGCGTAATAAGAAGATATAACAAACATATTACCGACAAAACTACTCTCCACCCATCTCGATAAAATCTATAAAAAAAAAGTTTGGTATCGACATCTATCTAAAGGTCAATTTCTCCAAGCGCACTTAAGTATGGTAACAATGTTAATATTTAACCAAAGAATTGATGCTCAGACGCGTGTTTAGAAGTGCTTTTCAAAAGCGCTGCGTCGTGACCAACTCGACTTCAACAATAATGTAATAACTTAATTCAACACTTTTCTAGAGTTAAATGAGTATTTAATAAATTTTAATGTTTGAAATTATTGTCTGTAATTAATAAAACTTTAATTAAAGCTTAATAATTTGTATTTTTAATACGAATTCTAGTTCCCTTTTCATATATAAGTCATATTATATTAAAGATACGAGGTCAGACAATTAAGTAATGCGACCGATTTTTTTTCTCGGCCTGTGGTAACACTGCGAACCTGTAACTCCACCACCGTAATAGCAGATCCCTACTCTCTCGATTGAGACCTTGACCACCCTCGTACGATCATTTCTTCGCCAGCTGTTTAGTGTTTTGTAACAACGCGCGAGTAGTGCATGTCACGAAAATGGAACAGAGAAGATCGTCTCGAGCAGGTTGAAAGTGATCCTACTCTTCTCGATCGAGTTATTACTGGTGATGAAAGTTGGTTCTTTCAATATGACCCCGAAACTAAACGACAAAGCCAACAGTGGCTGTCCCCTGGAGCACCAAGGCCAAAGAAGGCGAGAATGAGCAAGTCCAAAGTGAAAACCATGTTGATTTGCTTCTTCGACATCAAAGGGGTGGTTCACAAAGAGTTCGTACCACCTGGACAAACCCGTAAATCAAGTATTCTGCCGCAATGTGCTCGAAAAATTACGAAAAAGGGTGCTCAGAGTGCGTCCAGAGATCGCGAAGACTTGGGTTCTGCATCACAACAATGCTCCCTGTCACAGTGCGTTCAGTGTCTCTCAGTTTTTGGCGTCTAAATGCATCGCAACGTTACCACAACCGCCCTATTCACCGGACATGTCACCCTGCGACTTTTTCCTATTCCCCCATATGAAAAAATTCGTCAAAGGTCGACATTTTGACTCCGTTGAAGATATCCAAGAATCTGTGACGAGGCTACTCGGAGAGGTCCCACAAGAAGTGTTCCAGAATTGTTACGAAAACTGGAAAACTCGCTGGAATAAGTGTATAGATGCGGGAGGGGACTACTTTGAAGGGGATCGCAGCGATTTACCTTAATTTTTAAATATACTCGATTTTTGAATTTTGTCGCATTACTTAATTGTCTGACCTCGTATGTCTCAATAATTAAATATTTTTATATATTGTAGTATGTACAACTTACATACATATATTTTTTTGTAAAAAACGGAATTATAACTAATTTTCAGGATGCAGACCCAAGTCTTTTCACAAGATTCGCCAAACTGAAGTCGGTGAAATGCCTACTTCCTGAGAATGCCTTGAAATTGATATCTTAGGAATTTATCTCCCACATGAGCGACTAATTCAATATTCTCTGAATTTCTAACGTCACGGTGAGGCACAGGAGATGGTCGATCCATTAGAAACCGTGTGGTTTCAAATTTGTTCACAATTTGACGAATTGTGTCTTTTGTACGACAATGATGCCGACCATAAACTTCACGTAATGCATGAAACGTTTGTTTAATCGAACACCGATGTTGATAATAAAATTTAATTATTTCAGTGTGTTGTTGAACTGAATACCGTATCATATTAACAAATGGCAAACAGACGAATACAGCTGTCTGGAAATGACTGCAGACGTTTTTGATACATAGCCTCAATCGACTGTCAGATACCTTTCCCCTATTAAAAAACCCAGTGTGTATATATATGTGTGTGTGTGTGTGTGTGTGTGTGTGTGTGTGTATATATATATATATATACATATATATATATATATATATATATATATATATATATATTTAATATACATATATATATCTATATATATATTTATATATATAATATATTAATATACATATATATATATATATATATATATATATATATATATATATATATATATATATATAAGTAAAATATTTCCTTAATCTTCTATGCGCCATTTTTTGCTTCTTAAAAAGACAACAGAGAAACAGCAAACATCGATTAATAAATATAATAGTAAAATTTCAACTTATTAATATTTTACTATTAAAAAAAACAACTATTTGTGACTCTGACGTCACAAAGGATGACTGGTACAACACACATACCGTCATACAAATACAACAGATGTACAGACAGCCGTGAAAATGATTTGTTCATTTTGGAGGAAGGTGTTGTGCCGCATTAAACATGCAAAAAATGCTAAAACAATATAAAGATTTGATAACGCATTACGACTTCATCGACTCAAAGAACTCATCTTTTTTTGTAACACGGAGTTCGTCAGTCACTCGACAAACGAAGCAAAGTTATATACAAAATAATGGGAGATATTCTAAGAATTGAAATATATTCCATTTTTCCATAACATTCATTTTCTATTAAAAAAGGGCACTGAATTAATTTGTACACATAATATATATATATATATATATATATATATATATATATATATATATATATATATATATATATATATATAAATATATATATATATATATATATATATATATATATACACACATACACACGTACGTATGTACATAAGCACGCATGCGCGCGAATTTTGAGCATTTTATTTTAGGAACAATTTTATATCTTGATTTTTCACAATCCTCTCTTTTCAGGAAAGATCCACCGATGTCCAATGTCCCACTTTATCTTTTTTTACATTTTCCACTGAAATTGCTACATCTGGTCGTCTTCTCTTTCTCTTGAAGTTTCCTCTGCACAGAAAATGAAATTTCTTTTTTTCTCTTAACGCAGGCAATTAGCAATTTCTGTTTTGAATTCTAAAAGACTAGATCGATGCTTGATATTCACATTACTTGATAAATAAATTCTTCTACGTAAAGTCAAAAATTTACTACTGTTAGATACAACAGAACGAACACTATGTGATGGTGCCATTTTTTTGATACAATTTTTAATATAGTGCCAACAATGAATCGACCAAATATACTCCATATGATACTCCAAATATACTCAATACCAAATGACTATAAATTTGTTTTCTAAATGCACTATCTTTGGAAATTTAACGTCATTTCTCTTTAATTTTTCTATTCCACACTATGTCGTTCTTTGAATAGAATAATTTGCTCATTCGAATAAAGGTTTTTATCTATCGGAATGCACTTAAAAATTAATTTGACGAGAAGTATTATCTTTCGTTGCACGTCTACTTTATATAAATTATTATTTAAATCAATATCTTAATAGATATTAAAGTGTATTTTTAATCTGTTCATACCTCACCTCGGCACCGCTTTTAACTAATTGTACCAACAACGACATACGAGGTCAGACAATTAAGTAATGCGACCGATTTTTTTTCTCGGCCTGTGGTAACACTGCGAACCTGTAACTCCGCCACCGTAATAGCAGATCCCTACTCTCTCGATTGAGACCTTGACCACCCTCGTACGATCATTTCTTCGCCAGCTGTTTAGTGTTTTGTAACAACGCGCGAGTAGTGCATGTCACGAAAATGGAACAGAGAAATTTAGAGCAACGGTGCGCGATAAAATTTTGTACCTACTTTTGTGATCCTACTCTTCTCGATCGAGCTATTACTGGTGATGAAAGTTGGTTCTTTCAATATGACCCCGAAACTAAACGATAAAGCCAACAGTGGCTGTCCCCTGGAGCACCAAGGCCAAAGAAGGCGAGAATGAGCAAGTCCAAAGTGAAAACCATGTTGATTTGCTTCTTCGACAGCAAAGGGGTGGTTCACAAAGAGTTCGTACCACCTGGACAAACCGTAAATCAAGTATTCTACCGCAATGTGCTCGAAAAATTACGAAAAAGGGTGCTCAGAGTGCGTCCAGAGATCGCGAAGACTTGGGTTCTGCATCACGACAATGCTCCCTGTCACAGTGCGTTCAGTGTCTCTCAGTTTTTGGCGTCTAAAGGCATCGCAACGTTACCACAACCGCCCTATTCACCGGACATGTCACCCTGCGACTTTTTCCTATTCCCCCATATGAAAAAATTCGTCAAAGGTCGACATTTTGACTCCGTTGAAGATATCCAAGAATCTGTGACGAGGGTACTCGGAGAGGTCCCACAAGAAGTGTTCCAGAATTGTTACGAAAACTGGAAAACTCGCTGGAATAAGTGTATAGATGCGGGAGGGGACTACTTTGAAGCGGATCGCAGCGATGTACCTTAATTTTTAAATATACTCGATTTTTGAATTTTGTCGCATTACTTAATTGTCTGACCTCGTATATTCTTGTCTCTAATTTTCAGTACATTACAGATCTTGGTGAATCGTAAATGTAAATAAAAATATAGCAGTCAAAGAATTGTTCTATTTCATTCAATGTGACATTTTGGGTTTTGCAAGATTACATGTCACAGCATATTTATTAGGTTGGTAGAAAAATAATTGCGGTTTATGACCTTCAAATTCATATACATTTTTCTCAGCCAATAAGTAACTTTATTAACTGAAATAAAGCACCATTAGAATTGACACATTTTTACCAATTAATTACAAGTTTATTTATTCCGGTGGTGTAAAATTCAAGAGTTCTGGAAGTGATAAAATCTCGAAATACACTTTCTACAGCAGTTCGGTTGTTGAAGACCCTGTAAGAAGTTTGTCGAAATGCTTAAACAAGTGATAATCTGTTAGTGAGATGTCTGGTGACTATGGTGGATGAGGTAACATTTCATAGCCCAATTCATTCAACTTTTGGAGGATCAATCGAGCGACGTATGGTCGTGCATTGTCATGCAGCAGGATTGTGTTTGAACCTTTTCGATTGGTCAGTGCGGAGACCAGATGTCGTAGTTCTTGGTGCATTTTGTCGATTTCTTGCCAATAACTCTCAGCTGTATGGTTTTGCTAGGATTAAAAAAATGTGGTGGATTACACCGAGCAAAGGGAACCAAACAATCACCATAATTTTTTTTGGTATAATTTCGATTTCACGAAATTCTTTGGGGTGTTATTTTTGTCCAACCATTACGCAGACAGTTTTCTGTTGTTGTGAAGGATCCACTTTTAGTTGCACGTTACAATACGATCAAGAAATGGATCGTTTCTATTGTGCAAAAGAAGCGAAAAACAACCTTCGTAACGGCGAATTTTTTTCTGTTTCCGTTTAGTTTGCGCGACACCCATTTGTCAGGCTTTTTTCATTTTTCTAACTATATTAAGTGGTTCAGAACTGTTGGGTGACTAACGCCTAACTGTTGTGCAAGCTCTGAAATTGTTATACGTGGCGCTTTTCATTTGACTAACGCCTTCATTTGGTCGTTATGAACTGAAGGACACTCACGACCTTCTTCATCTTCAAGGCTCTCGTCCCCAGCATGACATTTTTGGAACCGCCATTGCACCATACGTTCATTAACAGTACTCACAGCAAAAGCAGCGTTTAGTTTACGACCAGCTTCTGCTGCTTTACCACCCGTTTTGATTTCGCATAAAAATACTCTTATTTGCTTCTTTTCCATCTTTAATTCAATAGCCCAACGCGAAGCAAAATTAATAATAAAAGCAAAGTGGATTTTACCAAAATACAGACCAAAAAATGCACTTTAACATGATATTAACATAAACACAATGAAATGACACATAAACATAACTGCTACATTGAAAATACTTAATACTTTATCATTATAATCCAATGTGACCGAAAGTCACAAATCTATGTTATACGAAAATACTAATAAAATTACAATTAAAATACGATCTAGCTTTCTCTCCCTCTCTCTTTATATATATATATATATATATATATATATATATATATATATATATATGATATAGTTATTTTCGCAAATACTCCGGAAGAGTTCCAAAAGAGAATAGAAGAACTAAACGATGCCAGTCAAAAAATCGGCCTCAACATGAATCATACGAAGACAAAAGTACTGTTTCAATGCGTTTGTTTGTCCGAAGAAAATTGAAATAAAAGGAACGGAAATAGAAGAAGTTACGAAATATGTCTATCTAGGCCAACTTATCAACAGAGATGGATCATTCACTGAAGAAGTAAACAGGAGAATAAAAATGGGATGGAGCTCTTTCGGACGAAATGCCTCGATATTTAAATCAACAATCCCACTCTGTTTAAAGAAAAAAGTATTCGATCAGTGTATACTACCGGTCCTTACCTACGGCAGCGAAACATGGGTGCTTAACGCCAAAATAGTTCAAAGACTCCAAACAACACAACGAAGTATGGAACGATGCATGTTGGGAATAACAAGAAGAGATAGAAAGAGAATAGAATGGATACGAAAACAAACAGGAGTCACAGATATAATAAGAAGAGTAAAGAGTCTGAAATGGAAATGGGCGGGACATATCGCAAGAAGAGAGGACAACCGATGGACAAGAGAAATTATTGACTGGGAACCAAGGAATGTGAAAAGACCGAGAAAGAGACCAATGAACAGATGGGATAAGGATATTAAAAACTTTCTTGGAAAACTGTGGAAAAGAGAGGCACTGAATCGAACAAAATGGAAAATCATGGAAGAGGCCTTTATCCAGCAGTGGATTAACAAGGGCTGATGATGATGATAATGATGATATATGTATATATATATATGTATACGTATGTGTTCCGTAAAATTTCAAAAAAATTATAAATTATTGTACAAGAAACGTGTCCAGATTATGTATTAAATTATTATAAACGATGACACCCAAAGTTACAAGAAACATTATAATATTGGTACATAACAACTACCGTTTTTTGTTTTTTTTTAGGCCGTTTTGTTTATCTGACAGTGGTAGGAATCTCCGAATCCGTGTGTTTGCTTTGTCGTTCCTGGGGATTGGATCCCGTTGATACTTGACTATAACGTGTTTTAATCTAACAACGTGTATTACTGTCGTTTGTCACAATCTTGACATTGCTGTCTAGGAAAATTTGCAAAAAACCTAGATGAATATAACAACTACAATGAAATATGCGACTTTATAAAACAAACATTGCAATATAACTGTGAGAATGATTATATAAACAAACTAATATATATATATTACGATATTGAATTAATATATACGATAAGAGCGAAGCGAGCGGGTGGGAGGGCCCCTTGGGGTCGGCAAGCGTAGCGACTAGTGGCAAAGTTCCCTATTAAGATATAAAAAAAAAAATGTAATAAGATACGATCAACTTACACGAATGATTATCAATTTTTGTTATTTGTCGAAACAATGAAAAAAGAAAACATTACTATTTACACACGAAATAAATACAAAACACCACCCAAAAATAATAATTAAAAAATACCCACTCAGATGTGAAAAATAAAGTAAACTTGAGGTTAAATATCGTTATAGAAGATTAAAATACTGCTTGGCTAGATAAGATTTAATATTTTTTAAAAAAATAAACATATATTTAGACATTTGATACCGAAATTGCCAACTTGCTTTCTGTGAGAATAAAAATCATTTTTTAAAAGAAAAATCCTAGTGCAGCATTATATATAACATTTTTATAATTTTAGTTGACCAATTTATTGATCAGGATCTGTGGATTGCCTTCGATTTTAAATTTTATGAAATTAAGATGAACAATATGGGAAAATAAATTTATAAACTTCTTTCGTTATATAACTGGATGATTACATTATGAATTAATAAAACAATTTTGTAATTATATCTAAAATGATTATTCACTTACACAAAACAAAAAATTAATGAAAATTATTTAAGCTGTACGAGTACAATACAAAATATTATTAAGAATAGTCTATGATTGGTTATTTGATCTTTAACTTCTTAAAAATTTATATATATATATATATATATATATATATATATATATATATAGAGAGAGAGAGAGAGAGAGAGAGAGAGAGAGAGGTCCAAAAAAATATATACATATTTTACCAGTCCATAACCCTCTTAATATTCTTTCTTTTTTAAAATAAACGCGATTTAAAATAATGGCTGACCTTAGATTTCACTTTAACAAAAGGAAGCACTTGGAAGTCTGAGAATGTAGTTGAAGTGCAAAGATAGCTTAGAAAGTGTAATTTAAATTAAACGGCTAAATTAATCGCCACAATTGCAACTACTGGGCCTCTA
>CM068316.1:25689105-25691605 GCA_034766995.1 Acanthacorydalis orientalis
ATGCAACGAAACTGAAAATTAATTAAAACACGCACACTAGGAGACTCAAAGTATTAGATAAGTAAGAAGAAAAATAAATTTCCATCTAACAATTGTAAATATACAAGGTATAGGTATAGGTACAAGTGGAGCGGAATACTTTAAAAGCAGACTTATTAATTATACTTACTGTTTGAGTGAGAAAGTAAAATTAAATGATACATTGTTAGCTACTCATGGCCATTTAGTAAATACAGAGAAATGGTTCGATGCACATCAAGCTTTCGTTGTGAAATCATTTTACAAAAATGGTAAGTCTGTTATAACTATACAACAGCTTTCGCAATCATGATATTTTGCGTCGTAGACAGGTACCAATTATGCCATCAACTTGTGGGTTCAGAAGTTCGAAGAAAATAGTTCCACATTAAAATCTGGAGCATCAAGAGTCTTAGAAGAGCAATAAAGACACCAGAAAATATTGCCTGTGTTACAGTTGCTATAACGCAGTATTCTTTAAACTATGTTCTGCGGAACCCGTGGGTTCCGTGAGTCAGTCAAAATTCGAAAGAATTTTCGAGGAAAAAAATCCAAAAAGCTAAAATAGTTGATTCATAATAATTTATTTTATTTCTATAAACACCTATTATTATACAGTAAAACTGTATTTATACTTATTATGTACTAAAACTATATTTTAGATTACACATTTCGACCCCGCTCAAAAAGATGTAAATAATAAAATGTGATCATGTAAGATGACTGATGTTCAAAACTTGTAGGGTACGCATCTGGAGTTTTCTGCGGTTGGTAGGGATTCCATAATAAAAAAATAATAACCTGAAGGGTCCCGTAAGTCGACCAAGTTTGAAGACCACTGCTGTAACTCGTAACCAGCGACGTTCAGCCCGTAAACATTCATCTGGATTGAATATTAGTAACATCGGTATGTCGAATTTTATTTACATAAAGATTTAAATTTCATCCATACAAAATTCAAATTTTTCAGATTGAGTTTAAAGGTACTGATTTGCCTGCTCGCATGAATTTTTGTCAAGATATACTAGCGCTTTTGGATGAATGTAAAATCACGATTCACAATTTATTCGTGTCAGATGAAGCGCATTTTCATTTAAATGGCTATGAGAACAAGCAGAATAGCCAATATTAGAGTGCTGAGAACCCACTTGAATCACATCAAAAGCGCTACATACTTAAAAAGTCACTGTATGATGTGCACTTTTGTCTTTCTAGATTATAGGGCGATTCTTTTTCGAAGACAACGAAAATTCCATAAACGTTAATGCAAACCACTAAACTAACATGATTACAACATATCTGGGGCAACATTTAATTCTATTTCCACAAATTACATGAGTCCAGCAAGACGGATCAACACGCCATAAAGAAATCAAAAAGAAAGTGCCAAATCGATCAAAGATCACGACTTTACGACTGTTTTTTCGATTATCGTGGTGCGATCCAAGAACAATTTCTTCCAAAAGGTCAAATTATAGGGCAAGACATTCTGTTTTACATTTTTAATGAAATCTTGATTTAATTAACATCAGTCTATGGAGCTAGGATAAATTACTAAAAAAATTGTAATCACTTGTAATGAGCCTCAATGGATGGTCAATTATAATGCCACCTAACATTTAAGAAAACAACAGTATGTATACACGCTGGCAAATACAACGACCACTTCACTAAAACGACCTTTATTTGTGGTGGCATTAATATTGCCACAGACCTATAAAGGGTTAAGTATTAGGAAGCGTTCGGATGAAGTGATCCGCGAACGTTGACCGGAATTGTGGGCAAACAACTTGTAAATTTTACACCACGATAATGCGTCAACTCACACTTCATGCTTATTCGTGATTTTTTGGCCACAAATTCGATTAACATTATCGTACAAACACCTTATTCATCTAATCAAGCACCATGTAACTTTTTTCTATTCATTAAACTCAAATTACCGTTGCGAGGAAGCCGTTTTGGCTCGGCTGAAGCCTTTAAAAAAAATTCGTTAGAAAAGCTGATAGGAATACCGTCAATCGACTACAAACGATATATCGGAGATTGGTTGAATCGTTGGCATAAGACTACTGCAAGCGATGGAGGATGGATACTTTGGGGAGATAAATTATGATGAATAACCAAATACTTTGTTTTATTTCAAAATTCCTGGAACTTTTTAATCAAGGTTGTATGTGTGTGCGTATGTATAAATATATACTGGATCAGTGCAAAAATTCGTATACGATTCAATATACATGGTGTTAAAGAGTGCAGCATGGTGGCGCTCGTAATTGAAATGTATTCATGTTATATATCGTTTGAAAGGTGACAGTCACAGCTATCATTTGGGATACATTTGTTTCGATGCGATTTGTGTGTAGAGAATTTTTTTTAAAAATGGATAACGAGAAGATACACTTTCGTCACGTTATGTTGTACGAGTTTCGGAAAGAAGTAACCGTTGGCGCGGTAACAAAAAATATTCGCGAGCTTTATT
>CM068316.1:25694105-25726605 GCA_034766995.1 Acanthacorydalis orientalis
ATAAGCGTTATACAAGAACCAAAATAATAATTAATGAAGTTATTATTAAAAAAGTAAACATAAAAAAATACAAATAATTAAAGAAATTAATATATATATATATATATATATATATATATATATATATATATATATATATATTTGTAACATTTGGCATAGTTTATCGTAAACAAGTTAATTGATTCGTCTTAGATGACGTAAATAGATATGGATGGTTGTGAACTAAAAATAAAGTAACGGCTACATTCTTTTCATCATAATATTACAACTAATTAATTATGCCCGATATCTTGTTTAAGAATAATGAAGATTGGTCAAAATTACGAGTGACTATTATTGCTTAATCTCAATATAAACAGAAATGTCTTTATGATTTCAATAAAATCTATGAAAAAATTTTGATAATAAACTGAAAATATCGCTACGGTATCTTTACGATTTCTAAAAATAAAAATAGATCATTTATTTTTCGTAAAATAAATTAAACCTACGCCAATCCAGATTTATAAACTATTACAAAGTATATTTATGATAAATACATTAATTGTTTACAAAAAGTCCAGCTTCTATTTTACAAAATTTATTCCAATGACAATGCAACATTTTTAATTCTATTACATAGACAATATTCACTGGAAGACTATACCTATTCTTTTTACATTAGAAATTAATTTATAATTTGAAATGAGTTTCTGGTAACACTATAATAAATAGAAAACTTTTATATAAAATACATTTTACAACCAAACATAATATTACGGTCTTTACATAAAAGAGTAACGTGTGCTTTTCTTCAATTTGCAAATGATTTCATATTAACTGAATGATACTTCAATTGCTGAAATTCAGTGTGTACTACAAAATTGTTTATTTTTTTAATTTATTGCTTCATTTCTAATCTGTGCGCAACTATGAATACCTGAATGCAACTTTACATTGACGCACGTTGTGAGAAAATCATTCATTATAGTTTCTATATTAAACTTCGCTATGAAAATGAATGGTGTTAGTGTTTAAAATAATCGCGTGTAATGTGTTTGTGTGTATGTATATATGTATGTATGTAAGAGCGTGTGCATATATGTAGGTGTGTATATGTATATGATATGTATATGTTGTATATGCATATGTGTGTGTGTGTATATATATATATATATATATATATATATATATATATATATATAATACATACACGTACATAATGCACGCACGCACACACACTCACGCATATACACACACACACATATATATATATATATATATATATATATATATATATATATATATATGTGTGTGTGTATATATATATATATAAAACATACCACGTACATACATGCACGCACGCACATACACCCACCCACTCACTCACTCACACACACACACACGCACACATATATATATATATATATATATATATATATATATATATATATATATATATATATATACACACGATTAGGAGGACATTAATTGCGGTTTTTACTTTCTGAATTCTAACCTTAATTTTTTCAATGAAAGTGTTATTTCATCGTGTTCATATTAATATTATTTTCAAGTACATTTTTAGATCTGTAGTATGGTAACATCGACTTTGATTTTATTATTACTTTTCTTTCAAACTGGGCTATTAAATTAAAGATGGAAAAGAAGCAAACAAGAGAAACTTTTTGTATAGTTCAAAACAGGTGGCGAAACAGCAGAAAGTGCTCGTAAACGAAATAATGCTTTTGGTTATGGATAATGTTGAGGAACGCACGGTGCAATGGCGAATTCAAAAATGTTGTACTTGGGACAAAACCCTTGAAAATGAAAGTCGCGGGCGTCCTTCAGTTCATAATAACCAACTGAAGGCGTTAGTTGAATCAGAACCACACACAATTCAAGAGCTTGCACAAAAGGCGTTAGACATCCAACAGTTCTGTACCACTTAAATTAAAAAAATGCATATAAATTTGAAGATCATAAACTACAATTATTTTTGTACCAACCTAATATATAGATCATTAAATTTTGAGGTGGTAAAAAGTTAAGGGGACCCGGTGGTCTAGAATTTTCGAAAAATCGATTTTTTTTTCGAAAGTATAGTATCTTAAAAATATACTGTTAAAATTTGATGACGAAATTCAGAGTATTTCAGGATCTACAGCCCATTAGAAGGTCAGATAGGTAGAAAAATAAGTAGTAAGCTTGAAACTTTAAACGCGTTTATCTCGAAACTACTTTTTTTCGTCTTGCGGGGGCCAGAAAAAAAAAACTACTTGACCGATTTGTCTGAAATTTTAATATGTTATTCTGAATAGTTGTAGCTCTCTAGTAGTTTCCGTACTAATAGTTTCCGTACTAATAGTTTCCGTAAAATATTTATATTTTTTTTATTAACAAAACATTCAAAAATACTGGTCGTTTTCAAACTTGTACTTTTGACTACACGCCATTTTGTCAAATTTTTTTCTTTTTTTATTCTACTTCCTGCGATAGCTATACTTATACTAATTAAAAATTCGTCAATTGTTTTATTTCAGATCAGAGGGAGAGATAAATCATCATTCACCACGCAATTCCATTTTTTTAGAGAGGGAGACTTCAGCAGCATTTTTATAATTAAAAAAAATTTTTTTTTGTCTTTATTTTCATTTTTGTGTAGTTTATTAGTAATAAAATAAGTGTAAAAAAATTTGAAAGCATTATTCATTACCCTCATATAGAAAAAAATTTTTTAAAATAGCTTAAATTTTAGGCCGCTAGACCACCGGGTCCCCTTAATATAGGTTTAATAATTTTTATTTCATCACGAATTATTATATATATTAAGTATAAAAAAAAATGATAAGTTAGAGTTCTTATAAAACGAATTATATTCTTAAAAGATAACGTTTAAATGAGGTTCATAACTTTCACTTTATTCATATTCATGTATAATGTAACTTTGATAATTAAACATTTAACTTCTATCTATATCTTATATTACTTAAATACCATATTAAATCGACAATTATACATGACGGATGTGATTATGCATGTCGCGGAAACCCACGTTATGCTATTTTTGGTTTTGATATTTCATATTTGACTACAAAAATAACTGATAAGAATACTGAACGATAATATCAAACATAAACACTTTATGAGGGAATGTTTAGTGTATGTACATGCAAAATAAATATAAACCTATGGTATAATTAAAAAGGTTCTTATATAAATACATTTTTTGATATTTTTAGTAATAACAAAAAGTTAATTCTTATAAATTAAAATAATAAACGCTAAATATATGTTTACCAGAATTTGTTTATTATTATCGAGCTGGTATCTGTTTTCCAATATAAAAATAATAATACCAAAATATTTATAAATAAACAATCCATTGACTACTAATAAATTAATGTAAATGACTAAATTTTGACTAAATATTGCAATTTGATTGAAACACAATATTATCGTAGTAATGTAGTATTAAAATTATCAATTAAAATTTTATTTTTTACAAAAAAATATTTTGCTCAATTGTAAAATTATATTTTAAAAAAGTTGTTTCGGCATTCCATTAATCACTTTTCAACATGATACACGATACAAAGTTTCACAGGACATCAGATGTTTTTTTTTTTATTTTATCTTACATCATTATTTTCTAATCATAAGACAATTCATTAAGATTTGATTGCATACTACAGAGTACATAAATTATATGAATATAAATAGTGTGAAATACAAATGAGAAAGTTGGCCTTTTTCTGAATTTGTTTTTACTTGATAAGATGTTTAACACAATAAAGCCGGGGAGGAGAAGAGGGTGTTAAAATTTTTTTAACAAATATTTTTCTATTAATTATATATTCTTTTATCGCAAACAAAATAAAAATTGGAAAATTGTTGGTTACAAGAAAAAATATATTAATTCAGATTAGCCATTACCAATTTCACATTAACTGATATATTATGGAAAATCGTTGACAATATTCGTGAAACATAAATCTCTTGATTGGAAATATATAATTGGAAGCGAAAAAATTGATTACCATTGAAACTTTACAGACACAATATTACTACTGTTGAGTGTGAAAATTTTTGAAACAATCAAGTGTGCACAAAACGGTTTCACATCGGTCGCATCTTATATCTGGACATAGTCTCAAAAAAATTTATACGCTTTCTTCCAAAGATGAATTTTTGGGAAAAAAAAATATTATTCAACACAATTCTCAAGTTCACGATTTTTATAGGTTTACAAATGAAAAAAATCGCAATTTTTCTAATTTTTGGACGACCGTAATTTTTTTTTAATGAAAGTTATAAATTTAGTCTAATTAGAAAGAGATTAGTGACTTTAAATATATCATCCAAAATATAAAACTCTGAGATCATTGTTTCTTTGGAAAACATTAATGGATTTCTAGATTCACGCCCGGCTTCAAAGGGTTAAACTAATTCTTGAAAGATTTACATTAACACATAAAACACTAACTGACGAAGAGAAAAATAATGTCATAAAGAGCCGTATACCGTTTTCTTGTTGTGGATACTTTGATAAAAAAAAATAAGTTCAAGTTCTTTTTTTCTAAGTTGGATTTCAAAAATATTTTTTAAAGAAATATTTAATTTTGTTTGAATCCACTTTCAAATTAGATACAAATTAACTGTCAAATTACTATAGCTTGTTACAACTAATATGATTTGTTTACTTAAAATATGAAGAATTAAAAAATCATATTATATAATACAAATGTAGTCTGGCTATGTACAGTGAGTCAAAAAAGTTTTTGTACACTTTGTATTTTTAAACAAAACCTGAGTTTCTTTTTGTTACTATTCGAAAAAAAAACTTTTATACATTATTTCTTCAATATTTGTAAAACACAATGCCGTTCTTTTAAAAATATTTTCATGGAAACAACAAAGCATTCCCCGAATTGAGTAAGTGACGCAGTACGAAATTTAAGTCAAAAATGTTTTTATACAGTATAATTTTGCAGTGCGTTACAAGAGGTGCCATTGAACTCTGAAATAGTTTTTTTCCTAATGTGTTATATGAGTATTTTAAAAGGTAAAATTAAAAAATAATAGTACTTTAATTCAATTAGTTAACTTACGCTTATTAAAATTAAAATGGGTCGAAGTTCGTAAATTTTAGTAGATACAATAAAACTTATTCTTCATTATATTTAAAAAAAAAAGTCGTTTCGGGAAATCGGTTCTATTGTGGGGAGATCACATTCAAGTATACAATCTATTATTAAAAGGTTTGGTACAACCGGCACAGCAAAAACTAAATCACGTTCCTGCTGGCCCAGAATTTCTTTTTCCAAACTTTTCGTCAAGAACGAATTGTGATCAACATAAAAAAACGAGATCCCAAGATTTTAGCCCCAAAAGTAAGTCAAGAATTAAGAGATTTATATGAAAAGGAAAAAAACATTAGCTTTAAAGATAAATAAATTAAAGCACGTTAAGTTTACTGAAATGCATAAAAACCAATCAGAGGAATTTCAGAGAAATGTAATTTTCAGTGATAAGAATAAGTTTAATAATTTTGGTTCAGATGCAGATAAAAGATAAAAGTATGGAGAAGAGGAAATACAGAATTTAATACGGAAAATATCATAGTAACCATACAATATGGTGGTGATAATGTTATGTGGGGATGTATAAGCGCCGCAAGTGTTGGATTTTTGGTGTTCAATGAACGAACTATGGACAAATATGGTTATTGACGCATTTTGCAAGAAAATTTAATAAGCAGTGTTGAAAAAATGGGTCTAGTTGCAAATAAATTTATATTTCAGCACTATAATGACCCAAAACACTGCTCTTTAATAGTGAAATAATGTTGTCTTCACTACTACTTCTATCCAGTCACCCGATTTAAATCCCATAGAACATTTATGGGGTTTACTTAATCGACGCCTCCGAAAACATCACATAAGCTCGAAGGAATCATTGAAAATTGCATTACTGACTGAATGGAAGAAAATAACGGGAGAAGATTCAGAAAAACAGGTTATTAATATGAAAAGTCGTTTGGAAGCAGTGGTGAAGTCAAAGGCTACCCAACAAGATCTTGAAAGTTAAGAAAAAATATATAAATTAGCTATACATTTTAATTTTTTTCTTTGTGCGAAAACTTTTTTGATATTAATTTAAGGCAACTTTTTTGTTTACTTATTTTTTTTCGTGTTTTTTAATGTATCTAGATTTATTTTTTTATGAGTATATTCTTTAATAAATATATATATATATATATATATATATATATATATATATGTATGTATATATATATATATATATATATATATATATATATATATATATATATATATATATATATATATACATGTATATATATATATATATATATACATATATATATATATATATATATATATATATATATATAATTATAGGGCGAAAGTATTTATAAAAGTGCATTCACGGATTTTTATTTTTAAACACAAATATATAACAATTCAAAATGTACGATAACTTTTTTGACTCACTGTTAAGAACAAGTTTATAAACTTACTATTTTAAATTTTATCTATATTAATAATGATAATTCGAATGATATACTGGTATTTCTGATTAAAACTGCTAACAATCTACTTTTATTTGAAATTTTTAAATACAACAAAATTAGTAATATTTATTAGTTTTGTATTATTTTAAAACACAAACAACTACCTCCATCCTACTCACATTTAATCTCTCTCTCTATATATATATATACATATATATATACATATATATATACATATATATATACATATATATATATATATATATATATATATATATATAAATATACATACATACAAATATACACACGCATACAATATATATATATATATAATGTATATGCGCGTGTGAGTACACGTAAGTGTTGGTAAATTTTTAACGCGTTTTATGAAGAAAAATGGGTGCGGTACGATTGTTATTTATATCTACTATTCATTGATTTTAATATACTTTATCATTTTCCAAGACTAAATGCCACTACACTTATTTAAAACTTTCCAATGTTTATCGTATTACAACACTGTTAAATATGATTTACAAAATGTTAGTATTGTTATTTTCCAACAGGACAAAAACAATCATTGTTATGGGATTATTGATTAGTTAAAAAAAAAACATATAATCTTTCCAACAGAGAAAAGTATAAGCATAAAAGTATAAGATATAATAATGAATAAAATATTTCGAAATAAATATTTTTTTT
Organism: Acanthacorydalis orientalis; assembly: GCA_034766995.1. NCBI lineage: Eukaryota > Metazoa > Arthropoda > Insecta > Megaloptera > Corydalidae > Acanthacorydalis > Acanthacorydalis orientalis. The sequence goes on from CM068316.1 coordinate 25,701,322, forward strand.
TAGAAAAACGCTCACTTGTAACATATTTGATGCTTCTTTTCCTGAAGATTGCTGTTCAGAACATTTATTCACCAAAAGCATACCACATACGATTGAACACAATTATTTAATAGTTGCAATATTTAATTTACTGTTGAAAATACTTTTACCTACTTTTATGTTCTTGAAAATAAAACACTGAAATGTATTTTTTCACTTTTAATGTTAATATTTATTCCTTTATACTCTATGAAATAAAATAAACTTTATTATATATTTACTTATATACACATACACACATATATATATAAATATATATATATATATATACATATATATATATATATATATATATATATATATATATATATATATATATATATATATATATATATACACACATCATACATATGTACATACATAATACGCAAATATACATAAATGTATATATCTTGACTGTAAATGCCAATACTTTAGAAGTAACAATCCGAATACAAATAATATTGATTTCCACATCACAAACACGATATTTTAAACAGACGATTTTGAAAATAATTCACCTTTCTAAGAAATTGCATATTTCCGTACAATATATTTAATTACATAAATTAATTGATTAGTGTGAATAATAATAGTGAATACGTGGCAAAATATCGAAATAAAATGAAAAGCCACTCATTAATGCCATAATAAAATCTAATCTAATCTAACAGTTCGACCTTCAATATAAATAATGTATCTGCTTCTATTTATAGATACCAGTTACACAAAGTCAAATAATATAAACCCGATTCTATTTATAGGTTCTACAATTCTAGCGCTGGTATGCTAAACAGTAAAGCAGCGAAGTTAATATGATTATTATTAATTGCATGGCATAGGAAAATTGAAATGATATTTTTACTTATAATTTTAATGATTGGATTATTTAATGATTTTTTCATGTATATAGTTAGACAGTATATTAATTAATTCATTTATAACTGTATCATTCAATATATCAATATTTTTATTATTATTATAAAAAACAAATGTTAATCATTTAATGAACACAAAAAATCATTTTCTTTTAACTCACACACTGAGTAATTATTTTAATATTTAAATCACAGTTTATTTTAAAAAATACTATTATGTGTATGTTATTGACGCTGCTCGGAAATTAATATACACACAGCTAAGTCTTAAAAAAGACACTGCAGTATACTTTTCAATTGAAAACAAAACAAGAACAAACAGTATATCAATGCATTTAGTTAATTTCTCTATTGCCATTTGTAAGGTGGCAGAAATTTAACTGTTTTACATATTAATAAATTATCTCATTACTAAAACAATACCGAAATTTTCATTATTTTTAAACCAGAGAAAGATATAACTACAAATCGTTTAACATTTTTCTTTTTGAAACAATATTACAGGTAATTTGAACATCCATAAAAAAATATAGAAATAATATAAAATAATAACAACAGTTGCATTCGTAACAGAAAACAGAACCATTATATATTTAGGAGATTGTCTGAATTCATTTTCCGATTTTTTTTAGTAAAATATATGTCCACCTTTATACTGAGTAGTTGTAATATTATTAAATTGTTTAATTATAAAATTTCGTGGATTTTCAAACTATATTAGAAGGAAAGATAAAGAACATTCTATTGAATTTCGAAAATTGATTATTAATCACTGTCAAAATAAAATAGCTATATAAAAAAGTAAAATGTTAATACGACTCGTTCCACTGTATAATATGTACTAAAACGGTATAAAATTAAGATAAACTAATGAATAATACATCTAGAAATATTAACAAACAATTGCTAAATAAATAATATAAATGAAGGACTATAAAGAAAAAGTTTGAAAAGGTTTAATACTTTAAGACTAGACACGAAAATCAAGAGAATGTTAAAAAAGTTATTATTCCAGAAACTACTTAGTCGGATCATAAAAAATCGTTATATCAGGAAAACTCCATTTATAAATAAATACACCAATTGACAGCGAAACGAATTTAAATAACAATATAAAATTACACATTTAAATTCTGGAAGAAGATAACTTTTACAAATGAAAGTAATTTCAAGTTTTCTAATCAAGTACAAAACAAAAAAAGTAGTAAGAAATTGGATTACAAAATCTTCAATTTATTATAAAACACAGATCAAGAATGGCATTTGGATGTTTCTAAACTGCCGGTGTTTTCCCGGCAAAATTATAAATAATAATTACCTAAAATAAAACTAAACGCAGTGAAAACTACAAATAACTACAGTATATTTTCGGTTGTTGCGATAAGAGTTTCATAGAAATTCGCATAGACATAGCCTTATTCATACAAGTCATTCAATATAGCAGGAGGATACGTTTTACGATTATCGAGAAAAAATAAAATATAATTAAAATTTAAAGTAACATAAAAAATAAATAAAATTTAGAATGTGCTAAAATGAATGGTTCGACATTTCTTTATAGGATCATTGATATTTTTACTTTCCTCAGTTACTAGTTTAACACGAAGGGTGGGACATCATGTAATGCAGGAGTGAAATAAATGATTTTCTGACCAAACTATCCAGAAGTGGTCGAATTTTTGACTTTTTTTCTCGCACATAATTTCTTCACAGGAGCATTATATTCAGATGTTTCTCCTACTCATAAATATTGATTAACTTAATTACGAATTCATATAAATAAAAAACTCAAAACGTATACTACCAAGATGACCATGTCTAGTACAAATATAAAATTTTATACAATGAATTTTAGCAATTTATTGATGATTTTATATATGTTGTAATTGTTTTACTTTTTTATATTACGAATTGATATTTAACAATATTATAGAATTTAAAAGTATTTATTATTCAATAAAATATTTTAATGAAAATAGAAAATATTAATACTTATTACATTATTTTTCTTTTCAATTAATTAAATTCGGATGCATGAATACGACTGGATTTAACTACATATAATGTGAAAGAACTTTATAATAAACGATATTCTGATGAAAATGACAAAAAAACATTCGCACAGTACTATAAAAGTATTGTTTCGATGAAATATTTTTTAATAGTTAACATCTATAACTTATATTGTTTGCTTTATTTATGCTTAATAATTATTATTATACCACAAAATAATTCTGGCATAAAATTGAAACATTAAAATAATAAATACGATTTTTAAATACAAAAGATAAACTTGTCAAAAAGTGAAATTAAATTTCGTTGCAATGTAGTTTGGGAAATGTGGGTAAATTAATTTTTACAAGTAATTTTGTCACTCGGACCGAAAATAAGAAAAAAAGTTTCTGATCAGAAATGTTGAATAATGGATTACTAATCATTTTTAATTGTTGTTTATCCAACGTTTCGATAGTGATTCCATCACCCTCAAAGCGCTAATGCACAAAATTATCTTTACTTTTCTCTTAAGACTTTTCTATAGCTTAGCGTTCTGCGGTAATGGTGATCATCACCATCGAAATATCCATTGGCAACAATCAGAAATGTTCAATTATTAAACATATTTGATCAGAAAACACTTTCATGAGCTACAGGTGAGTAAAAAATCAATTGATGAAAGCACATTTTATTGTATATTGCAATAAAACATAGCACAAAGGAACCTAAAGATAATAAAAAGATCAAAACTCGTCATAGGAATCGAAAATAAGTATTCTATAAAAAGTAAATGATTTTATAAACAAAAATATGTCAAATCCGTTAAAAATATATAAATTTATCATGATTGTATAATAAATTACCTTTATTAAAAAAATCTTCAAAATACACTGCCCAGGTCTTTAAAAAAATGTACAAAATACAAAATATATAACATTAAACCACGAATAAAGAATCTGTCTTCTAACTGTATTCGAATTTTGAAGATTTGTTCCAAAAAAAAATTAATTTTCATATTCAAAACTTACGTTTTGAACGGCATTCAGGATTTTCATTTTCAATTGATACATTACCGTTCTTACATTTAACCTTAATTATTTTCTTAAAAAAAAAAAAAAAAAAAAAAAAAAAAAAAAAAAAAAAAAAAAAACAACAACAGAATGCATGCATTACGTTATCAGCCACAACAAAAGCCCAGCTAAGCTTTAATACAATATAACAAAACCATAAGACAACAAACAAACTACGTAAATATCAAATAGTACAATAACCTAATGGACAATAATTAATTTCACTGTATTAAAATGTATTTATTATTAATATAATTTTGAATAAAATATTATTGGATATGTATTATCCTTAAAATTGTTTACAAAATGTAAAATGTTAATAATGCTAAATAACATTAAGTGCTTAATAAAATTACAAAAACGTACATATGCAATTATATTGATTAAATATGACAATCAAAATTAAAATAGTGAATTTTAATACATTTGCACAGCAAGGCTGACTGCACGAGAATATTATATCATAGAACAATTGATTAAAATGGCGACCAAGTGTAACATTAATGTTAGCTAACATCAAATCTTACAAATATACATAAATGATAAGTATAAAAATGTAAATAATATTCACATAGCTTATACACTTGCATACAACATTCATGTATTTACTTTTTAAATTTTAATAATTCTTGAATTATGAGAATCATTAATTTACCAAATTTTATTAATCTAAATTTCATAAGTTCAACAGCAAACGCATGTGAAAATATTTAAATATTTTAAAGTACATTTATTTTTTAAATTCAAATTTTATTTCAATAAATAAAAATGTTGACTTTTAAAAATCTACAACATGAAAAACTACCTTCCACAAATGAATGATTACCCCAAACAGTACAAAATTTTCTTTATCAAAATTGATGGTTTGAAATAATGATTCATTTATAAAACTGAATGTAACTATTGTATCAAAATATAATTATAAAAAGTTACTTTTTCTTCATGCTTTGGTTTGAAACATAAAGTTTTTCCATTTTTTAATATTTAGAAAAATGGCCAGTATAAACTCCAATTATTTTTATATTAGAATAGTGTTTCTCAAAGTGTGGTATGTGACAAAGTTTCGAAAAGTACAAGGCAATTTTTTTTTATTTTACTATTTTACAATTTTTTTATTTTACTTTTACGAACAGAAATCTTTAAAATTAAGTCCATATTATACTGTAGAAATAACAAATAATATACTGTAGAAATAACATACACAATAAATTCATACAGAATAAATTACATTAAGAGTGAAATATACAAAGTGAAAACTACCTCTTGTGAAATTATTTTTACCCTAAAAAGAAAATATTTAAATCAATGTCTCGATAAGCAAATGTAAGTTTTGGAAACATTGCTTTAAACAACAAAAACAAACTTCAATTAAAAAATTTTTTAATGAAATGGCACATTCAAAAAGCCAACTAGAGCATCAAACTAATAGCATAAACATAAAAACATGAGTTATTAATCGCAAACAATTAACAACTGCGCTATCATCCAATCGCACAACAATATCCTGAAGTCCTCATTTTTATTCTAAACATTATAATAAATAAAGATAATTAAAAATTATAATACTAATCATTGAACAACCAATTTCAAACAAATCATTTCTGAAACTAATTAGGTTAAACAGTGACTTAAAAAATGGTAATTTCTCAAGTTAGAAAGGAACATAATAATATAATCAACATTTTTTCCTAATATATGTGATACATATAGATATCGTTTTACATTTCTTATCTTTTTACTAACAAGGAAAGAATACAATATTGGAAATTGAGTTTGGGACCAAACTTCGTGAAATGGCAGGGTACTCCAAAGGTAATAAAATAGTAACGTATTAACTCGCACTATCCAGCCATTTTCGAGAAAAAAGGCTCCAAAGTTTCTGCATCTCATAATAGAAATATTTTCTTTAATAGTCAACTAGCTTGATAGCTACGCGGTAACCCGCAGGCTTCAAATGTCCGAAGTTTCAGGTTCGACTCCCAGTCTATGCTGCTTTTTTCTTCACCTGAATAATTATTTAATGCTTTTAATGCATTTTATTAAAAAAGTATTTAAATAAAGATGAAATAACATTTTTTCTAAAAATGCTCTTTTTTAAATTTTTGCAACTTTCTTTCAGAAAATGATTTTTTCACAATTTTTTTTAATTTTTTGCATTATTTTACAAACATATTCGTATATTAAAGTGTTCATGTGGTATATTTCACAGAATATTGTGTATAGAGAAAGATATGAAATTCTTTCACAGATATACCATGTGATCATTTTAATGGGATCACATACCACATAAATACTGTAATATATAAATATGTTTGCAAAATAATACAAAAAATTAAAAAAAATCATGTAAAAATCATTTTCTGAAATAAAATTATAAAAATTTAAAAAAGAGCATTTTTTGAAAGAAAATTGCAAGAAAATGTTATTTTCTCTTTATTTAAATCTTTTTTTTAATAAAATGCATTAAATAATTATTGAGGTGAACAAAAAAAAATGCATGAATTGAGCGAGAATCGAACCTGCTACACTTTAAGCTGGCGTGCTACTGCCTAGGCTATCAAGCTAGTTGATAACTGGTAAAAATCTTAATAACAATATACGAGGGAAATTTAAAAAGTTCACTACTTGACATATTGATTACTGCATGATATCGCCATACCTGTCTTATGAATAACTGAGAAATATAAAGTCGACCTGTTGACCTGAACATCATACAATGATCTAAGTTTTTTCTTAAAAAAGTTTAATACCAACACAAAATTTTAATGACAAAAAAAGCATTAAGTGATAGTGCATCTCCATTTACAACTGTAAAAAATAAACTACAGAATTTAAACGTGGTTATACAAACTTGGAAAATGATCCCACAATGAATGTTCAAAAATGGAAACAACGCAAGAAATCATCAATAAAGTGCATAAAATTGTTACAGAAAACCATTAATTACAGGTTTCTAAAATTGCTATTGCTATGGGCATCTCAGATGAATAGAAATTACATATCCTAAACGAAGTAATAGATATGAAAAAACTATCAGCAAAATAGATGCTGGTTTTGCTGATAATTGAGCAAAAAGGTAATCAAATGCAAGAGTGTTTGGATCATTTTATGAATATATATATATATATATATATATATATATATATATATATATATATATATATGTGTGTGTGTGTGTCATTTTATGAAACTTGAGTTATCACTCACATCAGAAACAGCCAGCATTCAAAACAATGGAAACATCATGATTCTTGGTCACCAAAAAAGGTAGTTCATTTTGTCTACAAAAAGGATATGGCTTCTATTTTCTGGGATGCTTAGGAGATATTGATAATTAATTAACTTCTAAAGGGTAAGATGATAATGGGAGAATACTATGCTAACTTTTTGGACCAACTGAGCCAAAAAATTTGTGAAAAAGTATGTTTGTAAAAAAAAATCATTTTTCATTAGAATAATGCATGTTGCCATACACAAATATCCTTTCTATCACAAAAAATGGTCAAATTGATGTACAGCTTACTGCTTCAATCGCTGTATTCATCTGATTTACCTCTGTCTAGCTTCCATCTATTCTTAAACAAAAAAAAGTCCTTAGTGGAAAACTGAAAGCAGCAATACATAGCTACTGTAATAACTTTGCGGAATCAGACTTTCGGAATGGGATAAAAGCACTAGTACATCATTGTATGAATAACCTGTATTGAACTTCAAGGTGATTATATTGGAAAAATAAGTAATTCCAAAAAAATACAGTGGTTCATTATCAAATTGCAAACTTTTCAAATTGCCATCCTATTATAAATTCATTTACATTCCATATATTTAACAACAAACTACATACCTTTTTTTATTAAAATTATTTATATGTATGATAGTAATTTTTGTTACATAATGAATGATAAGAATCAACATTATAAAATAATTATTGCAACAACGAATATTAAATGAATAGATAATAAAACAAAAAGTAAATAAAAGTCTCACATTTCTCAACAAAAATTAAAAAAAAAATAAAGACTAATTGAAAAGGTCGATTTTCTTAACTTATATTAACTTACTCAATTTTATAATAAACAGTCAATGTATTTAGATAAAAATCGTTTACGTAACTATACATATTAATATGTAATTAAAAAAATGTGATATAAATACTTAAGAATCATTGCATGATGGCATTACATTCTTGAATATTCTAATTGGAATGTAAAAATTAAAACAGGAATATATTTCATATGATGAAACAATAAATTGATTGAATTATTTCATAAAATCCACATAAACAAATAATGTTATAAAATTACACCTATATGAAATTAACTAACACTAGATGAGTATAATTTAAAAATTATTCATTATAACTAATAAAAAAGAAAATCTGATGAAAAATGTTCAATAATGTTTATATTGACCTTTTTTGAATGTTACTGGTAGAATTAAAAATGATCAATAATCAACGATCAAGTATTGATTATTTATAATGTATAAACTTATATAATATATTGAATATTTATAATGTACAATTTATAATAGCATTTTAACAGTACGAACTAATCAATAATCAATTAATAAACAGTTTTGATTAAAACTCTTTTTACGTTTCTTTGTGTGTGGTTTATAAATTTATTTGTGCTAATAAATACTTTAACCACGTATCAAATTTCACAAAAATATATTCTTTTTCAGATAAATAAAAATAATTTATAAACATACAGACAAATTTACATTCTCAAAAGTTTGAATTTTGTCAGTAAGATGTCAATAACTTAAGAATTTTAAAAAAGATGAAACTCAAATATAACCACACACACACATGTATATATATATATATATGTATGTATGTGTGTGTGTGTGTGCAAATGTTTGTGACTTTTTTGGCATGTACATATACACATATATCTGTAAAATATTAAAGCATTTTTAATTTCTAACTACAAATACCATATTAATATGTTATATTTACTACCATCATATATTTCAAAAATATTTTTTAATGCTGATCTTCTTTCTGAAATGTTAAAGTATACAAATTAATATGCTTTTTAAAACTGACCAATATTAAAAATACATCTCTAAGAATAAGTATGGTATATAAAATAAAGATTAACATTCATTCACCACATACTTATTAGACATGTGTATTAGAAAATTCTTCAAAATTATAGGTTTAAATTAATTTCAAATTTATTTTTCAATTTTGAAAATAATAAGAGATGTATAATGTATGACTTTGAACTTTAACTTTTCGAAAGCTTTTTCAATACAATATCTTTTCACAATTAGAATTCATTAAATCTCACTATTTATATTTATTAAAAAGAAAGATATTTAACATTGCTTACTCCCTAAAACCATAATCACTAAACAAACAAGACAATTGCACAAATGAAATATTTTTATACCATTTAACACAAAAAAAATTTTTGATCAAAAATGTTCAATAAATGACTACTGATATTCATTTTGATCCGAATTTTTTTATGGTTTGTTGAATGGAAACAATTATTTGTGAGAGAAAATTTTGGCAGTGTCAGAACCATATTATAATACATGACAATATTTAAATTTTACTACAAAATAATCAATAAATGTAGACACATTCTACAGAGCTAAATAAATTGTAGGTTTACCATTTATTATTGCATGTTAAAAGAAATGTTCAGTATGCATAACAGCATATGTATAGTTCAATAATAATCGTATTTTGAAAACAAATAATCATCCACAACTCAAAAATCCTAATAATACTACAACTGAGCCTGATCACCTTGATATATCAAAAATATTTTGTTTTATTTCTACACAAGAGTATCCTCCAAATTATATTTTTAAATAATAATTTATTTAAGTATTAAAAAATTGGGCAGCAATAATTTATGCGCTGATTTCCTTTTATATCTACAAATTTTTGTAGACAGCTAGTCTATATAAATAACTATGTATGCAAATATTTGTGTGTGAATATATATATATATATATATATATATATATATATATATATATATATATATACATACATACATACATATGGTATTGTGTATTTTAACTTTCTGTTTCCTTCTGTTATTTATTACAATCTGTTTCCATGTCACTGAATTATTGTCATGCATATTGTGTATGTGTACGTATGTATGTATGAATACAAATATACATGTGTGTGTGTGTATGTGTGTGTGTATATATATATATATATACATATATATATATTATATATATATATATATATATATATATACATATATATATATATATATATATATATATATATAACTGATATGTTTGCAAGTTGTATACAAATTGGATAAGCTTATATTAACATATACTAGTTAAATAAACATTAATATAATAAGTTCCTTTACATTCACTACCTCATACATTTTAATAGTTCTGCAGTGATTAACTCAATAAAAATTGTATCTAGCATACCTGTAATATTTGTTCTTCAAAAGTTTGTTCACTGGTTAAATTTACTTCAGAGTCGATTCTTACACTACGCGCTTCATTGACTTCACTATCGTCAGACATTTTTCACTGAAAAAAATTATTCTTTAATTAATATTATTATTAATTTTTAGATTTCTTAAAAGCTTATATACGAATTTTGTATTAATATACTATAATATATAAACGAAGTTATATATTTAACTTTTTAACACAGTTTTTAGCCAACCACTTTATAATCAAGTTCTCTTGTAGTGTTTATTGATAATGATATGGTAAGAACACAATTTTGAACATGAAAATACAAAATATGTAAGAGGCTGTAAGTAGTTTTTAGTTTTATATATATATATATATGTACCAACTGTTCTCATATTTAATACCTATAAAGAACAAAGTAGTATACATTTCAACTATTTTAAACTAATTACTGTGCTCAAGACTTCATAATATATTATATAGTACATATTAGTACCAGCATCTCCATTAGAAATGTATGTGTATATATACACACACACACACACACACATATATATATATATATATATATATATATATATATATATATATATATATATATATATATATATATATGTTGTGTTATGGTATATGTATACATACAAAAACAAATAATTACAACAAAATTTAAAACTATTAAAATAATACAATATAGTAATTATTTTTGGATAATGGTCTTTTTAAACATTAAAAGTATTCAATTATAAAAACGAACTTACATCTACAATTAGTTGAATTTTATACAAGAATTATTATTACAGAATCGTATCTCGAAAAACCAAAAAAATATTTTTTTATATAAATTTATAAGAAAATTGATCGAAAACAAAAAAATATATAGTTTTTTTATTTATTATTGATTTTTGAAATATATATGTATATATATATATATATAAAATCATATACATTTATGACATATACAATGAATGTATTATATATGTCACGACATTTACTATTTCATTTTGTTAAAGCGGACTTAATTATTAATATAATAATATTAACAACAAAAAATTTAACTTAGATTTATTAGTATAACCCTTAATTGCTTTTCATTTAATATTTAAGGTACTTATTTATATACTCTTATTATAAATAAATATTTCTATAAAAACAAACTAAACTATCATTTTTTATTAAACTACAAATATGAATAAATCCATATCACATTATATATAATTTAATATAACTTAAGCAACCCAAACATTTATTTAAGATACTTTTAATACCTAATATATGTTTATGTGTGTTGTGCATATATTTACCATGTTATGAAAAAAATATGATTGGAAAATGTTAGAAGAGAAATTTTGTAAGATTTAATTAAAAAAACAATTTTTAAAAAATCGCAAAATTAAAATGTATTTTAAATTTTAATATAATTAACAAAACATGGTTGAATTTCATTTTAAAAATCCTTTCAATTATAACTATTATTCTCAACATATTTTCGTCAAAAAAATGTAAATGATACACAAATAGTTCTATTCTAAAAGAATTATTTTATAAAAAGATGAACATTTCCTTATTTTTTAAGAAGTATATAAAATAGACCATCTTAATTGTATAACTGATATTAAAAGTTAATTAAAAATAAAACTAAATTTCAGTTATTTACAACAAAATAAAATATAATGAAAAATATATTTCAAATTCTAACGAAATAAAACTTATTTGAAAATTACGTATACTACGAACTATTAAGTTTATTAAATTTGAATAAAGATAAAATACAAACAACAAATATAATAATATTGCATTTTGTTTTTTTTTTATGAACGATTTTTTTATTATTAGCTTAGTTAAATACGAAGAGTATTTATCTTCACACAAAAAAAATAAATATATAATTCTAACACAGCACAACAATAAAACAAGCACAAATTAAATATTAGAAAAACTAAGAATAAAAATACTATAAAACAATACCTTTTCTGACAGTTCTTATTATTTTTTATTCCAATTAGAAAATAACAAACAGTAATTACAACATGAATGATCACATACATCCAAATCAGCAAAAGGGCTACATATTGTCAATATAAATAAAAAAAAATAATCATACCTTCTACACAAATTTAACAATATACATATAATTTACACAATATCATTTCGATAACATAAACATGTGTTATTAAAATCGAGTAAAATTTATTATTTAACAAACAAAAATATTATCAGCCATGACATTAACGGCAGCACCATACAAAAACATTTCGCATTAAATATATGGCAAATACGACATTCCAAGGGTTGTACAATATAATTACATGTGGCTCACTTCACATTATATGTGAATGATACAGATATATATATATATATATATATATATATATATATATATATATATATATATATATATATATATATATATATATATATATATATATATATAGATATATAGATATAGATATAATATTAGATTAGGCATATATACATAGCATTTATTTTGATTAAATTTTCCGATCAAAACTCATTTTAATTTTTAATTGAAATCGGTTTCCCTTCTTTACTTTCCATATATTTCAAATTATATATACATACATATATATATATATATATATATATATATATATATATATATATATATATATATATATATATGAATATATATATATATGTATATATATATATATATATATATATATATATATATATATATATATGTATATATATATATATATATATGTATATATATATATATATATATATATATATATATATATATATATATATATATATATATATATATATATTTATGTATAAATATATATATATATATATATATATATATATATATATATATATATGTATATAAATATATATATTTAGATATATGTATGTATGAATATGTATATTTATGTAAATCTCAGTTTGTTTTTAAACATTGTAAAATATAATTACTAAACAAACATTCAAAAAGTAACATCAAAAATAAAGTCAGTTACTTCATGTATAACCTACAAATAATCTGAATATAATAATGAACTTAAAGCTTTATAATCTATGTTTCCATTTTTTTCTTTCTTTATGACTTTCAATCTTCCCCAAACATAAATATTGATTGTTTTAAAAATATTACAAGGTTATTCCCTCATATTACAGGGGTGAGAAATGTGTATATTTTTAACAATATAATTCAGTTTTTTGACAGGGCGTGGTATAAAGTGGTTGAAATATATTTATATTATTCATTAATAAAATATATTAAAATATTGCATATGATGAGTTTTTCCTCAAGTCTGCATTTGAGGAAATAATATAACTGATTTTATATTATTGTATATCCATATTGTTTGTAGACAAAAAGCTCAATAATTATTGGCAATTATATATAGTTGTAAAAAATTTAGTCAATAGTAGAAATTTCGCTTATTACAGTGTTATAAAATAAACGTTACACTCTTATAGGAAACTACATTTATTGGCGCTTAAATAAATACACTTGGGGCTGAAATCTATTAATATAAAATAATAACAATAACAATAGTTCAGTTTTGCACCACTTTGTAGAAAATATTACATATTGACGTTAATATTTGGTCCAAAAGCCTTTTGCTTTTTTAACAGAAATTAATCTTTTTTCATTCTTTGATAAGCTTTTCACAATACTCGGGTGAAATTTCCCCCATTGTTCTTGTACACGTTCTCATAGGACAACGTTTCATTTTGACGAAATGAATAAAACTGTTGAATAACCGACACAAGTATTTGATGATGTTTGTATACACTGCACTGGAGAAAATGTATAAACAAGCCATATTTTGAAAGTAGTAAAAAATTAGTGCAAAACTGAGTTAGCGAAAAACAAAATGGTTATAATTGAGGTATATTAATGAATTGTCATATATTTTAAACGGCTAAGTACTTCAAAGTATCAAATATAAAATACAACTTTTAAAAAAATCGCAACGCGTATATAATATATATATATATATATATATATATATATATATATATATATATATGTATATGTATATATATAGAGAGAGAGAGAAAGAGAAAGAGAGAGAGCATTAAAAGAAATTTAATGGGAATTAAGAATTATGAATAATGTTTGAAAAAGTGTGTTGCTAGTAATATTTGTTTAAGCCAACTTTTTTAAAATTCTAGTTGTCATTTATGCGATCAAATCGTTTATTTATATTAAAGTTATTACAAATTACAGTGAAAAATATGTACAGAAATATCGATGATAATGAAATATCCTATAATAGATTTTACATTGCAATATGCTCTAAAAATTGATCAAAAATAATAACTTTACAAAACATTGCAATTTTTTATGTAGACAGTTCTTAGACCGTTAGGCACAATAAGTACCAAGTACTAAGAACACGATTATGTTACTAAAATACACTATTCGTCTTTTGGGTGAAGAATGTTTGTTTGGTGTAGGGCATTTTTTTAAATCCCCCTCTACGATTGCATTACTTTTTTGAAATTAACTCAGGGGAATTACAGAAAAACAGAATACAATGTAAACAGTAATGCATGAACATTATATATTATTAACTTGGTGCCAAAACAATTACGGTTTTTATCATTTTAAGTTTGGCGCCGATTTTTCTAATTGCCGTTATCTTTTGTCATATTAATGTGATATATGATTGTAAACAATGAAATTAGCACTAATGGTTTCAGCTTATGTCTATTTTCATTCTTTAATATTGTTGGATATAACCTCTTAAATTAGTCATGAAAAGAAAGAAAATTCACGCGATTTTGTTGTATGAGTTTAAATTGGGACGTAAAGCAATAGAAACTGTTCGAAATATCAAATTTGTTTTTGGCGAAGAGTCAATTAGTGAACGTACAGCTCAACACTGGTTCCAAAAATTTCGTGATGGAAACGAAAGCCTTGATGATGAAGAGTGTCATGGACGTCTTTCAGCTATAGAAAATAATAATTTAGAAACCATTATTGACGCGGACTCACGGAAAACAATTCTAGAGGTAGCAGAAGAACTCAATGTTGATCATTCAACAGTTGTTCGACATTGAGCCTAATTGGAAAAACAAAAACGTTGGATAAATAGATACTGTATGAACTAAATGAACATCAAGTAATTCGACAACAAAAAGTCTGTTCTCAGCTTCTTTTGCATAACAAAAATGATCTCTTTCTTGATCATTTTGTCACATATGATGAAAAATGGATTCTCTATAACAATAGAAAACGATCATCACAGTGGATGGACCAAGGACAAGCACTAAAAGAGTTTCCTAAACCGAAGCTCATGTAAAAGAAGATTATGGTCACTGTTTGGTGGTCAGCAAGTGGCATCATTCACTACTTCTTAAATCCTGATGAAACAATAATAGCAGAAAAATACTATCAAGAAATTAATAAAATGCATGAGAAGTTGAATAGTTTACAGTCAACATTAGTCATGACAACGCCCGATCACATGCCTCACAAATGACTTTAAAAAAATTAATGAACTGGGTTATGAAACCTTACTTCACCCATCTTCTTATTCTCCGGGCCTGTCTTCGACAGATTATCACTTTTTTAAACGTTTGAGTAATTTCCTACGAGATAAGGTTTTCAAAGATCAAGCATTAGCTCAAAGCGCTTTCGATGGATTCGTTAATTCCAAGATTGCAGAATTCTATCTTGTAAGAATAAACAAACTTGTTTCCCGTTAAGAGGAATGTGTGCAGGCCAATGGTCTTTATTTTGATTAATAAATATAGTTTTTAATTGATATGTGCATCTTTATACTCGGTAAGTAAAAACCGCAATTATTTTTGCACCATATATATATATATATATATATATATATATATATATATATATATATATATATATATCAAGTTGGTGCAAAAATAATTGCGGTTTTTATTTGTCGAGTATAAAGATGCATATATCAATTAAAAACTATATTATATATATATATATATATATATATATATATATATATATATATATATATAGTGGAACACTCAGGATTTCATTTGTGCGGGAACTGATTTGAACTGATAAAAAAAATTTAATGTGAATTCAACAAGATTCATTACGTGATTATAAAAATGTATTTAAAGAATAATGATGAATAGTGATAGTATCATGATCTTAAGTAGGTTTTTAATGACATATGGTAGAAAATATCCTTTCACTGATACATATTGTTACCGGAAGCGTTGCAAATATTTTTAATAAGTTATAGATGCTAGGATATATCATGTCACACTTCGAAACTGCATCAATTGCATTTTGCATGGAGCTATTGCAAACGGTTTTTCAAATTTTTTATACCACAACTTGAATTAGTCGTTCAAAATGTTGGATTTATAGGAAGAAAATCACGGGCATAAAATGACGAAATCACGGGCACACAACTGACGAAAATCTTCCATTGCACTTACTGTTGGAGCATCTTTTGGTAGAAGAGTAAAAAAATATTTCGAAATGTTACGATATCGAGTAAAACGTTGATGAAGTTGAGTCAATATTTGGTCAATAAATGTAATGAAAATACTTCTCCTGTAATACTCGTCTACAGAATCGGCTGGAACATTGGACCTTATTGTTTGTTTGGATGCAGTCCTTGCCTTTTTAAGTCAATATTAAAATTACTGGCATTGCATATGACCTGCGACTGAGCATATATAATGATCGCCAATACGAAGGTCATTAGGAAAGTTTTGAGAATGGCTGGGTTGTATTCGATTGTTTCACTTACAAAAAATACAGTCGGTAACGGCATTCTTTTTTATCTACACGTAAGTTTCAGCTTGCTTCGATTATCAGTGTGTCTTCGAAGGATTTCATTGTCGTGGCCCACTTTTGTTTTGTTTTCTAGTATTTTTTCCTTTTTCCTTTCAGGGATGCCAGCGCTCCTTGTCCCCTCTGGGTGCGCCACTATATATATATATATATATATATATATATATATATATATATATATATATCAGAGGTTGGCAACTTTTTCGATAATAAGAGCCACATATAATACTTTTCATACATTTTTGAATATTCAGTAGCCTCACCCTCACCCGTCCCGAAATTGTTTTTATTGTATTCATCAAATCTTAATTAACAAAATTGTTTAATTTCGTATGTTTTTTAAGGACTGTCCATAATTGTAGAGCCATCTTAAATAGCAGTTTGGATACAAAATGCATATGGATGTTTGAAAAGATAATGTGAAACACCTGTTTATTTATTAAATATTCTAATATTGGTACATACTATACTACTATAGATTAATTAATATAAAAGTGTATAAAAATGTCAAATCTTCTCTATATTGTCCATAAATCCAAATTCCGTATTAGTGGTTCGTTGCCGTTACATCCATCCAGTGTCCGAGGCTTATTTTGAGCTGTCGTAAAGTTTGTTGTTTTACGAGGTGACGTGTTAGGAGGTTGGGTGTAGACCCAACCTCCTTTTCGGATGCTCATTCTCTCGCGCTCGCTAACACTGGCCTCTCTTGCCATCGGGGTTACCCGATTTTGAGTGAGATTACTCACGTTACCAGGGTTAACCACTTGAAGGTGAGAGTCGGAATTTGGCAAGAGGCTAAGCGACGCTAGCTGGAGTCAGAGTCGTGTGGTACGCATGCACTAACCATTTTAACCCAATATGGTGAAGAAATCCGATAAGAAATCAAGATTGAGCTAATACTTTTTTCACGAGAGAAATTAAAATGAAGACTTTATTTAATTTATCGAAATAATATTGTTAATATTTTTTTATGTTATCAAATATTAATAAATACACAAACATAAAATTCAAAATATTCCAATAAAACATTTTAGTCGGTAAAGTTATAGGCATTTATTTCAAAAAATCTAAGCTGTGCCAATTTCTTTTTGGGCAATGAATGCATATATATACATATATATACATATATATATATATATATATATATATATATATATATATATATATGTATGTATGTATGTATGTGTTTGTGTATGCTTATTTTTTTATGTAAAATAATAATATATAAAGGAATATATAATAATATCGTTGTAAAGAGATTTATCAGCTCTTTAAAGTAGAAATATGGATTAAAAACACAACCTGGTAAGATTAAAAACATCAAGATTAACCGTTTGGAGCCGAGGGGGAAGGTGGTAAGATTTTTTAACAAATATTTTTCGATTAACTGGACATATTTTTATTGTAAACAAAATAAAAATTGGAAATTTGTCGGCTATAATAAAAAATATGTTAAATTAGATTATCTACGAGGTCAGACAATTAAGTAATGCGACCGATTTTTTTCTCGGCCTGTGGTAACACTGCGAACCTGTAACTCCGCCACCGTAATAGCAGATCCCTACTCTCTCGATTGAAACCTTGACCACCCTCGTACGATCATTTCTTCGCCAGCTGTTTAGTGTTTTGTAACAACGCGCGAGTAGAGCATGTCACGAAATCACATCGCTCAAGATTGTCTCGAGCAGGTTGAAAGTGATCCTACTCTTCTCGATCGAGTTATTACTGGTGATGAAAGTTGGTTCTTTCAATATGACCCCGAAACTAAACGACAAAGCCAACAGTGGCTGCCCCCTGGAGCACCAAGGCCAAAGAAGGCGAGAATGAGCAAGTCCAAAGTGAAAACCATGATGATTTGTTTCTTCGACAGCAAAGGGGTGGTTCACAAAGAGTTCGTACCACCTGGACAAACCGTAAATCAAGTATTCTACCGCAATGTGCTCGAAAAATTACGAAAAAGGGTGCTCAGAGTGCGTCCAGAGATCGCGAAGACTTGGGTTCTGCATCACGACAATGCTCCCTGTCACAGTGCGTTCAGTGTCTCTCAGTTTTTGGCGTCTAAAGGCATCGCAACGTTACCACAACCGCCCTATTCACCGGACATGTCACCCTGCGACTTTTTCCTATTCCCCCATATGAAAAAATTCGTCAAAGGTCGACATTTTGACTCCGTTGAAGATATCCAAGAATCTGTGACGAGGGTACTCGGAGAGGTCCCACAAGAAGTGTTCCAGAATTGTTACGAAAACTGGAAAACTCGCTGGAATAAGTGTATAGATGCGGGAGGGGACTACTTTGAAGGGGATCGCAGCGATGTACCTTAATTTTTAAATATACTCGATTTTTGAATTTTGTCGCATTACTTAATTGTCTGACCTCGTACCATTGTTAAACACGTCTTACACTCATCGCTGTCACTGTAAGATTGCCAGTGTACGAGTTATACTTTAACATTTTTACTGAACCTACTATGCCATAAATCTACTACACTGCACAGATTCGCACATGTTAGGTCGAGAATAGTGACGCTACCCTTGAATACACTGACTGAAAAAAGTATTGGCACAATACAGATTCTCAGATATAAATGCTTCTAGCTTGACTATCCGAAGTTATTTTGTTGAACAATTTTTGATTGTACATTTTGGTATTTTTTCGATATTTGATAACATAAACAACATTAACAATTTTAAACCAATAAATTAAAATATTCTTCTTTTACTAATTCTTAAACAATATTTCTAAAACGAACTTCTAAAATAATTTACTTCTTCTAGGAAAAAATTATTGGCACAATTCCAATAAATTTTAAATTAGTAAACAAAAATATTAAACTTAATGTGTTGCCATCATTTTCTTTGAATCGCCTCATTTTTAAGCCTCTTTGCATTGATAAAAATAATTGTTTCGTCATTTCCTATCTTATTTTTCTATTCATGTGCAATGCTTCTTTTAGTTGGAATTTATTGTTACTGTGATGGTTTCTTATACTTTATCTAGTATATCCCGTAAGTATTCGATGGAATTTATATTTGGTGATTAGGGAGGCGTGTTTAAGTTATTAGAAATAAAATCCATTCCTGAATTATATGTGAGGTGTGGTTAGGATCATTATCTTGTTGAAAATAGAGATTATCTGCAAAACACAACTTTTCTGCATTTTTCTTTATGCTATTCTTCAAAATATTCGTATAACCATTTTATCCATCACTATGTCAATACACTCAATTTATCAACAACAGATCACTCCATGAAACACCATACTATTATTTTACTGCCTCCACGTTTGACAGTAGGTAATAGATTTTTTTTGTTCAATTTAGTGTTGAGGTTTCACCACACCAATATTCGGCCATCACAATGAAAAATATTGAATTTCTTTCATCTAAAAATATTATATTCCAGAAGTTATTGTTTGTTCAAATGTTTTACAAAATCTATTCTCTTGCATATTGATACATTCCACTTATGTATGTTTTTTTCTTAAGGACTTTTTTCTCTTAAGGACTAGAATTATACCCAGCTTCGTGAAGAACATTTTATGTCGTTTAAGAGGTAACATCTTTGTTAAAATATTCTTTTAACTGTGCTGCTACGAGGTCAGACAATTAAGTAATGCGACAACATTCAAAAATCGAGTATATTTAAAAATTAAGGTACATCGCTGCGATCCCCTTCAAAGTAGTCCCCTCCCGCATCTATACACTTATTCCAGCGAGTTTTCCAGTTTTTGTAACAATTCTGGAACACTTCTTGTGGGACCTCTCCGAGTACCCTCGTCACAGATTCTTGGATATCTTCAACGGAGTCAAAATGTCGACCTTTGACGAATTTTTTCATATGGGGGAATAGGAAAAAGTCGCAGGGTGACATGTCCGGTGAATAGGGCGGTTGTGGTAACGTTGCGATGCCTTTAGACGCCAAAAACTGAGAGACACTGAACGCACTGTGACAGGGAGCATTGTCGTGATGCAGAACCCAAGTCTTCGCGATCTCTGGACGCACTCTGAGCACCCTTTTTCGTAATTTTTCGAGCACATTGCGGTAAAATACTTGATTTACGGTTTGTCCAGGTGGTACGAACTCTTTGTGAAGCACCCCTTTGCTGTCGAAGAAGCAAATTAACATGGTTTTCACTCTGGACTTGCTCATTCTCGCCTTCTTTGGCCTTGGTGCTCCAGGGGGCAGCCACTGTTGGCTTTGTCGTTTAGTTTCGGGGTCATATTGAAAGAACCAACTTTCATCACCAGTAATAACTCGATCGAGAAGAGTAGGATCACTTTCAACCTCGTTGCTCTAAATTTCTCTGTTCCATTTTCGTGACATGCACTACTCGCGCGTTGTTACAAAACACTAAACAGCTGGCGAAGAAATGATCGTACGAGGGTGGTCAAGGTCTCAATCGAGAGAGTAGGGATCTGCTAATACGGTGGCGGAGTTACAGGTTCGCAGTGTTACCACAGGCCCAGAAAAAAATCGGTCGCATTACTTAATTGTCTGACCTCGTATATGTAACCAAAATTGACTATCGTGCTGTAATAAAGTTTCTGGCAAAATAATGGGTTACACCGCACTAAATAACACAACGATTAGATACAGTATATGGGTAACCTTCTCCTTCATACTCCACGGTAAAAGAACGGATTGAGAAATTTCGATCGCGAGAAGAGTTGCTGGAAGATGAATCGCATCCAGGTCGCCCTGTGGAAATGCTCACATCCAATTTTGTTGCACTTATTGAAGACCTATTGTTTAGTGACGGGTGCTTAAAAGTGAAAGAATTATCAGCAATATCCAATCTTTCACAAACAACCGTTCAACGAATTTTCCATGATTATTTAAGTATGAATAAGGTCAGTGCAAGATGATTACCCAAACTTCTTTCAGCCGTTCAGCGTCAACGTCGTATAGCCTGCAAACGTTCATTTTTAAGGGGACCCGGTGGTCTAGAATTTTCGAAAAATCGATTTTTTTTTCGAAAGTATAGTATCTTAAAAATATACTGTTAAAATTTGATGACGAAATTCAGAGTATTTCAGGATCTACAGCCCATTAGATACTTGCTACTATACTACTTTTAATATACTTGCTTGAAACTTTAAACGCGTTTATCTCGAAACTACTTTTTTTCGTCTTGCGGGGGCCAGAAAAAAAAAACTACTTGACCGATTTGTCTGAAATTTTAATATGTTATTCTGAATAGTTCTAGCTCTTGCTGGAAGTAAAACTAATAGTTTCCGTAAAATATTTATATTTTTTTTATTAACAAAACTTTCAAAAATACTGGTCGTTTTCAAACTTGTAATTTTGACTACGCGCCATTTTGTCAAATTTTTTTTTTTATTCTACTTCCTGCAATAGCTATACTTATACTAATTAAAAATTCGTCAATTGTTTTATTTCAGATCAGAGGGAGAGATAAATCATCATTCACCACGCAATTCCATTTTTTTAGAGAGGGAGACTTCAGCATCATTTTTCTAATTTAAAAAAAAAATTTTTTTTGTCTTTATTTTCATTCTTGTGTAGTTTATTAGTAATAAAATAAGTGTAAAAAAATTTGAAAGCATTATTCATTACCCTCATATAGAAAAAAAATTTTTAAAATAGCTTAAATTTTAGGCCGCTAGACCACCGGGTCCCCTTAAAGCTCTATGAGCCATATCTAAATGCACTAATCGAGTCTATTGTAACAAGGGATCAAACAGTGGTCCTTGACTATAATGCTCTGTCTAAAAGAGAAACCATGAAATAGCGGTTCGCAGATAAACCGCCCTTTAAGAAAAGCCAAGGTATCTCCATTCATAAAAAAGATCATGGCCACAATTTTATGGGATTGGAAAGAGAATTTTGTTAATAGATATTAAGAAGCGCAATACCAATGTTAATGACCCATATTATGCAACATTGTTGCTTAAATTGCGGGATAATATTCGTGAAAAACGGCGTGGGAAACTAATAAAAGTAGTGCGCTTGTTTCACGACAATCCACCAGTTCACACCGCTACTGCTTTTCAATCTACTATTCAAAAGTGTGGCTTCCAAGAACTTGATCATCACCCCTACAATTCAGACATGGCCTCTAGCGATTATTACCTCTTTGGTAATTTAAAAAAAGATTTTGTAGACAACGTTTTAATGATGATAATTAATTGACAACACCGGTAGCTGACCACTTTAACACGAAAACGGAACATTATATGTATAAAGGTATAGAATTGCTAATTAAGCACTGTAAAAATGTATTGAAGTTAAAGAAGATTATAAAGAAAAATAGTGAAAGCTCGTTTTTTAACAGGTGGGCTGAAAAGTTCGTAGCCTGACACATATATGGCGCTACTAGTATCAAATCCATATGATTTTTAGTTAGCCCTAACCTTCAAAAGACGCGTGTATAAATTTGACATCTGTTGCACTATTAGTATCTGAGTTATAGCATTTTTAGTGAAAGAACTTTTGTTACCTTGAAAAAATGGATAAAAAGGAATTTCGTGTGTTAATAAAGCATTGATTTTTGGCGAAAAAAAATACTGTTGAAACCAAGGCTTGGCTTAATAAACATTATTCGGACTCTGCACCAGGAAAATCAACCGTAGAGAAGTGCCTTGCTAAATTTAAACGAGGCGAAATGAGCACCGAGGACGATGCACGCAGTGGACGCCCCAAAGAGGCTGTTACCGACGAAAACATCAAAAAAGTCCACAAAATAATGTTTGATAACCGTAAAAGTGAAGTTGATTGAGATAGCTGAGACCCTCAAGATATCAAAGGAACGTGTTGGTCATAGCGTGCATGGATATTTGGATATGCGAAAGCTCTGTTCAAAGTGGGTGCCGCGCGAGCTCACAATCGACCAAAAACAACAACGAATCGATGATTCTAAGGAGTGTTTGGAGCTGTTCAATCGTAATAAATCCGAATTTTTGCGTCGATATGTGACGATGGATGAAACATGGCTCCATCATTTCACACCGGAGTCCAATCGACAGTCAGCCGAGTGGACTGCACGTGATGAACCGACTCCAAAGCGTGGAAAGACGCAAAAGTCGGCTGGCAAGGTTCTGGCATCAGTATTCTGGGATACTCATGGTATGATATTCATTGACTATCTTAAAAAGGGAAAAACCATAAACAGCGACTATTACGTAGCGTTATTGGAGCGTTTAAAAGACGAAATCGCGAAAAAGCGGCCTCATTTGAAGAAGAAGAAACTGCTGTTTCATCAAGACAATGCACCGTGTCACAAATCAATGAAATCGATGGCGAAATTGCAAGAATTGGGCTTCGAATTGCTTCCGAATCCACCGTACTCTCCAGATCTGCCCCCCAGCGACTTTTTTCTGTTCTCAGACCTCAAGAGGATGCTCGCTGGACGGAAATTTTGCTCCGATGAAGAGGTAATCGCCGAAACTGAAGCCTATTTTGAGGCTAAAGACAAATCGTATTATAAAAATGGTATCGAAAAATTGTATGACCGCTATAATCGTTGTATCGCCCTCGAAGGGAACTATATTGAATAATAAAATCAAATTCTATCAAAAAAAATTTTTTTTCTATGCAAGCCTACGATCTTTTCAGCCCACCTGTTATTTATATTTCTTCTTATCTGAGCCGAGAATATTTGGCGCTACCCTCATATATGCACATACACTTGTATTAAGTAAGAAAAAGAAACAGAATGCAAAATATTTTTATAATTTTCGTTTATTACTTTTTTAATTAATATAATGGTTTGATTTTCAATCATAATTTATCATCAGTTTCACAAATTTAACCTATTTTTCAACCAATGTAAATTTATAACAGGTTAAATAAAATCAAAAAATATTTTATGCGATATAATGTTAATATTTTTTAATAAATATTTCATATTTCGAGTCAGTTAAATCACTTTTATTATTCACTAATTCCATTAATTAATATTAATCAACTTTATAATTATTCATAAATGTACATTTTTATAACGAAATACGTTAATAACCTCATTACGGTTCTAACTCAATAAGTTTATTAAAGACGTGTGTAGTATCGAGTAAAAGGTGATTTACATATTTTTTTAAATTTTTCTTTTTACATCAATAATAAACACACATATGTATACGCATATATATATATATATATATATATATATATA
>CM068316.1:25729105-25784105 GCA_034766995.1 Acanthacorydalis orientalis
CTTGTTAAATTAACTTTGTTAACACAGTATAATATATATGAATATGGTAATATGTGTTTCAATACACACACACTACTGTTTGTTCTTAAATTGACTTTTAACCAAAATCATCCTTCTAATTTTATAAATAAAATTTAGATACAGTTTGCTTTAACTTACTTCACTTTTCAGTATTATTCTATTATTTTACAACTTAAATTTTATGACAATAATATTTTTTTAATTTTCATGTTAATTAATGTATATAATTATAATTATCTGTAAAAAATTATAGATTTGATCAAGTAATTTACTTCATAAACGAAAATGGATGGTTCAAATAATTCAAATAATGCAGGAGGAGCGTCTTCTACAATTTCAAATAAAAGATTACAACAGACACAAGCGCAAGTTGATGAAGTTGTTGGTATTATGAGGGTTAATGTAGAAAAGGTAAGTTGAGTTACTTTTATATTTTTTCTATTTATCTAAAAACGATGTACTTGATCTATAATGAATATAATTGATTTTTTATATCCTTATTCACATGGTAAAGTATATTTTTCATAAAAAAGATTATTGGTTGATATGATTATACAAAACTAGTAACAAAAGTCTTAGATCTGAAATTAATTTTTCTTATAAAATGTCTACTATTAGGTTGTAACATATATTCAACTGTTTTTTTTTTAGTGTTTTTAAGATCATTTATTTATAAATTCAGAAATAAGTTTAATCTGTTATGTATGTGCCATTTTGATCAATGACTTTCCGTCGTTCTTGTACCTGAAGAATTCTTCTCTTGAAGAATTCCTAGGACCTGTTAGCAAAAAACTGATCCAAGTGGTTTTGGCAAGTGAATCTGTTTAAATTTGTACAACTAAGAGAGTTCTGCAAATCTCTAAACAAATGATAGTCTGAAGGTGCAAGGTCCAGACTATATTGTGGATGCATTTAAACATCCCAGCCAAGTTGCAACAATTTTAACCAAGTCTCCATAGAAACGTGTGGTCTGGCGTTACATGGTGGAACGTAATGCCCTTTCTATTGGCCAACTCTAGCCTCTTTCTGTCTATTGCATCCTTAACTTTGGTCAGTTGTGAGCAGTACTTAATGGAATCAATAGTTTGGTTTGGTAGCAGTAGCTCATATACGATACTTTTCCAATCCCACCAGATACACAACATAATCTTCTTTGAGTGTAATCCAGCCTTTGCGATCGTCTGTGCTGGCTACCTTGCTCTGACCATGATCTTTTTTGGTTAACATTGTATCGAATCCACTTTTTATTGCCGGTGATGAGTTGTTTGAAAAGATACTCGTTTTCATTGCGTTTAAGTAAACAGTTACAAGCAGAAATTCGCTCCACTAAATTTTTATCGTGCAATTGAAGTGAAACCAAAATATCGAGCTTCTTGACCATCCCAAGCTTTCCTAAATGTCTTGAAACAGTATTGGTAGTAGTATTTAGTGCCTGATCAATCTTACATATTGTCAGATAGTGGTCACTATCAACCATGGTCTTGATTTTATCCACGCTGTGGTGACCGGACATCCAGGGTGAATATATGTTATGACCTTATATATTGTTTTGATAAGTATATTTTATAACATAGAGACTTCATTTATCTTACTCTTTCTCTGTACGGTGTATCTGTGTGCTTGTTTGTGTAGTGTGTGTATATATATATATATATATGTACGTATGTATATATATATATATATATGTGTATATATATAATGTATATTATACTTTAGTAAAAGTACAAACTAGTAAAACTCCATCAAGGATTTAATAAAAATTATAAATTCTGGTGTTTTTTTTACACAATCTCTTTCATTTTAAATGCTATTCTTTACTTGTCTTTGCATGAAAAAAATATTTTTTTATCCGCTTTCTTTATTGCTCAATAACAGAAAGGTATTATTATCTTAAAGCGTTCCATTAAATTTTAAAAGAAATAGTTTCTTCACACAAATAAATTGATTGTAAAATTCAATTTTATCTTCTTTTTTTTAATTAAATTATTGATGTGCAATTTTAAGATATTACAGCCTTAATATGTTGAAAATTATTCATTTGGTAGTTGAAAAATTCCATACTCATATTAAATATTTTCATTTTGAGTGATAGATATTTATTACAATATAGTTTTAGAACTGTGGTTAAATTTACTTTCACAAATTAATTTTTCACTCCATAAACTACAAAGAATTTTAATGATCAAAAGTATTAAATAAATAATTATTGAATATTTTTAATCATTGCTTATGCATATTTCAATGAAGATGTGATATGATGTCATCATTTCCAATGTGCTAGGGTGGAGAAAAATTTTTAAATGTAGCACTTTGTGAATAATGGTATCCTCATCGAAATGCACATAAGCAACAATCAAAAGTGATGAGTAATCATTGATTAAACATTTTTGATCATAAAATTTTTTTATGGTTTTTGGTGTGAGTAATGTTTTTTAGTTCCTGACACACAGTGAATAATTCATCTGTTTTCAATAATGGCTTTCCTTTTTAAATATATATATATATATATATATATATATATATATATATATATATATATATATATATATATATATATATATATATATATATATATATATATACTATACTTTTATATTTGTTTAAATGAAAACACATTGATTTTGTATTTTTTGAAAAAGATGTGTGTAATGTACAAATTTTGTCATCTATATATGATTTTAACTTTAAAGTTACATACAATTTGTACATTTATTTTGAATATTCATTGAATTGTCATTTGTGTGTGTGTGTGTGTGTATGTAGAGAGAAAGAGAGAGATAACACAGCACATTGCTGTGTAATTTTCGTTTGTATCATGTAGTAATTATTATTTATGATACTAATTTTTGTTTTACTTGCTTTCTTTCATGAAGAGGATGTACAAAAAATTAAAATTTCAGAGTAAGTATTTTATCTATCAAAATTGTATTTTTCATTTTTGTGTCTTTGTGATCTAATTTCTAAACTTGTAATTAATGTAAAATTATGTGCGTACAAATAAAATTCAATTTATATATAAATACTTAAACATAAACATTATTTTATTATATCAATAACTAGTTGATTTTGATTCATTTTTAAACATTATAATTTTATGAGCTGAGAAACAACTGTTTTAAATTTGATTGAAAAAATATTGTAATAAAATAATTATAGGTATTGGAAAGAGATCAAAAATTAAGTGAACTTGATAATCGAGCTGATGCCTTACAAGCTGGTGCTAGCCAATTTGAACAACAAGCTGGACGTCTCAAACGTAAAATGTGGTGGAGAAACTTGAAAATGATGATCATAATGGGAATAATCGGTGCTTTTCTTCTAATTATTATAATTAGTAAGTTTTTTTAATTGAAAATTCAAATTACTTTCCTATCGTAATATTTTATATTTACTTTACTTTGTTAATACGTATATATATATATATATATTTAATAATTTACTTTTGCTGATGCATTTTCATTAAAAAAAGTTTTACCATTCAACAAATTTAAATTTGTGCATGATACTTTTAATATGTCAAAAAATACTTATTAGCACATTGCCGACAAGTAATTTTGCTAAAATTTTCCTATACGATATGGGATTTTAATGATATAAAAATATTTCAACATGTATGTATTAAAATTGCGAAAAAAATTTTTTGTAATTAACATATTTTATTGAAATTTTCAGGAGTTGTACATATATGAGTAATATTAGTATGTAAATTTTGTGAAGTAAAACAGCTTACTTTGTGTAACGGTACTTCACAGAATTTGCAGATATATCGTGTTTCGCTCCTTACCCCATATGCCTTACATCTTGTGGGATATATTTTATTCTTTGTGGGTATGAGTGTCTCCAGGATGTGTTTTGACATATCACCAGACAATCTACTAGGCAGTGCTAAAATTGGACCAGTAACTTGTGATATTTAATCTCCCTTGTATCCTTAAATATCAACAATAGAACATCACCTTTTCGACAAAATACTATGTTATCTTTTTTATCGTATGCCCCCTGGCTGAAACTCGTATGCCACTTTTCGATACCACCAAACACCAAAGTTCGTTCTCCTTCTTATAGCCTCCTTGGTGCAGATATATAGAGCATATTTTGATCACAATGCAGTTCTAATGTTATGTCTAAATTCAGTTTTACAAATTAATCCTTTTTTAATTTCATAAATAATAACAAAAATCTGATTGAAAATGTTTAATAAGTGATTGTTAAACATATTTGATTGTTTTTTTGTTTATATCGATGGCATAAACATCATCTTCAGAGTTTCAAGGTACAGAAAAATCTGGTTTTATACTAAAACATGTCATACTATTACATTCATTTTCAAATCTAACCCAAAGTTTTGCAAATGTGGCCATCCCAACATTTTATTATTGACGTGTAATCAATGCACTTATCACAAAAAATGTTTTTGATTGTTCAAAAAATTTGTTATACATTTTTTTCATTACTGTGACTGTTCTGAAAAATTGATCAAGAAGAACCCCTGTAGATTAACATTTCATACATAAATTATTCATAGATGTATACATACATACAGAAACCCTATTGATGTATATCCATCATTTAAATATTCAGTTTTTATGTATTTTAACCTCATTAACAGGGAAATTAATTTTTGTTTGAGTAATAATAACTTGTTTCACAGTGGAGAGTTTCTTCTTTGCTTGACATGTTATTATTTCGGGTCTAAAATACAAAAAGGAAAGAAAAAAATTAAAATTTTTTAATAAAATATACCAAAAAATAAAACGTGAAAAGTAAAAAATAAATAAGACGTAAAACGTAATACCGAATAGAGATTAATTTTTAAACCACCATGACGAAAAATATCGTTATCCACGTTGTATTTCTGGCATGACGAAATATTTCATCATGCCTAGTTAAAGGTTAATGATACCATCAATCTGAGTGTATTTACACGTAGTAAAATCATTTGACAGTTTTTTTAAATACATTTTTTTCGTTTTATCCTGAATGACTTCTTTTAATGAAATATCGTAATTAAATAAGTAATGTGTGTATTAAATATTAGTAATAAACAATAAATCTAAAGGACTTGTATAAATTGAATAGAAATATGTACACACTACTATAAGGATACAGATGTTTGACATAAAGCACCGGTTAATATCCATTAGTATTAACAAATGAACATACTTTATAAGGGTTGTAATACTTGTTTATTTTTACCTTTTAGGTGTATGTGTATATATATATATATATATATACGCACGCACGCACACATATATAATGTATGTATGTATATATCAGTATTTAACAGTATTATTAATAAACATTTTGTATTTTTCATTAATGTTGAAATATAATAGTATTCAATTTTTATTTTAAATACTTTAAAAAAGAGGATATTTGTAAGGTAAAAATTGTTGCTAGATTATAAATTAAAAAATTAAATAAAAATTTTATCTTACTAACGATTATTCTTTAATAAAATGTTTTATGATATAATAATTTATAACAAAATATGGTTATATAGCATTCAATTTTTTTTATTTTATTATAACATTTTAATTTTTCAGTTTGGATATATTCTTCTGTATCTGGTGACGATTCATCAAGCAATTCAAACAATGAAAATACTACAAAGAAAGAAGGCTAGCTGTAATTAAATGATATGTATTTGCATGTATATGTGTGTATGCATACTCATATCGATATAGACATACATGTATATGTGTACGTATATAAATAAAAATATAAACAGATATTTTTTTAAAAATACAATAATATATTAAAAAATAATAGTAAATTCTGTTACAAAATGTATATTGAATTCCATTGAAAAGACTAACTGTATTTAAACAATAATTTTGGTATATATACATACATATATATATGTAATGAAATTGTTGTGTAGAGTATTTACTGAAAATCTTTTGCTTTTTAATAGTGTATTTTATATATATATATATATATATATATATATATATATATATATATATATGTATATGTATAAATAATTTATAGAAATAGATTATTTTTTATATAAAATTAATATGTAATTTTCAGTACACTAAAATTAGGTATATATTTTTTTTTTGTAGCATGCAAGAAAGTATTTCAGGTATAATGATAATAAAATAAATGGTATAATAATAATTATATGTATGTTTAATTTGTATAAAAAACATTCATAAAAAATTATAACTCTATTAATTTCATAGTAAGTTGTGTTCTACTATATTTTTTTTATGTAAATTTTATGAAATGTACCTCATCAGAACAAGTACATCAATCGATAAAAGAAGTTATATTTTGATATATTTTTAAGACCAATATATTGATATTAATTTTATTTTCAAGTAACCATCTAGTAAACAATCAGCAAATTTAAAAAAATGTGTATTTAATTTTTAATATAAAATTTATATATATTTTTAGATTCTATAATGAACTACCTTATAATTGATTTTGTTGATAAATGATGATTTTACTTTAAAAGCAATATATTTAATAAGTTCAAAAGTATTTAGTGAGAATTAGTATTGCAAACTAATCAATAACAAAAGATGTGATTATAGGTTATTACGATAAAAAAATTGAAAAGATTTTATAAAACAATTTTATATCGGTTTTTTATATTTTTAAATTTTCAAAATTACATATTTAATTAATAATCATATGAATAAAAATTACAAAAGTTGAAACTAAATTTAATTATTTAATGCCAGAACGTCACAATTGCCGTCACAACGCCAAAACGTGTATTTTAGTACTGTACATATATGTATATGTAATTTAGTTTTATGACTTGATTTTACATCATAATTTTTAAAATTACGTATTGAAAAAATTACACTTCACAAATTTACTTTTAATAAAAATAAGAACTGCATAAAAATAAAATCGTAATTAGTTTCTAACATTTAACAATTTCATAAAATCAAATGTGATTAGTATTTAAAAAAAATAAAATAAACCTTAATTTTCGAAGTTACAATATAACTACTACATGCATTTAAAATTTTATTTGCTATAAAGTTATTAAAAATTGACATTGCCAGGATGTATCAAAAAATATTGGTCTTCAATTAATCCTTGATAATTTTTAATAAATGTCTAGTGACATTTTTTAAATACAATTGTTCTGATGGATATATATGTGTATAAATTTTATAATTGACGTTCCGATACATATTTACTTTATAGATCAGTTTTCAATTTGAATTTTGAGAAACACTATTTCAATATTAAAAGTATTTTATAAAAAAAATAAACATTTTTAAACAGGATCTCCTTTAAACTTTAGAGGTATATAATACCCCACTATTTATCAAAATATATTTTAATGTTAATTCATTTTTATTGTTATTTAAAAATAAATGGCCTTTTTAATTAATTATCATAGATTATAGGTAAAGAAGTTTTCTCTGATATGCCTTTCTTTAAAACGGATGATATTGTTTATTTTTAGAATTTATTATATTATAGTTTATTACTTTAAAAATGATCATGTTCGTATTTTAATAAATAAATTGCTTAAAAATAGTATAATCTTATTATTTAAAATTGTTTTTTTTTTCTACATATCCATGCATAAAAATATTATCTACCTTTAATATTTGTTAAAAAATATAAATTAACGTTTTATACACAAATAATGACTGAGTGATAAGAAAAACTAGAAAAAAATATGTTTAATTATTATTCCATTAATTACTTTCATCTGAAAATTATATTAATTTTTTTATGTAAAACAATTTATAGTAACAAATGTATGTAAAAAATTTTTAAACATGAGTTACATTTTTTTTCTCTTATTTCAAAAGTACTTAAATTAGAGACACAAATTAATATATTTGGTAATGAAATACTTATATTTAAATTTTTAATATTAAATCTTAATATGTTATACCTTCTGTTCTTGTATTTATGTACTATTTTCAGTATTCTTTTAATGTTTATATGTATTATGTCACTTCTGAAACATTTTTTTGTTACCTTTATTTTTACCTACAGATTTTCTCATCGGGCATCAGAAAATATTACCAAAATTTATTTAAAGAATAAAACCGGTTCTTTTCTTTTTACAAAGCTCTTAAGTTACTTCTGTACTAGTTACATTAATTTATGTATGTAGATAAGAGCATTTTCACATTTTGTTATGTTTTCTAATGTTTTTCCCCTTTTTCCTTTGGAGAATTTCAGCGCCCCTACACACCTGAGAGCGCCACTGGCTGAACCATTCAGTGTGTATGTGTGTGTGTACATGGCTAAAAATTTTTTTATTAATTTGAATTTTGATTCATACTTTTAAAAATCAATTTAATACATTTATTCTAAAACAAGTACTGTCATAAGTAGGGTTATCATCCACCATAAATACCATTCTAGATTCTTTATGGGTACCGCACTCTTATTAAAGGCTAGTGCCGGATCAGACCATAGTGTACCGCATGCATAGTCGCAAACGTGTTAAAATATAAGTATACTTCATTTATTAGTTAAAATAAAAAAAAAATACTTTATGATACTATTTTCAATTAAAATTGAGGCAATAGTTCAGTTTAAGGACTTTTGTGAAAACGCACTTTAAAAATCCAAATTTCTTGCTAAATTGATTGATTGATTACAATGTAAAACGTGATTTTAAGTCGGGGGACTTTTGTAATAAATAATATGAACAAAATCGATCGAATGAACAAAAGTTGTTGTTTTCATAAAGATACACGATGATGAAAGATCAAGATACTACTAGATTTCGTCTTAAAAAAGATCGCTTCCGGAAACGTTTACACACAGAGCTTACGTTTATAAGAAAGTCCATTTATGAAAACGGAATCGGTAGGTTTCTACTATCGTGTCGTTTCTATCACTTTCGGGCGATGAATTGGTTTTCTTATTGAGGAAAACGATTTGTGTCCAACCGTTTTTCAAGGACGCGCAGAACAGTTGTGAAAAATTGAGGATTCGACGAAAATGATCCAAAGCTATGTGGGATTTGAAACTGATTCTAAGTACTATTTACGAGAGGTCGAATTTTGTATTTTCGATATTTTCGCAAAAGCTCCAACGAAAGAATGTCATGTGAGAACTGATTTTTTTTACTGTTTTAACAGATATGCATCTATATCTCGTTCGTATCTAAACGTCACCTGTTCGTATCGATAAATAACGAATTCGAATGGGTCTGTTACATCAAATTTAACGGTCTGGGCTCGTTCACCGTATTAATATATAATAATGTCAGTAGATCTTCCCGAAATAGAGAAAGGTCGCCGTTGTGAAAGTAGGAATTGTTTCTGAACCTAAATTTAAGGCACTGGTGATCGTGTTACTTAAGGGGACCCGGTGGTCTACAATTTTCGAAAAATCGATTTTTTTTTCGAAAGTATAGTATCTTAAAAATATAATGTTAAAATTTGATGACGAAATTCAGAGTATTTCAGGATCTACAGCCCATTAGAAGGTCAGGTAGGTAGAAAATAAGTGGAACCGGCAAAACTTTAAACGCGTTTATCTCGAAACTACTTTTTTTCGTCTTGCGGGGGCCAGAAAAAAAAACTACTTGACCGATTTGTCTGAAATTTTAATATGTTATTCTGAATAGTTCTAGCTAATAGTTTCCTATAAACTAATAGTTTCCGTAAAATATTTATATTTTTTTTATTAACAAAACATTCAAAAATACTGGTCGTTTTCAAACTTGTACTTTTGACTACGCGCCATTTTGTCAAATTTTTTTTTTATTCTACTTCCTGCGATAGCTATACTTATACTAATTAAAATTTCGTCAATTGTTTTATTTCAGATCAGAGGGAGAGATAAATCATCATTCACCACGCAATTCCATTTTTTTGGAGAGGGAGACTTCAGCATCATTTTTCTAATTTAAAAAAAATTTTTTTTTTGTCTATTTTCATTTTTGTTTAGTTTATTAGTAATAAAATAAGTGTAAAAAAATTTGAAAGCATTATTCATTACCCTCATATAGAAAAAAAAATTTAAAATAGCTTAAATTTTAGGCCGCTAGACCACCGGGTCCCCTTAAGTTTTACACGAGCTGCTGGGATTACAGTATTTTCTGTTCTTGGTTGTGGAATTGGCCACTGACCGTTATCTAATTGCAAGAATGACAGTCCGTGCCACCAAGTTCACAATGAATTAGCTTGTTAGGTAAGTAACCAATTATTATTACGTCTGAAAGATTTTGAGACGATCTTATGTGATACCCAAAGCATCATATTGCCTCTGTCTAAATCCTACTTTGCTTATCGGCTATCTTTACTATGATACCGTACTCAACATCGCAATTTCTTTCATAAATAGGAAGATTCTCGATATTTCATATTGTATTTAATTTTGATGGAGTGATAGATGTATTTTATAAAAATTATTAATTAATCTAAAATATGATAGGAAGAGGTAAAAAAGTATACCATATGAAAGAAAAATCATTTTAGTTTTGCATTTGAAAAAGGGAAATACTTTAGGCTATTAAAGATTGTCAGTAAATGTAGATTTACACTTCAAAACTTAATTTAAAGAGAAAAACGTATTATAAAATTGTCCAAGAAATGTACAAGAAATGTAAAAAAAATTTTTTTTTTGTCTTTATTTTCATTTTTGTTTAGTTTATTAGTAATAAAATAAGTGTAAAAAAATTTGAAAGCATTATTCATTACCCTCATATAGAAAAAAATTATTTAAAATAGCTTAAATTTTAGGCCGCTAGACCACCGGGTCCCCTTAAAATATCCCCCCATCGTGTCCCTTCTTAAAATATCCACATATCCGTGAATTTCAAATGCTTCTGATGATAATCTCGGATATATCCTTGATAGATATTGGCGAGTTTTTTTTATTGAACGTAGAGTAACGGTCGAGGTTTAGATACGACGATCGGTATGAGTTTAAAACTAGACTCGATTCTTTTTAGACCAAACTGCCGGTAGCATGAAGAGACGGTTCTGCACCTACATCATAGGCTATTTAAATGATTACAATCTCTCCCTGAAAAAGAAGGAACTACTACAGAGATTTAATATCAGTAGAATACGTTTCGGCGGATGGATTTCCATTCTACACGCGGCGAATAATCATTCTGGTAGAAAAGTTCGTCGTCGTGTCGAGAATGGAAATTCATCTGCAAAAGCAAATTTACGATGATGGTGGTTTTTTGTTTGTAGTAAGAAATTGTCGCAGTATTTTAATTAGGCACAAATTTAAGTAAGTGTCCTGTTCCGATTCTCGTCAGCATCCTACATTTAAGGGGACCCGGTGGTCTAGCGGCCTAAAATTTAAGCTATTTTAAAAAAATTTTTTCTATATGAGGGTAATGAATAATGCTTTCAAATTTTTTTACACTTATTTTATTACTAATAAACTACACAAAAATGAAAATAAAGACAAAAAAAAAATTTTTTTTTAATTAGAAAAATGATGCTGAAGTCTCCCTCTCTAAAAAAATGAAATTGCGTGGTGAATGATGATTTATCTCTCCCTCTGATCTGAAGTAAAACAATTGACGAATTTTTAATTAGTATAAGTATAGCTATCGCAGGAAGTAGAATAAAAAAAAATTTGACAAAATGGCGCGTAGTCAAAAGTACAAGTTTGAAAACGACCAGTATTTTTGAATGTTTTGTTAATAAAAAAAATATAAATATTTTACGGAAACTATTAGTTTTACTTCCAGCGAGAGCTATAACTATTCAGAATAACATATTAAAATTTCAGACAAATCGGTCAAGTAGTTTTTTTTTCTGGCCCCCGCAAGACGAAAAAAAGTAGTTTCGAGATAAACGCGTTTAAAGTTTCAAGCAAGTATATTCTCAAGATATTATTCTTCTACCTACCTGACCTTCTAATGGGCTGTAGATCCTGAAATACTCTGAATTTCGTCATCAAATTTTAACAGTATATTTTTAAGATACTATACTTTCGAAAAAAAATCGATTTTTCGAAAATTCTAGACCACCGGGTCCCCTTAAATGTATGTAGGTCTTTTGTGCGAAAACAAGATGGTGAAATTGTTCTCAAACGATTCGGTGAATTATAAAGAAATGTAAACCACCCGCGGACCTCGAATCGTTGCAAAGAAAGCATAACGAGCACGTACTGAATGTTTGGTGTGTAAAAAAATATTTTATCTAAAGTGTTTTGAAAATTATCACAAAATAAATCTTGCATAAACGCTGTTAATTTTTTTATTTGCATTCATTTTTTTGTATCCTATTGTAATCATTTAAGCATATCTACAGAAACTCACACTTCTGAGTATTGTATTATTTTCAAGTGGATATACAAATATAACATGTTTACATGTTTTTGGAAAGGTGTGACCCCCCCCCCCCAACAGCCCTGGAATCATTTCAAAGCATCTAAAGTCGCGTTCATGTCATTATTTACGTCTACATATGAACAGTCGAACGAGTCATATATGCTTCATTAAACTATTATGAATCATACGATACGTGGACAGTGAACGTGTTGAGTTTACTTTCGGAGACAGTCACGCAATGCGTGTTTTGCAGACTCGTTCGTACACGCCTTGTAACGGCCCTAGTGGAGATGGGTTTGCTTTTCGGTCGAGATTTTAGTAACGATCACCGCTACTACGCGACGCCACCCGTAAGCGGGTACGCTCGCACCCTTGTTTCGCGGCATAGCGCGAATTTAAAATACCTACTAACAAACAAAATTGTGGAATGTGTACAGACAGGTATGCGACATTTATCATTTTTTAATTACTCTATATTTTATTGAAGTGAAGTTTCTTTTTAAATCGTTATACCTCATAAGACCCGAGCCGTAATTTCATTTGTGAAGAACGCGCAACGGACGTCCCGCAAAACGAGGGGGAGAAACGGCGAAAGGGTAAAAGGGAAACGCTGCTAGTAGCGCAAGAACACCCGCTAGAACAATGTATTGGATAATAAAACTAAAAAGTATAGTATATAAAAGTATATATTACAGAGAAAAAATATAATTATATTCTAAATAGAGATTTTTTTCTGATTTTTCGATATATATATATATATATATATATATATATATATATATATATATATATATATTTGGAGAGTAGGCGATCAGTTCCCTATCTATTACTAAAGCGAGGACGAGAAATGTGGAGGTGCAAGGCTCTCGAATTGAGTAGGCACAGAATACTGTATAGAAATGCTTTATATATATTTATATATATATATATATATATATATATATATATATATATATATATATGTATGTATGTATGTATAAATAAGAAATGAATATCTTACTGTACAAGATTTAACTCACACTCAAATGTGTATGAGGGGAAAAGGTAAAGAGCTCCAATCGAGTAATACAAGCAATTCTGTTAAATATGATGACGAATCTGTTATAAGGGTATGTGGAGACTACAAGAGTAGATAATTCATACTTTATTAAAAATAATGTGAATAAATGGGATCATATTAAGATTTTAAAAAATAATTTTGGCTATAAGTATTGTAGTAGATACATTCATTTACCATCTTTTAAGATGATCTAAAACATATCAGTCATTGTGAGTGCTTAATTTATAATTACTCTAAAGTAATCACAATTCCATTAGAATTTCCTGATTGCAACCCTATCTAACATGTATGAGATGATTTGAAAAAAAAATTAAGATAAATGTCATTAATAACTAATGAAATCTAACACGTGAAACAGCAGTGGTTTAATATTTTACCAAATTTAATTTAGTCAGTTCGCTGTAAATACTGTGATCAATTCCTAAATAGTCATACTATGTATTTATTTTTTAATTTTCTTAATTCAAAAAGAAATTTAATTTCTATCCCATTTTAGAGTGTCAACTGAATTTTTTACCACAGAATATTTTTTAAGACTCAATTGAGTAAATTGTTTCCTTTTTAGTTTGTTAACACTGGATTTGCGGAACCCGTCAGTCTGACGGATTTCAGATTTCATGCTTAAAAATAAAGAAAACATAAATGTTATTTTTTGAAACATTATATTGACTTTTATTGGTATAATGATATGAATATATATCTCAATTCAATTTATCCACCAGCTTTCTACTTTCGTGTAACTGTATATAGTACACCTATTTATCTGAACACCCGTCAAACAGACGGGTTAACAAATTTTGTATTAAGAGTCTTAAGAGTCTCTATACGTCAAATTATAACTAAAACAACGAAGTGACTGATACTGTAGAGGACAAAGAACATGAAAATGTGAAAGCGAGTACCGTATTTCTTCCCCCGAGAAATGAAATAGCGCATATGCCATAAATTTTCGGTTGAATAGAAAGAATTGAGCTCACAGACTTTTCTTCATCCTTCTAGTTGTTTAGAATTGGAATTCTATTTTTACATACAATTGGAATTTACTTGCGAAAAAGTTACTTGCAAAAAAACTATTCTAATTGGGACTATAAGTGTAAATAAAAAAGTAATACCAAAAATTGCAAAATTTAAGAAAGATAATAAGGTCCGGTTTTCCACGCGACTTTATAAATTAGAAAATGATATTCTAACAACTTACAAAAGCAAGTTAAAGAAAAAGGTACTATTACTCAGTTCATGATATAAATTTGTAAAAATAGGGAACGATAATAAACGTGTCCCAGAAACAATTTCATTCTACAAGACCAATTTTGGTGTGGATATGGTAGATCAAATGGCACGAAAATGTCGCGTCAAAGCAGGGTTCCGTAGATGGCCGTAGTATTTTATAACATCTTAGATTTAACAGCTATCGATGCGTGGATATTGTAAAAGGAGACTATTGGACTAGATATATCGAGAAAAAAAATGTATTTTTCAATTGTTGAAGAATTAGTGAGAGACTACAGAGATGAATTAGTGAGGGATTACAGAGATGGTCGTAAGGCTACTTCCAAACAGTCGTTGGATATAGGAAATTCCAAAATAACAATCTGAAGTCCTGCCAAATCGGATTTTGTAAAAAAAATAGATACAATAATTTTTTCCGTGAGTGCAAAAATTTTGTGTACGGAAAATGTACCCTCAAAATAGAATTTATATGTAAAAAATGAATTGTTAATCTCTGTTAATAAAAATGTAGTGATATAAAATAAAATTAAAGGTTATTACAAAAAAAAACTGTATTTTAATGTATCTGTCAAAGTGACGGATTTCAGTAAAAATAGGTACATAATAAATGCCTGTAAATCTAGTGTTAATAAGAACCAAATAATAAATTAATAAAATAGTTTTTTTTTTTTTTAATTTAATACTTTGTTTCTATCTTAAATAACAAAATAATCAAACTATGTTTTTTTATTATTTTCACTGTACGCTTGTGTGTATGTGTATATGTATTTTTATATTAACTACAGTGATAAACCATTTGCACCAATGAGTGAACAGAGGGCAATGTATAAATTATTAAAGTATTATATTTTTTAAGTAAAAGAAACTCTTTATTACATTTTCTTCACCATTTTTTTTACAATTTCTTTTTTTCTCTTTAATTCAACATCCTCTTATGAAGAAAAATCAGTTTTAAAAATTGAACTGTCATTGTTATTTTCATAGTCTTCTTTAGAATTTTTGGTATACCCTTTAATGCATTGTTGACTATTTTCATTGTCAGAGGATGATATGTCTAAATAATTTAAAACTACAGAACAATCATTAATATTTTCATTTTTAATTTCTTCTGGAATTGGACACGTATCAGCATCTGACTCATCGCTAGTGAATTTAGCAGATGATTCCAACTCCGAATTTTTAATTTTTTTCTGCCTATTACTTTTTTTATCTATCATATTTTCATCATCTGATGAGATATTATCTAATAAGTATTCTGTGCATAATCGTTTTCTATTTTTATTCAATGTGGTCAATTGGACTAACCTAGAAAAATAAATAATAATTAAAAGATTTAACTATTCTAAGTAAAGTAAATTAATCACAATCAAGTATAAAATAATTAATTAATTAGTTATTGAAGATAAATTTGACACAATGAAAATATTTTCATTGATACATCTTAAGTAACAAACTATGATTTTAGATGACTATCAATTTTTAAATGTATAATAGATATATTAGGGGTACTCATGAGAAATTAATTATTTTTATATAAAGATAGTTTTATTAAGGTTTTTTTTTCTGAATCAATTATCTAATAGCCATCATTATCGAGGATAGTTTGCCATCTTTTCTGTAAATTTTCAATCTCCTTGATGAAACTTGATGGCTGTGACGTAAATTTTTATTTCTTAAGTGTGCTCTAATGACCAGAACAAATAATAATTAGA
Organism: Acanthacorydalis orientalis; assembly: GCA_034766995.1. Lineage (NCBI taxonomy): Eukaryota > Metazoa > Arthropoda > Insecta > Megaloptera > Corydalidae > Acanthacorydalis > Acanthacorydalis orientalis. The sequence continues at coordinate 25,745,379 of CM068316.1, forward strand.
TGGGGCAATATCTGAGATGTGTGGTGGATGTGGTTACAAGTCCCATTTAAGTTGTCTATTTTTTTGTGTAGTCCTTAACACATGATATGGCATTAGCGTGCTAAAAAATGATCCCTTTTCTGTTTACTAAACCAAGTCTCTATTTTAATAATTCTTCACGCAGTCATTGTAGTTAGTAACAATATGACTCAACGGTAATTGTTTCTTCAGACTTTAACAACTCATAATGAATTATGCCACTGCAATCTCAACAAATACACAATACATCTTTCGCAAAGACATACCTGGTTTGGGAGTTGGTTTTCGTCTTTTTTTCACAGAAAACCACTAATTAGAGCATTTAACATTCGACTAAATAATCCATTTCTCATCACGGGTAACAATTCTAATCAAAAAAAAATATTATGTGATCTTGTCAACTGTGAAGTTCATTTCTGATCCTTATTTGTATCTAATAATTAGTGCGGAACCCATATTCTTTGTTTATTGACTTTGCTAATTTCATGTAGGTGTCTTTGTACAGAGTTAACCATATGGGTTCAAGTTTGCATAATTCCTGTATGCTTAATTTTGAGTCAGACACCATTAATGATTTTAAAATAGCATTATTGAATTCAATGGGTCATTTCAAGAACTAGCAGACAAGTTAAAATTACCTGTAGTAAATTTTCTAACCCAACATTAACACTACTTAACCTTTAATACATCCCCATAAATATCACAATTTTTTTATTGTTGTTATTGCATTAAATCTTGAATGAAAATGAAACAGAGTATAATTGTGTATGTCCTTTAGATAATAAATGGTCTACTATTTTGTTGTGGGGGCAATAAAATTACATTTTTGTTAACAAAAGAATAACTTCACAATTCACATGACAATAAACAGTAACAAAACACATCTTTACACTGTCACAATTTTAGTAGAAGTTATATTAAAATACCTTATTAAAAAGAATTTTTGACTTATGGGTTTACTTAATATATATGTTTAATGAAAATGTGATTAAATGATTAGTTTACCAAGAAGAAATCAGAATATCTTAAAAAAATAGTAAAATTGATATATTTTTAATAAATAATCATCATAAATTAGTAGTCATGCATGTTAAATAAAATGTCCGATTCTTCAACTGGTAAATATATATATATATATATATATATATATATATATTAATTAAGTTATGATAATTATATAATGTTAATAATAAAGGAAGAAAAATTATTTTAAAAATTAAATTGTTAATGGTTAAAATTATTAAAATAATAGTTAAATAAAAATATATTTTATCAACATGAGTATTCATTTAAAGTACATACTTAGAAATTTCTTTATCATCAGAATGTAGTTTTTTATTTTCATTCTTCACATTTGTTTGATTATTTAATTGACATTTATTATTATATATATCAAGAACATTTACTGTTTTCACATCTGAAAATTTTTTTATCTAATTAAGACAATACAATTTATTTTTATTTAATTCAAACTGATCAGAAAAAAATACAAAGAAACATTATAAATCATATATTGTTTTTAAAATAATAAAAAAGCTATCTAAATAGATTTATATATTTATATATATATATATATATATATATATATATATATATATATATATATATTAATACATAAACTAATATGTATATTGTTAAAATAACATAAATTTTCAATAATGTTTGTTTAGGTGCTTAGAGAACTATTAGGTCTTTAGAAAAATAATTGCAGTTTACGACCTTCAAATTCATATAAACCACAGCAATTATTTTCCTAGCGACCTAATACAAACAAATAGGGGGATATTTGAAGGTTTGTATTGTAAAAACTAACTGTATGCTTTATAATTGTAATGGAAAACATAACATAAAGTTACAAATTAATGATAAAAAGCTAGAACATTCATTAATTAATAAATTAGTAACAGGGGGCTCCACCCCCTATTCTTTTCACTCGCCTATCTGTCAATTATAAGTATGCACATGTAACCGAATGAAACAATAAACATATCAAATAAATAAGTCGATGTCATGTATTTGTGTATTTATATATATATATATATATATATATATATATATATATATATAATATATATATATATATATATATATATATATATATATATATATTAGTATGTATATATATAAACATTCTTGCAGATAGATTATTTTTTGCAACATAGTGTTTTACAAAGTTTTTTGGACATAATTTTAATTTTGTATATATAGGAAGATGAGCATATTCATATCAAACATTTTTTAAGTTAGTTTCTTAGTGAATTTATCAATCCTTGGATGCTATTTAAAAATATTTAATAAATATTTTGCTTTACTTCTATAAAACAATAAAAATCAGGTATGGTAAATTCAGTAGTAGCCATGCCTATTGTAATTGTAATAAAAAAAGTTTTAAAGTACTTAAACAAATTTATAATAACAATTATATGTATTGTAGTTAAATATTTTACGACATTATTATATTAAACAATTATAGAAGGGTTGATTCCATAAGATTGCTATGAAAGACCGCCATTACTACACTGTGGTGTGATTACAATTGTGGCGAGAAAAGCGTCACTCCAATTAGTCTGATCATTTACTTGAGAGTTATAAGAGAAACTTAATCTCATGAAAGCCTAATTTTTGTAATGAGAACAATAAAAGTCTCTAAATTAATTTCACGGAGAAATAAAAAAAAATACTTATTTTTAGTAAGACCATCATTTGAGAACTGTGGGTATATATTAAATTTAGATTCTTACAAAAACATAAGACTATGAATATATGTATATATATATATATATATATAAAATATTACATATTTCATATTAATAAAAATTTATAAATGGATAATTCTAATTAACTAATGAAAAACGCATATTCAATGAGATGATAAGAAATCTCAGTTTAAAATCATAAAAAAGTTTAAAAAGAAAGAATTAAATTAAAGAATATTTGGTCTTTTTTTAAAAAAAATATCAAAAATGACCGAAAATATTGTTTTTTGCAGAAATTATTCTTAGAATAAACTATGTGATAGAAATACTTTTTCTTTAATCAAAACCTTTACTTACAAATATACAAAGAAAAAAGTAAGTAAAAATTAAGCAGTTTCTGTATTAGAAACTCTTCCATCAGATTTACTCTGTAAATAGGCATACTGTGATCGAAATTGCTAATTCTGTTAAATTTATTATTAACAATAAAATTTATGAACTTCAGAATTTAACTACTAATGATGGTCACTAATGATTCAAAGCAAAGGTGAAGTAAAAATATAAATTTATATTAATATACTGTTTTTCTTTTAAAGTATAGAAACATGATTATTTTATTTTTGCTTGCATATAAAACATATAAAATCGGTATAAATATATATTTATGATTGAATTCACAAGTGGCTTGATATTGATCTAGGAAAATTTCTATAATTAAAAAAAAAATTCTTGAAAAAAAAACTAGAAATAAATGACCAAGAATTTTTTTTTATGAAAATAAATGATTAAAATTATTATAAAAGCTATATATTAAAATAGAATTTTAACTCATAAATTTTAAATTTATAACTGTTCTACATAATATTATAAACTTACTTGCATAATCGACATTTTCAACATCAGAATCACTTGACGATAAACTGTCACTTAAAATTTGTTCTATTGCCAATTTACATTTTCTTTCATATTCTTCATCAGATTCTGAATTTATGATATCTAATTCTGTAGCTACATCTAATGTGTCTATATCTTCTTTAAAATCGTTATCGTCTGTAGATTTCAATTCAGTTTCACTAATATTTTCATCTTTTAAGTCATCTATTTTTTCAGTACTTTGTGAGAAAATGTGAACATCATTTTCATTTAATTTATTTAATTCTATAGAAGGTTCCGAATATACTTCAGTAGGAAACTGCACTTCATTTATGTTTGACATGCTACCAGATATGTTGTTTTTTTGTGTTTGCAAATCAAGATTCATTAAAAAATGTGCTTGTTTTAAAGATTTATTTATATTAATGCCATTGTCATTTAATTTTTGTTTTATTTTAAGATCCTTAATTGGTTTATCATTTTTGATTTCATCAGAATCTATTTTAAAATGATCTGATTTAGATAGATTTTCATTATTATGATCATTTATTTCATCACTCATTTGTTGATTACTTATATTATCTAAATTCTGTTCTATAATCTCACTTAAACATTGTGAAGATACATTTTCTTCTAAAGGTATTGTTATATTAAGAGGCTCAAGCAATGTATTATATGATTCTCCCTTTTGTTCAAGACAGTGCAAATCGTTGTCATCTTTATGATCACTATTTGTTTCATTGGTAGTATTAACTTGAGTAAAATCTTCTCTTTGAAATTTTGAGAAGTCGTTGATAAGTGTTTTATTTATATGATCAAGATTTTCTAATGCTTGCATATGGAATGTTGTTAATTTATTAAAACAACATGCAACATTTTCACTTGTCTCTAAAGAAGATCTTGTAAAGTATTTATTACTTATCTGTTTGATTCTTATTAACATCATTTTGGACAAACAGCCGATACTAATCATATATTTGTTTACGAAACCTTTTTGTACTATATACTGCAATTCACTTAACTTATTTGAATTTTCTACTTTTTTTGATAACATTGTACTAGAACAAAATAAACAAATGCAAGCGTTATGACATTATTTAAAACCTTACAATTTAATTACATTTAATTAAATTTTTTTAAACACATTGCTCCTAAGTGTATATATATATATAGACACACACACACACACACACATATATATATATATATATATGTATGTATATATATATATATACATAACAAAATTAAAAATAAATATTTATACTCGTAATAACTCACTCCATATTTTCAGCAGTAAACTTTCCAACAAAATAATTAATGAAACGGTAATTCCACAACGGTCGTGAATTACATGCATAACAGGCCCAATTCGAATAATTGATTTCTTTTAAGTATATATCACTGAAATTCCGTCTTATGCATTTCTAAAAATTCAAATTCATACATACAAAAACAAACCCATACACAAATACACACACACACATACATATATATATATATATATATATATATATATGCTTGTGTGTGTATGTGACAAAATAATATAATTACCTTGCAAAATCGTCCAAAACAACTTGCACATGTTACTAGTTTAGATAATCCTAAACACCATGCGCAGTTTTTAACATTACCAAGAATATCTAATCTCACTGGTTTATTCAAATAAGAATAAAAACACTTTGAACATAAAAGCACATCCAACAACGGATGGGATTTGAAAGCACACTTATCTTTTGTAATTAAAATTTGTTTGAGGTTTTTATTACACAAAGTACATTTAATTTTATTTTTATTGAAACATTTATCTAAAAATAACACTGATTAGGATAATCATAATCTTGTTATGTATATATATATATATATATATATATATATATATATATATATATATATATATATGTGTGTGTGTGTGTGTGTGTGTGTGTGAACTATACCAAAAAATGAGGCTTAATTATGTCTGAAAAAAACTAAAAAAAAGCCAAAGAATTTACAATATATATCATTAATGGCAATTTACTACTGAGAATTAATTTCCAATCTAGGAGGTTAACCAAGATCATAAAAATGGGATGGAGTCTATTTGAATAAAATGTCTTAATATATAAATCAAAAATTTCACTTTACTTAGAAACAACATTGTAGATTAATATATTCTGACTACTACAATTTATAGATGTGAAACATTGATCTTAAATATCAAAACAAGTCTGTGTTTACAGACAACAGAATCGAAGGAAAATATTACAAAAAAAAGTAAAATGGTAATAAAAATAGTTAAGAGAACTTATATAACAGAAATGATAAAGTGATAACTAAGAAATGTAAATAAAAGTAGAAAGAGACCAGTGAATACAAGGGATATAAAAATATAAAAGATATTAGAGATTAGAATTTATTTTCCTGCAATGAATTATTAATATTCTTACATATATTAATCATAATGATGAATGCATCTGGAAACAATCAATATCTTTATAATAATACCAAAATCGATTTTTTTTAATTACTTTACTATTGAACGTTTATTGTAATTTATAATTTGAGAGAAAAGTAACACATTTTGTAACAAAAAAAATGTTTTTGATTATCATGTAATTGAGTTTAGAGTTTTCATACATTAACAAATTAAATATCTATTAACGATACTTAATTCCATTGATTTATTTTAGCCAACTCTACAACCATCTCTATCATAAAACCTTTACGAGTCAAAAGTCATATGTCCCGTGCTTGGCACTTTTCACAAACCGTGAAAATTCTCTTGGCATTCATTTACTTAATCTAAGTCTAGTCTAATACTTAATAAATACTAAGCAACGTTTATTTACATCTCTGTTTAATAACACTATTTTTTAACCTACTTTCTTTACTATAAACAATGATACTTTCTATAAATCTTATTTTATTCACTAACTTTCTATTTGACGTTTATGATCATTTAGCTCTAATCATTATCGATCTCTTTTCATTTAATTTTTAAACAAATACTTTTTTGTAAAAAAGAATTTGTTAAAGCAAAAATTATAAATTACAATAAGCACCTTTCATTAACACATTGAGTGCCAAATGCCCACCAGTGGCCATTTTGTCTCTTGCCCTACGGACGATATGCCCACTGGTGGGCATTTCGAACCGTGCCTTTAGCACCATGTATCTACCAATGAGCACAATTTACATTGAATCTGTATTTAACCTTTTCACTCTTGGTCCCATAGGCACATAGTAATGGGTCGGGAAGTATATCATGTTCAGTTAATTAAATTCATAAAAATATAGAAATATAATAAAACATTTAATTTTAATAGAAAACAGAATATATTTACTTCAAATGGTGCACAAAAACATTAATGAAACGATTTTTGGTGATACATTGTGTTATAACAAATATCAAAATATTTTTTCACTTTATTTTTTTTTTTTTTGAAAATATGCGAGACATATTGATATCCTACACGTTTCACAAATTGTATTAACTTTCTTTGCATTTTTTCGGGCATAAACTGTGCCATATTGTCGTGCAAATTGTTTATAACAAACATTGCATCGTTTTCTAGTGACCCTTTTTTGCCTTGGGACCACATGCCCACTGGTAGCTATTTTTAAAAAATGGCATATCAATAAAATAAAATGAAACAGAAGGTAATAATGTAAAAACTGTGTATAAATCTTCAAGAAAACTGAAAAAAGTTGGATCGAACGCACAATTTTTTGTTTTATTATGCGGCACTCAACGTGTTAATATAAACATTTTGTATAAAAATTATATTCTATTTTAATAATTGAATTAATATACTTTTAGGACTAATCTAAATGTGTACATAATTATAAGTAATATTTATAAACATAAGTTTAGTAATAAAAAAGAAATTCTATCCTGTTCAAAAGGTACAATCAAAATATGTTTTTATTTACATTTACTTTGTTTTGTCCTATATATCATTTCTTCAGGTGATGTTGGTATTTTACATTCTTTAAATTCATTTTCGATACGTAAATAATCACTTTTAATTTTTGACATTTATTTTAAAAAGAAATAATATAAGAAACAATATAAACGTCAGTACTAAATATGTGAACATTAATACCATGAATATAACAAGTAGGCCGGTCAAAGTAACATAAGAAAATATGAGCATGCTATCTGCTGTGCTGCGGCACGGGCCAGAAGGGTTCTTGCTAACCATAAGCACCGAGCGTATACGCTCACGGCTAGCGTTGCTCATATTCCTGGATTGATGCTCGGAAGAGAATACTCTTCTCTAAGTGATGGAGCAGTTTTTCTTGACCCCGAGGGGGTCACCTCCTGATGAAGAGTCAGTGGAGCTCCAGGTCGGCCAGTGAAGGCAAACCTCTTACTGACTCTGGTGTTGTGGCGAGGACGCCGTTTCTCGGACCGCTCGTCACCTCACACTACGCTTTCTACCTTTCTACTACGCTACGCTACGCTTTCCTTAAAATACGCTACACTACGCTTTCCTTAAAATCGAAAAAATACTTCTTCTTTTGGTTTCGATGGTAGAGCAATTTTTAGTGTTCTGTTAAATGTTCTTTTTTTGTACTTATTACTAGTTTTTGGTTATTTATTGTTAGTGTTAAATATTTTTTAAAAATAAATAAATTACACAGATAATTGTCTGTTTTGGTAATTGTAAACAGAATCATACAATAGTATGATTGCAAAAAATTAAATAATTTAAAATATATTCATGTCCATTCAAAAATATTTAATTTCAATACAATTTTATAATAATTTTAAAGTAATGAATTTCGTATTTTATATGGAATTGATTACTTGAGAATTATAAAATTGTATTAAAATTAAATATTTCTGAATGGGAATGTATATACCAGCGCTAATATTCAAATTTAAAGTATTTAAATTTTCTGTACAAATATCGCGCGGACAGTGCCATCTGGCGCTGTCAGCATGAATTAACATCTTCTATCCCCTCCACAGTCTAACGTTTTTATGCCATAGATTTTTAACCCAACCTTGTCATCTAGAGAATCTTTTATCTATGACATAAACCTTATTAAACAAATTAGAATCACACTTATATCCATAGATAAAAGACCTTATATCTATGCACCGTACTAAACAACACCCCACTTCTATGCGTACTCCCACTCCAGTTTTGTCCTAAAATTTTGTTTCACAGCGTTTCGACTAGTATTGTTGCCTTAACCCCCTCCCCCCCATATGCATTAACTTCCGTCACATTTCCGTTACACAACGATTTGACTTATGCCTACCGTCCTCAAAGTTTAACTTCAAAAAAATTACTTTGTACTCCTATCTAATATTTTTAATTTCTTGGTAAATATGATTGTAACCATATTATTTTTATATAGCAAAAAGACTGTGGATATAGAAAACGTTCATTTGAATAGCTCTTACTATTTTTAGTGAATGCACATTTTTTACTCACTATAGTAATGACAAAAATAGTGATTCTGAAGCATTTTTTTATTAAAAACTATGATAATTAAAATTACTTGTCTAATTTAAAGTAATATTTTTTCTGGTTTTATTATTTTTTATTTACAATTGAAGAAGGCTATGGAAAATTTGTATAGAATGACATATACATAATATAATGCAAATAGATACTTTATCTATGGGTATATACATAAATTTGTTTAATATGTGAATATATAAAAAAAAACATTAACACATATCAAAATCTTGAAATTATATAAATATCAGATTGAGGGCAGTCGTTCATCTGGAATCCAAAATCCACTCACCAAATACATAGATAAACAGTCTTTACTATGTAGATTCATATATAAGATTAGTCTACCAAATACTACATTTCAAAAATTAAAACATTACCCTTCTTTCTCACCCCGAATAACAAACCATGTAATTTATGCGCCAGAACCCCCTCGCCCGCGAAACAATGATTGTATATTTGCATTGTAACTTTATCTATGATTGTAATAACAAACAATAAAACACTTTTAAGACACATCTGAACTGAGTACCAGTTTTGACGTAGGTATTATTATATTCTATTTTGTTCTGATAAAATAAACAATCATTACGAAAAAATTCATTTATATCATAGATAAATTTCTGTTTATATTTTGATTACAAACCGGATGACAAACAATGTGAATATCCTCTTACCCATATGAAACAAATATTCTGCCAATATTTTTTTAGGGTATTTATCTATGATTTTGTTTAATCAATTATTGCCAATCTAAAAATCTTATATAGAACTTTTGCAAGTATGCAACCGTGTTTAACATGTCATTTATACTAGAAAAATTATGTGGGTCAACATATTTTTTTAAAAATTTTTAATATTTTAAACGTCAGTTTTTTTACTAATTGCTGAAATGATGTAAAGTATGTTATATTAATTATTTAGCAGTATAATATCATTTGGCATGTACAATTATGTATGATAATCAGAATATTTTTTTATAACCTTTCATATAATACTAGCATAATTATTTTATTTTCATATTGTCGGCTATGTATGTATTTTCTAAATATATTTTAGGTGAACAAATAATTTTGTTATTTAATGTTTACTGAAAAAATACGATCAAAATGTCTGCTGAAAAACTGGGATTTGGTACAGAGATTCACGAATTAAAACTGGGAGCAAGTTTTACTAATCCAAGAAGTACAGGATTTCACACAGTCAGATATGATTTTAAACCAGCTAGTGTTGATGTAAATAAATCTTCAACTATTGATGTAGGAAGCAACAATCAAATTACAGTAAATGTTCCACATTTAGGTATATAATGTATACTCATTTAATTTTATTTTAGTAAAGAATCAGTGGTTGATGATTTTATGATTATAAACATCATAATTTTAAATTAAAATTTATATTTGAAAATATATCAAAATAAAAATACACCTTTTCAATGATTTTTTTTCACACTGCAAAGAATGAAACATTTTTTGGTCAAAAATTTTCAATATGATTTTTCTATATGTTAGTGCTCTAAATATCATGACATTGGCATCAAAATCTGCATAAACATTAATTGATATCATCAATAATAATTTATTAAATATTTTTATCCAGAAAAGAACTTTGTTGTTTCTGGAATAAACAAAGAATTCATTTTTGAAAGTAAATTTAGCTAGTGTCAGAACTATATTGTGAAAAATATACTTATGTAATTATCAAGACTTAAAAGTTTATATATATATATAAATATATATGTATATATATGCTTATTTATTTAAGCAGGTATTATGATTAAACATTATTTTTTATGTTAGAAGAAAATTTAAAATAATATATAACTTGTTAATATTTTTTAAACTTTTATTTCATACAAAATATGATATTTATAAGGTATTTTTTTTATCTACTTATTACATTTGTGTGTAATTTCAAACTAACACTGTCAACTCTGAATCTAGTTGATCAAAATAAGCAATGATAAAATGGCATTTGACTGAATGTAAACATATTTGCTAACGTTCTGTTGGGAATGTAAATTTGCAAGGATGCGTAATGTGGATTAAAATTTAATAATGTCTAGTTAAAATAATAATTATATGTAATGAAGTTGACACTTGAATTAACTGAATATAATTTATATGATATAGTAAATATTGAATATCAGTACATATTACTTACTTACATTGAACAAATGTAATTAAAAATGATTTAAATAATTCTTTAACAATTGTTGGTTATTTGTTTACATGATTTTATGTAGTGTTGTACATTTATATCGGTATATAAATTATAAAGTATACATTTTAGTAATGTTAACATAAAAACGGTGAAAACTGTATATATTCATTATTATGACATGAGATTATTTAAAATCTAAACAGTTGTTAGTAAACTAAAATGTTATACATATTCATTTAATGATAAAATTGTTATGTTATGCAGTTTGAAAAGTATAATTTTTGATTTATATAATTCTAAAATAAGTTTCAAAAATTCTAACATTTAAGTAAACAATGAAGTATACAATTATCAAAATCTGTGTCTTGTGCTAATGTCAATAATAATTTTAGTAAAGCTAGATTTTTAATTATTCAATAAATGAATAAATAATATAATTATAATATAAATTAAATAAAAATAATTATATATCTTTAAAATAATAAATATAATCTTTTTGTTTATTTATACAATTATATGACTTAATATCCATATATATTAACTCTTATGTTTTGTACAAGTATTCGATGGTTTAATAATTTTTTCTTTGAAATCTATCAGTCAGTATTTAATTAATAGTATCTTAATATTAAAAAAAACGTTTAATTAATTGAAACAAAAGCAATAAAAAAGCACAAGAACATGGGCTATATTTTATATTAGTTGTAGAAAAAATTTACTGTCAATTATAGTATTATAGAAAAAATAATTGTTTTTAGATGGTGCTGGAACTTCTCAAACAGTATTTAAAGGTTCTCAAAAACCATACCAAAAAGAATGTGTTTTGATTATTGACAAAATTACTGGAGAAATAACATTAGAAAAACTAACAAATAATATTCAAGTGAAAAAAACAAGGTTTGTAATTTTAATATGAATTATATTTATATCTCTACTAATTATAATTTGAATACAGGTCAGAATCCATTCATAAACCAGTAAATGTATTGCCACTAGAAAAGCCCAATTGTAATACCATACCTAGTTTTGAAGCAAATCCATCGAAATCATCAAAAGTTAACAGTAGAAATCGAAAAGATAGAAATATTACAAGTATGATCTTTATTGATATTTATATCTGATTAACATATTGAAAAATAAAATATTCTTTTAGATTTAATTCCAAAACACTCGCCTTTACAAGTGAGTCCTGCTCGTTCATCACCTGGTTATTCCAAATCACCTAAACGAGATCATATTATACATAAAAGTCCTTCAGCGTAAGTATTCTGATTTTTTTAAGATCAAAGATTTACATTGTTTTTATAAAGTTGAAGATTTTTTTAAATATTTAAAAAAACTTTAAGGTGTTTCAAATTAATTAATTTATTCTTGCATTTTCCTCAGAAGAACAAAGTTAAGTTTTTATTTACTTATATTATTTTGAGATCTTGTTTTAGATCTCCTGTAACACAAAATATATTGGCAAGTCTTCCAATGATAGGAGTTGATGATTTCAGTTCAACATTGACACATTCTACTGTAAATATTGAGAAGTCACCCATTTATAATGATGTAAGTGTTACTTATACAGTTTACCGTATTTGTTAATTTTAAACATTTTTATGATAGTATATTAAGAAAACAATGTGAAAGTGCATCTTGACCTGACTTTCACAGGACTCAACTAACATAGTCTCCACAGCTTTAATATAAAAATACATCTTAACTAGATGTGTGTACGACTTGGCTAATGTTGGCTTTTATAATTGCCAAAACACTCAATGCTATAACCTATATTCGTTAGAACATTTTAAATACATATTTTAAAGTATTATGTTATGATGTTTTGTTTTATTGGTAGTTAATATTGTCAACTGTCTTATAAAGGATCTTATGTTCATAACGTAGTATTAGTTTGGTGCGAAAATAATGGCGGTTTTTATTATTTGAGAACCATGTAAAAACAACAATTATTTTTATACCAACCTAATAATTTAAAAATTATAATAAAAAAATAATTAACAAAAAATAATCTCTATTAACAAACAGTAAAATTCTATGCTTCATTGCACAAGAAGCATGGTTTGAAATATTGAATTCTAACTAACTTTTAAAACCATGCCAACCGTTCTAGCAATGATTATGTAATACTGAAAATGCTGTGATTTAGAAGATCAATTTTAAGACATCCCAGCCTTGGCACGCTGTCTGTACATCAAGTCAAAATGCACCTTATTTTTACTGGTTTTGAACTGTAAAAAAGATAGAAGTCATTTATTTATAAATATTTGATTTTTTCTATAATTTTAATTATTTATATATTATTAAGATATATATATATATATATATATATATATTATTTTTAGAACACAATACAACAAACAAATTCCAATGTAGACACAGTTGGAGTGTTGAGTGATAGTTCTAGTTCATCAGAAAGTTCAGATGATTCTGCAAATGATTCAAGTGATTCAGATAGTGAACATAATGTTACTACAGTAATGAGAAATGGCACCTCTACCATTTCAAACCAACAATTACAAGCTACAGTTAAACGAAAAGGTAAAATATTAAATATTAATAAAAGTCCTGCATTGAAATTTCAATGTAAGTACACTTTTTCAAATATAGTATTATCATCTAATATTTATATATAGTAAAGTAATAATTCTTCATGAAACATTGTTACTAAAAACAATCTTAAAATTTGTGTGCACATTGCTTGCATGTTTGTGTGTGTATATATATATACATACATACACACGTTTATTCATTTATAAAAAAAATTTTTTTTAACTCTAGTAATCATGTCTTGAGTTTGTATACCATAAGTGATTTCATCATTTAGGTTATTTAAAATAGGTTATTACTAATTATAAGTTATCTAAAAAGTTAACAAATAACTTATAATTTAAGAACTGAAAGGAAGGTTACAGTAACTATTACATAGAAACAAATATTAATATTTTTAACTTTTTTCATTTAATACTTTATTTTTAGATTCAAACAGTAGTTATTCTGGAAGCGACGAAGACAAAGGAAAGAGTCACATCTCTGGAATAAATAAATCAAACACTATTGGTTTGTTATTATTATTCTATTTGTAATTTCATGTTTCTTTATTTGCTTAATTTTTTTCATTTTCAGGTCGAGATTTGACAGTGTCAGATAGTTTATTAACTGAAGATCTAAGACTTTCTGAAAGTGGTAGTGATTCAGATTAATAATATTGTATGTATATGTAATATGTATGTGTGTATATGAATGTATATGTATGTATGTAAATATATATATATATATATATATATATATATAATATGTTTGTTTATATGTGTATATAGATTTGTGTCTGTTTACTTTTAAAGATATCGTGTCCTTATTGAAGTATATGTGCATGTGTTTTTATGCCTGCATGTGTAACATGCACACATACAAAGATTAAAAGAATGAAAATATATTTGTGTAACTTAAAAAAATAAATTATGTTTACACTATATATATTTTTTTAAATAATTTGTGTTCCTTGATATAAGATTTTTTGTATTAGAAAATAAAAACTTATTCTTGAGGTAAAAATTTAAATTGTAACTACTTATTACCTGAAAAAGATTTGTTACAGAAACAGAAGAATAAAAAGCTGTAAGAAAATATTTTAAATACAACAGTAAAATATATTAATGAAAATATACAAATTATCAAAAAAGAAAATAAGGAATTGGTATTGTTTTGAGTTTCGTGGATAGTTTATTAGTAGATACCAATATTTCCATTATAAAATTCAAAATTTTTGAGTTTCTTTTATGTTATAATTGTAAATTCATAGAGTACTGCTTTTTTAAAGATAAAAAACATGTTATTATTTGAATTATTTAGTGATTTGAAATTTTACATACTTTTATAGTAAAAAAAGTCACATTGAATAGTTTTTTATGTTAGTACTAATGTGTAGCAAAAGGGTTAAATGTAAAGATTTTAATAAAAAAATAATTCGGAATAGAAAACATCGGTCGGTAGAAAAATTAGGTGCTGTATTAGGTGTATGTCAAATTAAAAAAAACGTTTTAGTTAGACAGTAATAAAATCTTAGATTTCAAAATAACCTACTTCACATAAAAATATTTAATAAGAAATATCTAAAAAACATGTCAATAAAAAAGTTTGTCTTATGATATTAATGTGAAATGATATACTGTGAATCAAAAAAGTTTTCGTACATCTTGTACTTTTGAACAAAACTTTTGCAAGTTTTTTTTTATTTATTATTCAAAGAAAATTTTTATACATCATTTCTGTAAAATGCAATTCCATGCTTTTTAAAATGTTTTTCATGGAAATATGAAATTCCCCGAATGAGTAAGTGCCACAGTATGAAATTCAAGTCAAAACTGTTTTTGTACAGTATAATTTTGTAGTGCGTTACAAAAGCTACATTTGAACTTTTAAACAGTTTTTTTTTTAAATTTGTTGTACGAGTATTTTGAAAATAATAGTATTTTAATTCAATTAGTTACCGTATGCTCATTAAAATTAAAGTGAAAATGGACCGAAGTTCGAAAATTTCAATAGATACAAGAAAACTTATTCTTCAGTTATATTTAAAAAAAAATCAGTTCTATTGTAGAGAGAATACATTCAAGTATACAATCTATTATTAAAAGGTTTGATACAACCGGCACAGTAAAAACTAAACCACGTCCCGGTCAGCCTAGAAAATTTTCTTCAGAAAAAGAATGAATTGTGATCAGTATAATAAAACAAGATCCCAAAACTTCATTCCCATAAGTAAACCAAGAATTGGAAGAATTAATAGGAAAAAAATCAAATCCATAAACGATTTGAAATATACAAAGCTGGTTTCCATAGCAGTTCAGCAAGGAAAAAACCATTAGTTTCAAAGATAAATAAATTAAAAATGGTTAATGTAACTTCCCTATTCTCTACGGAGTCCTGCTGATTAGTTGAATACTTATTATTAATTACAGAGGATACGAATTAAACAATACGTCTTACTCAGTTAACTTGGCAGGCGTCATCTTTTTATTTTCTCCTTCCCTTGTCTCTAGTAGATACTACAGTTAAGTTTGCTGAAATGCATAAAAAATCAATCAGAGGAATTTTGGAGAAATGTTATTTTTGGTGATGAGAGTAAGTTTAATATTTTAGTTCGGATGGATACATAAAAGTATGGAGAAGAGTAAATACAGAATTTAATAAGAGGAATATATCAACCATAAAACATGTCATGGTCTGGGGATGTACAAGTGCCATAGGCGTTGGAAATATGTTCGTTGAGCAAATGGACAAATATGGTTGCTTATGCATTTCACAAGAAAATTTAATAACCAGTGTTGAAAAAATGGGTCTAGATGCAAATAAATTTGTTTCAGTAAGATAATGACCCAAAACTAGCTCTTAACAGTAAAATAATGGTGTCCCAAAGTAAAAGAATAAAGTCGCCAAGCAATTGCATACACCCTTACAGTCACCCGATTTAAATTCCATGGAACATTTATAGGATTTAGTTAATCGACGCCTCCGAAAACATCAAATAATCTCTAAGAAATCACTGAAAACTATATTATTAGCTGAATGAAAGAAAATGATGGGAGAAGATACAGAAAAACTTGTTCCTAATATGAAAAGTCATTTGGAAGCAGTGGTGAAGTCAAAAGGCTACCCAATAAGATACTGAAAATTAATATATATATATATATATATAAACAAATTTTTCTCACCCCATTAAACACAATTTTTTGTGATAAAAAATGTTCAATATTTGAATATGAATTATTATTTTTATTGTTACATAAAGGCATTTAAATTGTCATTTCAATGTATATAAAAATCTAGATTTTATTAAAATCAGATTTTTTCTATCACAGCACTCTGATATGATGATGGGATCAGTGTGGTGGTGTTACAAATGTTCATAAGTAACAATCAAAAATGATCCATATGTATTATTGAATTTTTTGATTTGTGCAGCGAGTGAAAAACTTTTTTGTGAAAATATTATTTTTTATATTTCCAAATATATTTCAATTTCTAAAAAATAAATAAATTATTTTTAATACTATTTTTTTAAGTTAAAATCTACATTTTTACTTAAAAAAGTTCTGTGCTCTTAAATTTTTTTTTGTTTTTGTTTATTTACATTTATCACCAATATAATGAGATTTTTAGAATATATATTTTTCTGCTTTCAAATAACTTTATGTATTTTAATATTATAAAATTTTTAATTCAGCTTCAATTATTCATTAATAATTTCTAGTTAAATAAAATGGAAAGTAAAATTTTAAACAAAATTATAAGTATATGATATACATATGAATGAAATAAATTATTAAATATCTAACATTTAAAAATTATTCTAGTAATTAATGCACATTTTCTTATTTGGTCTTAATTTTAAAATTCAAGGTCTCAAAATTATATTTTTACTGCTTACTCCACTTTTTTTCCAAACTATTCATTTATGTGTAATACTTATTTGGGACTAGTAGATAATATAAAAAAATATTTAATAATACGTCAGTAAATAATAATATCTTATAAAGTATGTTAGTTTATTAGTCACAAAACTGACTGCAAAAAAAGTTCAAATGAAATAAAAACTTTGTAAATAAAATGTCAATTAAACAATTAACTTTTGTATACATCTTTAAACTCTTTTATTGAATCAAAATGTAGATAATACAAGATAATTTTATATAAGTATTTTTAATATTTTATTATATAATTATATACATATATATTATTTTAATACTATATACAAAATTACAAGTTAAAACCTCAATTAAGTAAATATATTAGTATTTATAATAATTAAAAAAAGATTTGCTATACAAATCCTAATTGACCAAGCTAAAAAGAAAGAAATATATTTTATTAATAATACAATGAGAAGTATCGATTAAAAAAATATTTCCTATTCGTACCAATGTTTGCTTTTGTGTTTCTCTTTGTAAAATTATACTTGTCTGTTCTTGTGAAAATTTGCATACAGCTGCTATAACTTTTGCTAATATTAAGGATTCTTTTCCAGTCATATAACTATATAAAATATTTCTTAAATATTCCATTTCAGTTCCATCTAGAAAATAAATTACAGTAAAACAAATGTATATATTAACATTTTTTGACCAACTATAATTGTTTTACTTTACATATTCTCATAGCCATTGGATAGCTATCTGATTCATGAAAGTTTATATGATTAATAGAATATATATATATATATATATAATAAAATAACTAAGTAAAAATCAATGTTAACATATTTTTTTCAAAACTTATATTTTATAAACAATCTGAAAAGAATTTCTGCAATACTGTTTAATTTTAATTTTTAAAAACAAACATCTAAATTTTATTATTTTTTATTAAAATTAAATATTAAGATTTATATATATATATATATATATATATATGTACAAAGGCACATAGACAAGTACGTATGTATTTATAATTTTTAAATATGGCACTAATTTAAATAAATTACAAAATCAATACTTACCAGATTCAAATTGGGAAGTGTGATTTAGAATGATTAATGTTTCATCCAATTTTTCTGTTAGTTTTTGATTTCTATTATGTAATTTTTCAATTTCAGATTCATAGTAATTAAAACGTTTCTTACTAATATCGTACTCTCCTCTAGATTCAATAAGTTGCTGTGTTAGTTCAGTAACTTGATTTTCATTTGATAAGTTGTTATTTTCTAATGAAACAATTTTTTCCTTTAATGATTCAATTTGGTCATCTTTATCCTTTATGTCATTTTTTAGACCCATATTTAATTTACTTATCGAATTAATTTCTGTTTCTAAACCCATCTTATCTTTAATATCTTCGTTCAATTTGTCAATTTCTTTATCTTTAAGTTTTAATTCTTCATTGACATCATTTATTTCTTGTTTTAAAGTTTTAATTTCAATGTCTTGTTCATTTAAAATTTCCAGTTCTTTATTTTTTAGTTCAATATATTTCTCTAAATCTATTATGCGATCCTTTAAAATTTTAATATCTGCTGATTCATTTTTCTTCAGAAGGTCAATCTCAGCTAATAATTTTATTGATTCATCATTTTTTTCTGTTAATTTAAGTTTTATTTCATTGTTATTCATTTCAACAACTTTTAATTTTTCATCTAAACATTTAAAATTTTCATTTTGTCCTTCAACTTCTAATAACCGTTTTGTGAGATTTAATATATTTACATCTTTTTCATCATTAAATTGTACCAATTCTGATATTTTGTTTTCTGCTGAAATCAATCGATCTTCTTTGATTTTTAATTCAGATTTTAAATCGATTACTTTCTCATTTGATTCTCGAAATGTATTAAGTTCTTCACTCGCTTTTATATTTTCTAATTTTAGTTCATCGAAATTTATTTTCAAATCAATAAGTTCTGAATCTTTCTCATTCTTTTCAAGAACCAAACAATCAATCTTTTGCAGTAATTCTGAATTTTTTTCATTCAAACTATTCAATTTAGAATTTTTCTCTTCAAGTTCAGCATTTAAAATTCTTACTTTATCATTAAGCTGACTGTTGTTTTCTTGTTGTTCTTTTAATTGTGACTGCAATTTTGCTTTTTTGTTTTTATCATTGTCTAGCTGTGATACTAGTGTTTCGATTTCATTCTGTTTGTCAATCATTTTTGTATTCATAATAGTTAATTCATTTGTAATTTCAGTTATTTTTATCATATTTTGTTTGTTTTCAGTTATTTTTGTCTCCAGATCCATTTTTAATGAATTTATATCGATTGATAATCTTTCATTTTCAAACTTTAAATCAGAATTCATTACCAATAAATCGTTATTTTGAAGTTTCAGAAGCATAATTTCTTGTGAAAATGCAAAGTTTTCTTTACTCAAATTATCAATTACTAACTTTAATTCATCGATTTCATTTTGAAGTAACACTTTTTCTTCATGTGATAAGTTTATATTATGGGATTCCATTTCAGAAACAATTTGTTTAGAATTTAACAACTCAGAGTTTGTTTTTTCTAATTCATTCTTAAGGGAATTAATGTGCTTAGTTAATTCTTCACACTTTGTATCCAACTTATGTATCTTATCAGAATATGTGTTATTTTCAGACATTAATGATAATATTTGTTTTTCATAATTATGCTTTTCAGATGCAAGAACTTTAATTGTTTCATTTATATCATCTATTAAATAATTAACTTGAGTATTTTCGGTGTTCTTAAATAAGGATAATGATTCAATTTCAGATATTTCATTTTGTAAGCCTTGTTTCTCATTATTGAGTGAACTTAATTCCGTAGTTAAGTTGATTATCTTGTTCTGACAGATATTTTGTTCTTTTTCTAAATCTGACACCTTTACAAGCAATTCATTATTACTAACTCTCAGATCACGCATTTGTTTAGAAAACTGTTCTCTTTCAGCTTGGTAGTTCTCAACGAGAACTGTAAGTTCAAAATTTTTCTTTTCGTAACTTTTTTTTTCATTTTCAATTTCATTGATATATGACTCCAATTCATTTTTTTCTTGTATTAAAGCGTTTATCTGTTTTTTACAACTATCAAGTTCTTCATTTAATTTTTCATTTAACTGAACCATTTCATTTTTGACTGCATTCAGTTCTAATATTTCAGACTCTTTATTTTTTAAACTACTTTTTAGATCATATAATTCTTGTTTACCTTTATCACATGTCCACTCAATGTCATTTAATTTATGTTCTGTATTTTGTAACTGTTGTTTAAACAACTCAACATTTTTTCTGTTTTCTATTTTTAAATTGTTTATTTCACTATGTGTTGCATCAAGTTCTTTTTTCAAATGTTCATTAGAGTCGATAAGAAGTTTCTCTTTATTTTCAAACTGTTTTATTTGATTATCAATTTCCTTTTGCTTCAAATGATCTTTATTTTTAATTGACTCATCGAGATTAAATATTTTATCATTCAGTATTTTAATTTCATATTCTTTACTTCCTAAATCTTTTTCTAACTGGAATGTTTTCTCCAATAAAATTTTATTTTTTTCTTCACATTCTGTCAAATTACGAACATAACTTTCAGTTTCTCGTGAATGTTCTTCACTTTCATTTGTATGTTTATAATTTTCAATTTGTAACTTAAGATTAAAATTTTCATCAATTAAACTTTGTAACTCTTGTTCTAAAGATTCATTCTTTTTACACTTTTGTATTAATTCATTAATTTGCATTTGCATTTGTTTTAATTCTTCATCCCTTTCACTAAGTTTCTGATTTAATAATTCAATATTCAAATTTTGTAATACTTTCCTGCCTTCTAAATTACTCTTTTCAGAATCAATGGTTGCATCCAAATGTATCACATTTTTGCAATCATTTGTATTTTTGTTTTCAATACAAGTACTACTCTGTTCAATTTGCGAAATACTTTGCTCACTTATTTGTTTCTGTAAACGTTCAATTTCACATTTTGCCTTTTTTAAATCTTCTAGTAATATTTCATTATTTATCAGATCAGTTTCTGTATTATAGTTATCTCCTTCTCTTAAATCTAAATCAGTTGAGACATTTATTGGTTGACCTGCAGCCTTTTGAAGTAAACCAACTTTTTGCTTTAATGCATTAATTGTTAACTGTTTTTCATCCAAGTCAATTCTTAATTCCTAAAATATGAACAAAATTAATTTTATTAATCATATTTTACAACAATCATTTAAAAAGTAAAATGAATATGAATAATATACTGTATTTGAACATTTATGAAAAATATCATTGTTTTATGCATACTACTACTACAATATACTAATATATATATATATATATATATATATATATATATATATATATATATATATATATATATATATATATATATTAATGATTTGAATAAAACTACATCAGAAATATATGATTTATAAATATTTTTAGGGAAAATTCCAATATATTTACTTAATATATTTTATCAAAGACAATATTTTTACTTTCATTATTTTGAGTTTATAATAAATACATATTTTTCATTTTAATGGCAACCTGAGAACATTAATAAATATGTGTAGGAATTAAATAAAATATTTACATTACACATATATGTAAGAAAATCATTACTTATTGTTAACAAAAAAAATGTTAATTTCATCTGAAACATTTTTTTCAGTGCAATTTAAATATTTTATTTAAAAATGTATATTGTTATACCTGTTCTAAGTGAGCTTTTGCAGTTTGTTCTAAAGAACACTGTTCTTTCAATTCCGATACTCGTCTTAAGGTTTTATCCTGTGTTTCCACTAAAATAGACTAAAAATTGATATTAAAAATTATTAAACTGAAGTTCTGTGACATAAAATTATTCCATACCACACACTCAATTATCAAATATTAATTTTTAACTAAAACCATTTAATTTATGTAAAATTATAAATAATGCAATTAAAAAATATTTTCATTTTAATATTAAACAAAATTTTATTTAAAAAAACTACTTGTTCAAAAAATCTATTTAATATATTCTTTTTTAACTTTTCTGATATAGACCAAATTAGCAAGCATTTAAAATATCTAAAGTAAAAATACCTTAGTACGTGTATGTTCTCTTTCTAAATCCCGATAATGCCTAGCCAAATCACTGTATCTACCTCTATATTTACTATATTTGGCTTTCATAGTATTATATGCTTTATATAAATTCTCCTTGGAAATATTTTCAAGCTGACTACTGTATTGTAAATTGTCTTCAACTTCACTGGCTGATATATCGAGATCACTCTAAAATCATTTATTAATGTTTGCTTCTGGTTTCATATTTTAAAAATCCCACATCGACTGAAAACTACCTGTAGATGATAAAGATTATTTGCTGATTCATATTTAGGTAAAAATAAAGACACATCACTTGCTATTGAAGAATTGGAATCTCTTCTTGTTTTCATACTAGTATCTACCAAACTTACGTTGGTAAATCCACTTTTACCTGGCGAATTTTGTGGAGTTTCTGAAATAATTATGAAAATTAACTAAAATACACTGACATAATATCCTTTACCAACCTTCCTCTGTTATTGAAAATTGATTATTATTTGATGGTTTCTGCTTCGACGACGAAGAAACACCATTATTCGAAGTCCCATATGTATTTTGGACAGTTTGGGCTAATTCAACTATTCTCTGCGGAGAAGATTTCACTTCTTCAGCGATTTTATCTTTTAATTTTTTAAACATTTCAAAAATTAAGTTGTCAAAATTAAAATCAACAGCACATATAAATTGACGTCATCGACGAAAATCTGTCAAAACTAGCAATCTGACCTATATTCACATGTGTTAGTTAAAAAATGAATTACAGAGCATAAATGAAATGACTTCAGTTCATAGACAAAGAGTCAGTTGATATAAATCTGATAAGCCGTGCATTCAAGGTACTATAAAAAAAATAGTAAAATGAATATATACATATATATATATATATATATATATATATATATATATATATATATATATATATATATAACTAATTATTAAAATTTAAAAAAAAACTGTCGAACATTTTTTAATGTTTACACTTTTATAAAATTTTATAATTTGATTAATGGTGGGTGAATAGGAAAATAACTTGAATCAAAGAATTGTAAAAATCATTTTTTACAAAAAGATACTGTTCATCTAATATTAAATATTTTCGGTCAGTTATATACATACATACATCATACATATACTCATATATGTATATATATATATATATATATATATATATATATATATATATATATATATATATATATATATCAAATAGCCTATTACACACTCCCTCAACTATTTTTTTAATGTACAGTTAATTAAAAATGGCTTAAAAACATTCTTAAACAATGATTTGAAAAACTTTCTAGGGGTATTAATATACACCTGATTATGTCACAGATAAATTATCAAAAATATTACTTCAATCATTTTTGTAAAGTGATTTTATTTTGAAAATTGATAGGAACAGCCGGCAGAAAAGTCTAATAACCACTGCTTTAGAGCATCAATAATTCTTAGTATTTTATATTTTCTTTAGTTTTTTATTATTGTTTTATAATTTAATATTCATATTTCAAGAAACTGTTCACCTACTTTATTTATGCTGTTCATACATATTTTTTGCCTCGAATTACCTCATTCGTTTTCATCTCATCGAGTTATTAACAATTCTTGTTTTTCCTCTATTACGTTTCAATTTATCTTATCTATACATTTATAAACTAATAAATATAAATCGATAATACTATGTATATATATATACACTGCATGAAAAAATATTGACACAGTTAACTTTTTGTAACTGAAAGGGTATAATTAAAACATCTGGAAATAATTTGTAACAAATATATATTTTTTATATTTATTAATGTGTTATTTATTTAATATATTAAAAATAATAACAACAATTAATTAGAATTGCAAAAAATGGCATTAATTAAAATCTGCTACTAGTGCGGCCATCCGATGAGTTTCATAAATTGTTTACCATAGGCAATCGACCGAGTTCGGTCTCCTTCTATAGCCCCTTCTTGGGGTTTTTCTAGATATTCTAGCATTATAACCAGCAGTATGCAATATATTTTGTACGGTTCTGGAGGTTACAGTTTTATTAAAATCTTTTTAACTGTGCTGCTACTTCTGATGAAGTGATTTTTAGATCTTTTTTAATTCTTTTTATAACAGACCATTCTTCTTTATTCGAATGTTTCCTTGGACGTCCACTTCTTGTTTGGTTTTCTAGGTTTTCCTTGCCTTTAAATCGATTAATTACACTTTGAACTACAAATCGGCATTTATGTAGTATTTCCCTAATAAAACCGTATGAATTCCCTTTTACATGCAAATTCAAAATAATTTATCGTTAAGGTAATATAGTTTTTTTAGTTTTTCGATCCACAGTTTAATTTTGTGGACACTTCACTATACAATTTGAAAAAAAATGCCGTACCACAACTTCAAAGTCGCACATATAATGATTTATCAGAGATTTACCTGCTTATAAAAATAATTGCAGGGTTGAGAAATTTATTGTAGTGTTGTTATCAAATTAAAACACAGGGCTGTGCCAACAGTTTTTTTCTTCGCAGAAAAAACATTATTTTTGATAAAGTGAGTTTTTTCTGAAATTTTTATAAAATATTATTAATATTTTTATGTTATTAAATAAATAATACATTAATGAATAGAAAATATATATATTGGTTCGAAAATATTTCAATTTTTTTTTAATTAAACCATTTCAACTACAAAAATGTTAACTGTGCCAATACTTTTTTCGAGCAGTGTATAGGTGATTCAATTGAGGCTTCCATATGAAAGTATTAAAAAAATCATAATATTAAAAAATCATGTTATTTTTTAATTTTTACGATTTTTTAATACTTTTATATGTAAGCCTGAATTGAATCATCTATATAAGTTTGAATATGTTTTCCGAATAGAAGATCGACTAACAGTAAAATATAGTTATGCTTTATCTATCCCATTTAGACTATAAAAGGTTGTCTGTATATATGTAAACATTTAATTGCAAGGAATAGTTTAATGGGTTACTATTATTAAATACTGTTTTATTTTTTTTAATTAAATATAAATGTAAATATATTTGATTAATATAGCATTACAGATATAAGTTATTTAGTTGAGATAGACAGACTCTTTCAAAATGTATTTTTTTATTGATATTATTGCATTTTGTAACTAACAGGTGGAAAAAATATTTAATTTTTTCTCATCTACCTTTCATATACCAACTACAAACGTTTGATACGGATAGTTAATTGTTCATAAACATTACATTTTGTATTACCATTTTTATTGCACTTGTTTACTAATGTAGAGATAAATACTGTTCACAATTGGATAGACCGAAGAAGAATATTAACGAAAAGCGACCAGACGTTGCCAATAGGAAAAGAGTAGTTTTCCACCAGGATAACGCGAGGACTACACATACGAGGATGGTCCCAGAAGTACCCGACCCAACAAAAAAAACACAAAAATTTTGGAAAAAAATATATTTATTTTTTAACATAATCTCCTTTCAGCTCTACACTTTTCTCAGCGATGTTCAATAAGTTCGATACCCTTTTTATAATAAGAACTGTCTTGCTCCTCAAAATACCCATTAACTGCCGACATCACTTCTTCATCGTTGGGAAATCTTTGACCACTGAGACATTTTTTCAAGTTTGGGAACAGAAAATAATCCGAGGGGGCTAAATCTGGCGAATAGGGTGCATGAGGTAGCAATTCAAACTTTAATTCATTAATTTTGGCCATTGCAATAACGGATTTGTGAGCTGGTGCATTGTCTTGATGAAACAACACTTTCTTCTTAGCCAAATGCGGACGTTTTTGCTTGATTTCTTCGCTCAAACGTTGCAATAAGTTTGCATAATACTCGCCGTTGATAGTTTTTCCCTTTTCAAGAT
Organism: Acanthacorydalis orientalis; assembly: GCA_034766995.1. Taxonomy (NCBI): domain Eukaryota; kingdom Metazoa; phylum Arthropoda; class Insecta; order Megaloptera; family Corydalidae; genus Acanthacorydalis; species Acanthacorydalis orientalis. The sequence continues at coordinate 25,772,004 of CM068316.1, forward strand.
AGTCAATGAAAATTATCCCACGCGCATCCCAAAAAACCGACACCATGACCTTGCCTGCAGATGAAACGGTCTTCGCCTTCTTTGGAGCCGGTTCTCCATTTTCAGTCCATTGTTTTGATTGTTCTTTTGTCTCGGGTGTGAAGTGATGGACCCATGTTTCATCCATGGTTATGAAACGGCGCAAAAATTCTGCTTTGTTGCTGTGAAACTTCGCTGAACACTCAATTGAAACATCTTCACGACACTGTTTTTGCTCGAGTGTGAGCAAACGCGGCACCCATCTTGCACACAGCTTTCTCATGTCCAAATTTTCAGATAATATGCGATGTACCGCACTTTTTGAAATGCCTACTATGTCTGCTAGCTCGCGCACTTTCAGTCGACGATCTACAAGATAACAAAAGTCGTCGACCAAAATGGTGAATACGATATTTAAAAAAGTTTTCTGTATTAAAAAAATTGACCGATAGATTTACCGATAATTGGCCAAGCCGATACAAATCGAAATGTTTAAATTAATTTTTTTTTCATAACCAAAAAAGTAATTTGAAAATTGTGAAGAATCAGTCTCAAAGATAAAATAAGAAGACATCATAAATGCTCGTAGTATTTTTAAATGAACTGCAACTACCTTCACTTTTCTAAATTAAATGATCAGAGAAATCCCCAAAAAGTTTTTGATTTATTTTGCTGTATTTAGTAGTGAGTGAAAAGAGAAAAGTAGCAATTAAGTGTCTAGATGTCCTCAAACTTCAGTTCCGTTACAAAGGCCATCATTAGTTATTCTGAAAGTGGTAAAACGTGTGCGAAATAGCAACAATTGTAAATCGGGCTCCCATAACGGGTTTTAACATCATAAAACGTCACAAAAACATACTATCAAAATAAGCCTAAATCAAGTGCGCGAAAAATGTTTGCGGATTCAGATAAACGTTTGGATTCACAAAGTGGAGCTCTTTCTAAAGTATTTTCCATCACTTCTCTCAGGATTTCTGAACATTATGCTCGAATTTCGTCTCGTATGTTGTTCTTTAGCTGCAGAATGGTTTTTGGCATATTGTATGTATACACATTTTTTTAGGTAACCGCCAAAAAAAAAATCAAGAGAGCTCAAATTAGGCAAAAGCGCAGACCAATTAAAATCGCTGTTTCTTGAAATTGTACGTTCGCCAAAAATGTCCCAGAAAAGTTCCATAACTGGTCTTGCTGTGTAGTCTGTGACTCCATCTTGTCAGAACGACAACTGCGGACTATTATCAACAGTTGGCCTCAAAAATGTTTCTATCATCGTACGGAATTGGGCACCATTTATGGTTACAACAGTACTGTCTTCATTTTCGAAGAAATAAGAGCCTATAATCATTTTGAACATTTCTCTACACTAAACAGTAAGGAAGACAGTGGGTAGTTGGTCCACTTTTTAGTTATGAATTTTTAAAATTTATTCAGTAATTTTTTTAACTTTTATTTACTTGTCGTGTAGCATACCTTGGCTATTAAATGCAAATTTTTCTGGTTACTTAAAATGTATTATTATAGTGTAAAAAACATTAAACTAAGACTATGACAAGTGGACCAACGTACCCCGGGTACAGGAAAAGTTGGCCCAGTGCTCGGAGTAGATCGAGTCACCTAAAAAAATTGTTTTATGAAAAATCTGCTTTAATTTGTATTTGAAAAATTACACTTAAACGTTTTAGGTTTACACTGTTAACGCAGCATTTGAACATATTTTATTTAATTTTTCTTCTGAGATCGCTTTTTCTTAGTTGTTTCGATCTTCTTTTTCTGAGCAGGTTCTTTGGATGTTCCTTTTTTTTTGCTGCTTTTTTGACACTAATTCCTTTTTTCACTGCTTTTTCAGCTTGAAGGACGTTTTTAAAGGCAAATCAGTCAAAATTCTCGTCGATCTCGTTCTTCTTCTTTGTTTTGAAGAATTGGATTCTCTCACTCCTGCTTTAGGAGCGACTGAACTTTCTTCAAACAAATTCTTGTGGAAACGTCCAGATTTTGATGTAGCTCGTCGGCTCTGTCCGACGCTACGACGAAGACTCGTCCAGGTCTTGACTTCAAACGTTGGCCATGTCTCGGTCAGTGCAGTACGTTGGCATGAAATCTGAGCGGTGAAAATCTTCTGATGAAGGGCCGAATTCCTGTCGCTTGAAATTCTGCCTGGATGTTGAGCGGAGTATAAGCATGAGGCAAAGCCAATTTCACAATCCCGGGTACTTGCGCATCGTGTCCTATCATTAAACTCAGAAGTAGTAACGGAAACCAAGGGCCAACTCGCCCCGACCGGGTGTTTTTAAAGAACGTTCAAATGACCGAGACAACTGAGAGTTAGAAAAGTCGGCTGTGTGAATCTTGTAGCTCTTGGAATACACAACGGGAAAACTATACTTGTTTTGGAAATGCGATAAAAGACAAAGGTCGATTTAACGAAAATTGGAGAAAGCTTTAAATTTACTTGCGACACTCGAAAAAACTTAATCATTAATAACTTTCACGTCTTACATCGAAATGCGCCCAACTACGTTGACGTATGGTGCACACGGCACTTCACATATACCGTAAAAGATGGCGCTCTATACCGCATAATATTGAAAATAATTTGAGTGGTCATATTTACCCCTATGTTCAACTAACTCCGGCTCCCCTACATTTAAGTGGGTGTAATTGTCGATGATGAAGTAAATTTAGATTCTCTGTAGCCCATATTCTACAGTTTTGTCTGTTCACGAAGCCATTTAAGTGGAAATGAGCTTCATCGCTCAATCAAATTGTGAATAAATTCATTCTTTTCTTCTACTTGTTAGGGAAAACGAATTGGATAATTAAGGCGATGCTGATAGTCTGTCGGCTGTAGCACTTGTACAAGCTGTACTTTGTATGGGATTATTTTTAATGCGGCCAAAATGCCTTGAAGTGATCTCCAAGATATTCAAAGTTGTGTTGTACGTCTTCTGGTTGACGTTTCAGGACTTGGCTTATTAGTCTCCTGCATATGATGAATATTTTCCTCAGTTCGAGCCGAACGATGTCTTTCAGATCCTGGGCGGTTACTAACTGCACCTTGTCGAAAACGTGCAACCAAACGATTAACCATTGACTCCGATGGCCCTGTTCGAATATTAAAATAATAACGATATCCTCGCTGCGTCAAAATAATTGAACACTGATTTTCAAAATTAAATTCTTTTATTTTGGTACGTTGTTCTGTCGTGTACCTTTCTACGATAAATTCCTTAAGTTTTATTTATAAAATTCTGAAAAGATGGGAAAACATATTTAAACAAAAAAAATATTAACGATTCAGCTCCCCTGGCTTTGCACCACCATGTATAATGTTAACAGCTTATATATTTTGTTCTATTATATATATATATATATATATATATATATGCATATATCATGAAATATTTTTTCAATTATAAAATAGATTCGCATTTACTTTTCAACAATAAGTAAAATAGAAAGAAGTACACAGCATGAATCGATTAGAACTCTTTAAAAAAATTACGCTGTTATCCCTAAGGTAACTTAATCTTTTAATCATTATTAATGGATCAAATATTCATAAATTAATGTTTTTATTATATAAAGTTTACAAAACTTATTTATCACCCCAATACAATAATTTATAAAATAAAAATTTATATTTAACTAAAATATTATTAAATTATTAAGATCTATATGTCTTCTCGTCCTCTTAATTTATTTAAGCTTTTTAACTTAAAAATTAAATTCTAAATATTAATTTGAGACAGTTAATGTTTCATCCAACCATTCATACAAGCCTTCAATTAAAAGACTAATGATTATGCTACCTTTGCACAGTCAAAATACCGCGGCCCTTCAAAAATTTCAGTCGGCAGGTTAGACTTTAAATTATAATCTAAAAGACATGTTTTTGTTAAACAAGTGAACATTATTTTGCCGAATTCCTTAAATTAATTTTTATAATAAATAAATTTAAACATCATATTTATACTAATTTTACCATTATTACTAAATTTTTATAATTAAAAGTTATATTTTAATACTACAATTAAATTTCTAATAAATATTTTTTTAATTTTTATAAATTAATACAAAATTTTTATTGATTATTTCTAAATCTACAATTAATATAAATTATAATGTAAATAAATTAAAGCTTATCCCTTATTATATTTATACTAACTGCTATTATGAACACAGGATAAACCATTTATTAAAATTGTTATAGCACCACAATAATTATCAGTATATTTTGTAAAATATTATGGTATTGAATTAATTTCATTTCATGAGAAACATGTTTTAAAAAAATAAAATACAATATAACGCAATCAATTGTTTCAGAATTGGTACCAACGTATAGTTTTAGTTTGTTTTGATAAAACCATAGAAAATATACGACAAAAAATCAACATTGATTAAAACATATATGGACTAGAACAGTGATCTTCAAACTTTGTCGGCTCACGGAACCCTTAAGGGGACCCGGTGGTCTAGAATTTTCGAAAAATCGATTTTTTTTTCGAAAGTATAGTATCTTAAAAATATACTGTTAAAATTTGATGACGAAATTCAGAGTATTTCAGGGTCTACAGCCCATTAGAAGGTCAGGTAGGTAGAAGAATAAGTGGAGCAGTTGAAACTTTAAACGCGTTTATCTCGAAACTACTTTTTTTCGTCTTGCGGGGGCCAGAAAAAAAAACTACTTGACCGATTTGTCTGAAATTTTAATATGTTATTCTGAAACTAATAGTTTCTGAATAACATATTAAACTAATAGTTTCCGTAAAATATTTATATTTTTTTTATTAACAAAACATTCAAAAATACTGGTCGTTTTCAAACTTGTACTTTTGACTACGCGCCATTTTGTCCATTTTTTTTTTTATTCTGCTTCCTGCGATAGCTATACTTATACTAATTAAAAATTCGTCAATTGTTTTATTTCAGATCAGAGGGAGAGATAAATCATCATTCACCACGCAATTCCATTTTTTTAGAGAGGGAGACTTCAGCATCATTTTTCTAATTTAAAAAAAATTTTTTTTTGTCTTTATTTTTTTTGTGTAGTTTATTAGTAATAAAATAAGTGTAAAAAAATTTGAAAGCATTATTCATTACCCTCATATAGAAAAAAAATTTTTAAAATAGCTTAAATTTTAGGCCGCTAGACCACCGGGTCCCCTTAAGATTATAAATTTTTTTTTTGCGGGGATCATACCATCCCCAGAAAACTTTAATACAGTGCCTTTCAAACTTTGGTGACTCGTGAAACGCTTAAAATTATAAATTAAAAATGAATTACGCAGATTTCCTCCACTCTGATATCGAGAAAGTTACATTGTTGCACAGTGTTCTCGAATCTGTGTTAAACATTCTTCTTCTAAAACATAATTTCATTACGGGAAGATAAAATGGCCAGATGGCTCTATTTTAATTGTTCCGCGGAAGCAAATTGCGGTAACTCGAGATGCGTGCCCCACAAGTTTTGAAAACCGGCCATCATACATGACCAAATTTTATTATTCACATCTGATTGAGCGGGGTTGTAATGTGTACTCATAAATACAGTTCTAGTATATAATAGGTATAAATGCAGTTTTACTGCATAATAATAGGTATTTATAGAAGTAAAAGAAATTATTATAAATTAACTACTTGAAATTTTTAGCTTTTGGGATTTTTTCTTTGAAAATCCTTTCAAATTTTGACTTTGACTCGCGGAACCCCGGTTCCGTGGAACATAGTTTGAAGAACACTGTTCTAAGGACATGCGTGCCAACTCAAGGTCCACGGTCCGCATGCGGTCCTCATGGCCTGTTGATGCAACCCGAAGGTATAATGGTATTATTTTGCTATTATATACATATAATTGTGCCATTGATTCTCTGTAGCTTAAAATGCATAAGCAACTGAGATTCCACGGTGAAACCACCTAATTGACGAATGAACAAAAACTAAAATTGGAATCAAAATTTCTGATGAACGTCTTAAAAATTCCATTCGAATTGCAACCACATCCATTAAACTTAACAAATATGTATTGGTTTCCCAAAAAAAAGCTCAAATGTCCCATTAATTGTGTTATGTTTGTAATTTTTTTTTTAAAAAAATAAATATCTTTTAATTAACAAACTAAATGCAGTTTTATTATGAGTAATATATTAATAAACATTAGATTTTACATACGACGCGTGACAAATTCTTGTGGGGTCGATGTGGCCCAGACAACCCAAAAGGTTCGACACCCATGGTCTAAGGGATTCAAATGGAATGAGCCAGTAAAAACTCTGTAAATCGATATTTGTACTTCTTAGCGGAGAGGATGCAAAAAAGTGTACTGTCCAAAATAGTAGAAGTATGCCACTACTTATTGTATTTAAAAATTAATTGTGGCAATCAACTGATTTTTTCTGATTTTAGAACATAATTAACTAATTAATTTATTAGGTTGGTAAAAAAATAATTGCGGTTTATGACCTTCCAATTCATACATTGTTCCATTTGTGGTCCAGAACTGTTGGATGACTAATGCCTAACTTTTGTGCAAGCTCTCGAATTGTCGTACGTGGCTCTGATTCAAATAACGCCTTCAATTGGCCGTTATGAATTGAAGGACCCCCGCGACCTTCTTCCTCTTCGAGACTCGTTCCCAACACGACATTTTTTGAACCACCATTGCATCATACATCCTTAACACACATACACCAAAAGCATCGTTTAGTTTACGAGCAGTTTCTGCTGCTCTACCACCCGTTTTGAACTCATACAAAAAAATACTCTTATTTGCTTCTTTTCCATCTTTAATTCAGTAGCCCAATTTGAAGCAAAATTAATAATGAAACCACCGTCGACGTTACCAAAATACGGACCGAAAAATGCACCTTAAAATTATGTTAATATGAACACGATGAAATGACACTTCCATTGAAAACAATTAAGGTTAGAACTCAGAAAACAAAAACCGTAGTTATTTTCCTAACACTTAATATTTGTTATATATTTTTTAATCAATAAAATTTCAATAAATGTACACCACGTTAATAATTTTACTTCATCATAAAAAAATATGAACAATCAAAACGTTTACGTTGCTGAAAATCGTGAACATGTTTTTATAAATGTAAATTCAGCACATTCTTACCTTTTTTTTATATTGTATTAATTAACTATATGAAACACGAATTCATTATGTTTTTTATATACTTAATTTTAATGTAGTGTCTACAATAAAATTTTTATTATTATTTTTTTATATAATTGCTAAAAAATTGAGGTACTCAGTTATTAAAAACTTTTTCCATTAAAACATCGTTAGCTGAGAGTTTGTTTCATATATAAAAGCCAGTCATTATATTTTGGCAAAATATGTTTTGAATAAAAAACTTAATAAAAAGAAGCGTATATATACAATACTACATTGCCGAAATATTTTTTTATGTGAAAACATCTTTGTCTTGAACGAGATTAAAGGAGTATATGAATGAGAAGAATCCAGATATTTTAAAGCATTTATTTTTCGACAATTTCAGCAGACAGTAATTGCAGATAGCAATTAAATATAACGGTACAGTCTTAATGAAAAGTGGGTATAGAAAGTTGATGTTAATAGAAATAATTTTATCAAACTCCGCATTTTTCGTTCTCTGTATTTTAAAATCATTTTCATCTAAGACTCCTTTGGTGACTGAAATTTTTATTCTTGTACAATACGTTTGATTTCGCATAACTGGAGTTTTAACCATTTTCAATTTTCTTGTACGTTGGAAACTTTTTTATTATTTAAAATTAGATGCAGTATTTCCATAATAGTAGACAATAAAGAAAAATCAAAACTGTTTACATTTTTAAAATCGAACATCTAGAACTGAGGTTATGAGCGATTTAATATTTTATATTCACATCTGCTTCTTTACAGAATAGTTTTTAATGCGGTTTTGAAGTTATGCGATACATACTTCATGCAAATTCGGGGTTTCCCCGTTGTATATACATATACAAGCTGCAAGTTGTTTAAACAATTTTGAGTTTAAATTATTATATTTTTTAAAATTTATATTTTTTAATTTAAAAGTTTCAATTTTAGACTGTTTAAATCATGTATCTACTATCACTGAAATAAGACTACCAACTTTAGATGCTTGCTGGAAAACAGCTTGGCCTGGATGTGTTGTAAACAGTGCAACCATTCAAACGTCGACGTTATCAGCTGAAATCATTACTTTGGCACATGAAATTGGTGGAGAAGGTTTTGATACATTCAGAATGATGTCGACGAATTGTTTGTGGATAATGCCTTAAGTGACGATGATAGTATTGGTATGACTTTAGATATCGACGAAGATCCAGAAAACGATAGTGAAGCGGAAGAAAAACCTGTCCTCCAATTTATTGAAGGTCTTCAACTTTGCAATAAACTGGAAAATCATTTTCTTGTCCATGATACAAACTCTGAGCGAACCTTAAAATTCCAGTATGTGCTGAATAATTGTATGTCTGGATATTACGATAAAAAATTAGTAAAATCGTCATCGCAAAGTTTAATCACTGATTACATAGTGAGAGGAAAAAAATTAACACAGAACGAGGGTGAAGTTGACAATAATTCTGTATGTGAAGAACCATTTGTATTTACTATGCAGATCTGATGCACTGATCTTTTCTAGTGATGAAAGTGATTTCGCACCAGTTCCCAAATGGTGCCGAACATTGTCGGATAGTGACGATAATTATTATGAAAAAATGCGAAAAGAATTGTTACTTGTCAATAAAATTAAATGAGTAATGTTTTAAAACAAACTTATTTTAAATTTAATATCAATTTCTTTCAGATTTTCGAAGCAATTTTTTAGGCATTCTTATATTCCTGAATTTTCATAAGCTTTTTTATGCGACTTTAGGTGTATTTTAACTCATTATTTTGGTTTTATGCGATTTTAGAAAATTATGGAATGTATTCCTACTTTTTCAACATAAGTCAATTTTTTTGTGCGATTTTCTTACATGTGATTTTCTATGGAACGTATCTACCGTTATTTTAAGTTTTATATCAATTTCTTTCAGATTTTTGAAGGATTTTTTAAGTATTTTTATTTTTCTGAATTTTTATACATTTTTTTTATGCGATTTTGGATTTATTTTAACTTATTATTTTAGTTTTATGCGATTTTAGAAAATTATGGTACGTGCCCCTATTTTAACGTAAGTTAAGTCTTTTTTGTGCAATTTTTTTATATGCGGTTTTCTGTAAAACGTATCTATCGCATAAAAAGAGACTTGACTGTACTTAGTCTACTGGGAACAAATTTATTATAAATACCACTTCAATAAAGAAATTTTATATAACGTTTCAGAAAATGCGGTAACGCGAAATTTATCGTAAAATGTATAAAGTACAGTATAACGTATGCAGTATTAAGTACTTATCACCCAGCTCGCCCCGTGCGGAAAAATGTCGCCAATCAAGATTAACCTTGATATTTCAACATCAAGGCAATGTTGATTGTTTTTTTTTTCGAACATTATAAGAGCGTATTATATCGTTTATGAAACGATGTATGCAGAAAAAGATCAGAAAAATGGTCAAACGGTTTTATCCTCCATCGTCACAACATTCGCTGCCACACATCGCTTTTAATGTGGCAATTTTTGTCGCATAAAACAATTACGACGTGTCCTTATTCACCTTATTCACAAGATTTGGCACCGTGCAACTTCTGGCTTTTCCCCTAAATGAAAATGTTAAGGAAGTGGAAGTGTTCAGGTAATTCCGAAGATCGAAGTAGCCACCACGACGCAATTAAAGGCGCTCGCGAAGGATGTCAAATACTGATTTGAACAGTGACAAGAAAGCTGGAATAAATGTGGGATAAACGGGTAGGGGCAGACGGGGGGAGTAATTTGAATCAGATTAATTGTAATTTGTATTTTATTTCAATCTAATTTGTTTTATTTGATCATTCACCAGTTTTGTTTCATGCATATATATATATATATATATATATATATATATATATATATATATATATATATATATATATATATATATATATATATAATTACACGTTTCAGGCCTGTAACTAAATCATCACATTAGAGGGGACAAACTTTTTTATGTCAAAATTGTTGGAGATTACAGTGGAAACACGCTTAGAGAAACGATTTATTTTGGGCGTAGAAACGTTTTTAATCATCAAGTAAACCCATTAGGAAGATTTTCCATGATTTTCAAATCTCCCAAAATCGCAGATTTTGTTAGTGGCGGCAAACGGAGAATCCAGGACGAGGAAACGGAGCAACCAGTAGGGCAATGCCGCTCCTGCCCCACCCCTGACTACAGACCTGACATATTTTATGAGAATTAGTTTAGCATATAGAGAGTATTTATTTAACGTTGGAAAAACGTTAAATTTGTTAATATAATTTAATTACTTAGAACGTAACAATATATATATATATATATATATATATATATATATATATATATATATATATATATATATATAATCGTATGTGTACAATATCGAAATATACATATGAATTTATATGCAAAAACGTACATAGTACGTGAATAGGAATACATTTGTGTCTATATTAACATGTGTAAATATTCATATGGAATATTTCAGTCACTGTTTACAGATTATCGACGTTTCGGCTTTTTAACTACCAATGCGTAAGTGAATGACAAATTGAAGTATTCTAAAAGAAAGTTCAATAGGTGGCATAGGCTGCTGAGGTGTTCATGTGATAACGTTACATTATATACGTGGATGACGTATGTAATTACAATAACCTAAGTTTATAAAGGTTTATGAACAGCAGTGTTCATATTCATTATCCGATCTCTGGTGTTCAACGTATTTAGATCAAATCTTCATAATTAAGTGGTATAAAATATAGTGTTAGTGTACACGGTTATATCCTATTGTGTTATTAAAAATTATATACTGTCAATTGTGTGTAAGTTATCGTTGTGAGAGTTTCAAGTTGGAAAAAGCAAGTTAATTTCATGTAAGTATTAGAAATATTTATTTTTTCTATTTTTGAATATAATGGGTTCTTTTTTGTTTAATAATGTATTTTATTGAATCTTTGTAACCGCATAATCTTCATTATTAAGTCAATAACTTGGAGTAAATTCTATTATTTTATTTCGTTTTACCATTGATGTATTTGTGTTCCCTTATTGAAATATTAGTATGTGAATTGTTTGAAATTTTAAATATTCTTATATTATTTTATTGATAGTTTTCATATATTTAATAATTACAATATTTTTTAAGTAATAGTTCATCGGTCTTCTGCTTTATATAGGTCAAGTGCAGATCAAGACATCACCTCATATTTGACCTTGTTAAGTTCAACGTTTTGCATAAAATTATTAACGTAAAATACAAATTATCTAAATTAATTTTCAGAATGTAATAAGTTTTTGTACATATAATTCATTGTGTTAATTTTGAAATTACCAAATATTATGCACAAAATGTTTGATAATTTATTTAAAAAAAAGAAAGTAGACAAGCATTTGAATAATTTAGCAAAAAAATATGCATGGTATTTGTGTCAAAGTGTGCATATAGGTTAGTTTTTCAGCTATATGATATTTAATTTTCTATGGAAGTAATCGAATAAATGTGTATGAAAGTACGTATATATGAATGTTTTTTATGTATGTGTGTGTATATATATATATAATATGTGTATATATATATATATAACAATTATTCATAATAATAATCTCTATACAGGCGCTAATGATCTTAGTTGTCGACGCGCCCCTAAAAGTCAAATAACCAACCAGCTTAATGAACCGTATTCAAAATAATTCAGTTTTATTTCCAAATTTCATTTTATAGTTCAAGAAATTTATAGATAATGTTGATTAATTTTAACTTCATATTAATTTTTTTTATAAATCTAGATATCACCACATAATTGACCTTGTTTAACTAAGTATATAAAATAAAATTATAAATTCAGTGTTGTAAAAGTATTAAAATATTTTTTTTGCTCAGTTGTACTTGCTAATTTTAAAATAAGACATTTTATAAAAGAGATATTAACCGAGAATATTTGTTGTATACAAAAGGTACTTAT
>CM068316.1:25796605-25799105 GCA_034766995.1 Acanthacorydalis orientalis
TTATATTTCGAATAAATCCCAATTTGAACAAGTCATCGTAGAAGAATGGCAAAATATAGGATCAGATAGGGACTCGAACGTCGTATAGGAATACGACGTTCGAGTTCCTCGTATAAGTGTTCAATCGGATTAAGATCAAGAGATTGTGGGGGAGTTGGCAAGACGTGGGGAATGTTGTAAATGATCCACAATCGAACATCAAACGCTGTATGTTTCGTGTCATTGTCATGTTGGAAATAGAAATTTTCCTCTAAATCCAGTTTTTATACACTTTTCTTTAGGTTTTCTTTTAATATGTTTAAATAAGCAACATTGTCTATTGTTTGTTCAATAAAAACTAATTCACCTGTACCCGATGCAGCCATACAGCCCCATACCATAACTCCTCCACTGCTGTACTTTACTGTACTTTCAAGATTTTTTCATCCAATTCTTTATTGAGTTTTCTCCACACTAATGTTATGCCGTCACATTGAAAAATATTGAATTTACTTTCATCCGAAAACAGTACTTAGGTCCAAAATTGATCAGGCTTAGTTTTGTATTGCTTTGCAAATTCTAATCTCTTTTTTACCTTACTTACAAGAGGTTTTCTTTCTAGCGACTGTTTGTTTAATCCCAGCACGATGTAGGCTTCTGCATACTGTTTTCGGATGTACTACTTTGTTAAATTCTTCTCTGATTTGTGCAGAACCTTCTTAAGTTAACTTCGGATTTTTTTTTATTTTCTGACAATAATAGCTTCTTCTCTTGTACTAAGTATTCGCCTCCGACCACTATGTGGACGACTTTGTAATTTTTCACTATTCGCAAAACGTTTTACGATTCTGCAAACTAGTATAACTGCTTCTTCCAGTTATTTTTCCATTTTCACTGAAGGTTTTATTTTGTTTTCGTAAACGTAAAATGGGTTTTCTTTCAGCTTCAATGATTTCTTTTCCTCTACGACCCATTATTAAGCAAAGGCCACAAAACTACTGAACTAAATATAAATACGAGGGTGGTCCCAGAAGTACACGGCCTGACCTAGAGATGGCGGTAGTTGTTTGAAAAATATCACTGTATTAGAAAGTACACAATCTATAAAGCATATGTTTCAAGTTTGAGGACACCACGTTGTTTAGTATTTGTTTGGCGGCCATCAATAGTGAACGTTTTCAGTGAATTTGTGAAAATGGAGAAAATTGGTCATCGTTACGTGATACAATACTTTTATTTGAAAGGCCTCAGCCCAACCAATATAAAAGATGAACTGGATTCTACTCTGGGTGAGTCTGCTCCTTCGTTTACAACAGTGAAATATTGGGTAGCAGAGTTTAAACGAGGCCGTACGAGCTGCCAAGACGAGCATCGCAGTGGTCGACCAAATGAGGTGACGACTCCAGAAATGGTGAAGAAAATCCACAAAGCGGTACTGGATGATCGTCGACTGAAAGTGCGCGAGCTAGCAGACATAGTAGGCATTTGAAAAAGTGCTGTACATCGCATATTATCTGAAAATTTGGACATGAGAGAGCTGTGTGCAAGATGGGTGCCGCGTTTGCTCACACTCGAGCAAAAACAGTGTCGTGAAGATGTTTCAATTGAGTGTTTATCGAAGTTTCACAGCAACAAAGCAGAATTTTTGCGCCGTTTCATAACCATGGATGAAACATGGGTCCATCACTTCACACCCGAGACAAAAGAACAATCAAAACAATGGACTGAAAAGGGAGAATCGGCTCCAAAGAAGGCGAAGACCGTTTCATCTGCAGGCAAGGTCATGGCGTCGGTTTTTTGGGATGCGCGTGGGATAATTTTCATTGACTATCTTGAAAAGGGAAAAACTATCAACGGCGAGTATTATGCGAACTTATTGCAACGTTTGAGCGAAGAAATCAAGCAAAAACGGCCGCATTTGGCTAAGAAGAAAGTGTTGTTTCATCAAGACAATGCACCAGCTCACAAATCCGTTATTGCAATGGCCAAAATTAATGAATTAAAGTTTGAATATGCTACCTCATGCACCCTATTCGCCAGATTTAGCCCCCTCGGATTATTTTCTGTTCCCAAACTTGAAAAAATGGCTCAGTGGTCAAAGATTTCCCAACGATGAAGAAGTGAAGTCGGCAGTTAATGGGTATTTTAAGGAGCAAGACAATTTTTATTATAAAAAGGGTATCGAACTTATTGAACATCGACGGGAAAAGTGTATAGAGCTGAAAGGAGATTATGTTGAAAAATAAATATATTTTTTTCCAAAATTTTTGTGTTTTCTTTGTTGGGTCGGGTACTTCTGGGACCACCCTCGTGTATATATATATATATATATATATATATATATTGTCCTCGTATTGTCTATGCAATATTAACGAGAATGACTGTTAAGTGCATTATAAAGGGGATTTCCCCAATTTGTTGTTTCAAAAGGGAATTTGTACAGGTTTTAAAACGCTTAAACAATTTTGTGTGAAAAAATATGTCCAAGCAAAAATATAGTTTATAATGTAAACGTATATAT
>CM068316.1:25804105-25806605 GCA_034766995.1 Acanthacorydalis orientalis
GATGCTCGCTGGACGGAAATTTTGATCCGATGAAGAGGTAATCGCCGAAACTGAAGCCTAACTAAAGTTCTTTCACTAAAAATGCTATAACTCAGATACTAATAGTGCAACAGCTGTCAAATTTATACACGCGTCTTTTGAAGGTTAGGGCTAACTAAAAATCATATGGATTTGATACTAGTAGCGCCATCTATGTGTCAGCCTTACGAACTTTTCAGCCCACCTGTTAGGTTGGTGCAAACATAATTGCGATTTTTACGAATCGAGTATAAAGACGCATATATCAGTTTAAATTTATATTTATGAATCATAATAATTGCCATTGCCCTGCACACATTTCTCTCAACGGGAAACGAGTTTCTTTATTCATACAAGATAGAATTTTGGAGTCTTGGAATTAACGAATTCATCGAAAGTGCCTTGAGCTGATACTTGGTCTTTGAAAACCTTCTCTCGTAGGAAATTACTCAAATATTTAAAAAAATGAAAATCTGTCGGAGACAGTTCCAGAGAATAAGATGGGCGAAGGATGGTTTCATAACCCAGTTCATTTCATTTTTTTTTAGTCATTTGTGAGACATGTGGTCGGGCGTTGTCATGAAGAATAATTAGTCATTTTCGACTGACTAGTGCTGGCCGTAAACGATGCAATTTCTCATGCATTTTTTCAATTTCCTGACCATATTTTCCGGCTCTTATTGTTTCACCAGGATTTAAGAAGTTGTAGTGAATGATGCCATGTGCCGACCACCAAACAGTGACCATTATCTTTTTTTCATGAATCTTCAGTTTGGGAAACTGTTTTGGTGCTTCTCCTCGGTATGTGCACTGAGATGGACATTTCCGATTGTTTTAGAGAATCCACTTTTCGTCACATGTGACAATGTGATCAAAAAAGGGATCATTTTTGTTACACAAAAGAAGCCGAGAGCAGACTTCATATCGATGAATTACTTGATGTTCATCTAGCTTTTTTGTTTTTCCAATTAGGCTTAAATATCGAACAACTGTTGAATGATCAACGTTTTCTTCTGCCACCTCTAGATTTGTTTACGTTTGTCCGCTTCTTTAATGATTCTTAAATCATTATTGTTTTTAGCTGAAGGACGTCCACGATCCTCATCATCATCAGAGGCTTTCGTTTCCATTACGAAATTTTTGGATCCAGTGTTGAGTACGTTTATTAATTGATTTTTCGCCAAAAACAAATTTGCTATTTCGTGCAGTGTCTGTTGCTTTGTCCCAACTTAGCTCATTCAACAAAATCGCGCGAATTTGCTTTTTTTCCATGACTAATTTAAGACGTTATATCCAACAATACTAAAGAATGAAAACAATAGACATAAACTGAAATCAGTAGTGCTAATTCCATTGTTTACAATGATGTATCACATGACTGTAACAAAAGATAATAGTAACTAGAAAAATCGGCGCCAAACTTAAAATGATAAAAACCGCAATTATTTTTGCATCAGCGTAATAAAATGCGATTTCTAATGGCGTGTAATGTAAAAACCAATAACTGATAATATATAATACTGTCCCATATTGAGCCATTGATTTCTTTTAAGTTTTATAGAAATAAATATTTTCTATTATTTTATTCATCTTTCTGTATTACATAAAATAAAGGCACCGGCATTCAGTTGAAAACATACTAAAAACAACAATTTGTAAATCACCAAAAAAGTTTCAATTTAATCTATTTCAGAGGATATGCAGACTTAGATTACGCTTTCTTTAATTCCAGTTCGTTTATGGATACGTATTGTTTCATAATTGAAACAGCAGACCATTCAAAAAATGGAAGTCATTCTTTATGATACATGGAGTCTTTTTTAATTGCTGCATAATCAAATCCAGTCTCTTGTCAAACTCATTTATTACAAAAATTACTTGCCAAGAATCACTACATAAAGTTTTCGTTTCAGACTTTTAGAGTTCTAAAGTTTCTTCTTTTTTTGTTATCGTTAGTTTTTTTCGCTTTTGTTTTGACCTTTTTAAACAGCTTTCAAGCAAAACTTGATTAAACTATTGTTTATAAGGTGATTTGATAAAGGATTGGTTACTATTTTTTATATTTGCCTGAGTTTCATTTGTATTATTGTTTAGATGGTAAATATGTAGATACACTTTAAAATTTTTAAGATAGAATGTTAAAATATAGAGGGCTAGCATTGTGAAATTCTATCTTATATTAGCACCTACCAAATATCCCATATTAGATGACATACATTTTTTGTAAATAATTGTTGATCTAAAATAAATACCAAAATAGATAAAATCTTTGTTTCTATTTATTATTATTATTCTATACATTTTCTAGATTATCTGGAATCGCTTTTGTATTTTTATTCAGTAAAATATTCGTGAAACATAAAAAAGAACATCTAAAAATCACCGATCTTGCTTGAAATTGAATTTTTATGGACTAGTGACAACAACTTTCTATTAATTTTTTCGAATATTTATTTTCTTTGGAAAATTAAAAAAAAATGCA
>CM068316.1:25811605-25846605 GCA_034766995.1 Acanthacorydalis orientalis
CATCACTTCTTCATCGTTGGGAAATCTTTGACCACTGAGCCATTTTTTCAAGTTTGGGAGCAGAAAATAATCCGAGGGGGCTAAATCTAGCGAATAGGGTGCATGAGGTAGCAATTCAAACTTTAATTCATTAATTTTGGCCATTGCAATAACGGATTTGTGAGCTGGTGCATTGTCTTGATGAAAAAACACTATTCTTAGCCAAATGCGGCCGTTTTTGCTTGATTTCTTCGCTCAAACGTCGCAATAAGTTCGCATAATACTCGCCGTTGATAGTTTTTCCCTTTTCAAGATAGTCAATGAAAATTATCCCACGCGCATCCCAAAAAACCGACGCCATGACCTTGCCTGCAGATGAAACGGTCTTCGCCTTCTTTGGAGCCGGTTCTCCATTTTCAGTCCATTGTTTTGATCGTTCTTTTGTCTCGGGTGTGAAGTGATGGACCCATGTTTCATCCATGGTTATGAAACGGCGCAAAAATTCTGCTTTGTTGCTGTGAAACTTCGCTAAACACTCGATTGAAACATCTTCACGACACTGTTTTTGCTCGAGTGTGAGCAAACGCGGCACCCATCTTGCACACAGCTTTCTCATGTCCAAATTTTCAGATAATCTGCGATGTACCGCACTTTTTGAAATGCCTACTATGTCTGCTAGCTCGCGCACTTTCAGTCGACGATCATCCAGTACCGCTTTGTGGATTTTCTTCACCATTTCTGGAGTCGTCACCTCATTTGGTCGACCACTGCGATGCTCGTCTGGGCAGCTCGTATGGCCTCGTTTAAACTCTGCTACCCAATATTTCACTGTTGTAAACGAAGAAGCAGACTCACCCAGAGTAGAATCCAGTTCATCTTTTATATTGGTTGGGCTGAGGCCTTTCAAATAAAAGTATTGTGTCACGTAACGATGACCAATTTTCTACATTTTCACAAATTCACTGAAAACGTTCACTATTGATGGCTGCCAAACAAATACTAAACAACGTGTCGTCCTCAAACTTGAAACATATGCTTTATAGATTGTGTACTTTCTAATACAGTAATTTTTCAAACAACACCGCCATCTCTAGGTCAGGCCGCGTACTTCTGGGACCATCCTCGTGTATATATATATATATATATATATATATATATATATATATATATATATATATATATATACAGACTTTTCCAATAAGAGCGCAATTTATTAATTTGAAATAAAACAGAATTTACTGTAAAATTTCAAGTTTCTTTATTGTAAATATTAGCTTGGTGTCAAAATAATTGCCGTTTTACATATCGAGTATAAAAACGCGTATATCAGTTAAAAATTATATTTATTAATAAAAATAAAAACCATTGGTGTGTGCACACATTTCTACCAACGGGAAACACGTTTTTTGTTCCTACAAGATAGAATTCTGGAGTCCTGGAATTAACGAATTCATCGAAAACGCTTTGAGCTGATACTTGATCTTTGAAAACCTCTCGTAGGAAATTACTCAAGTGTTTAAAAAATGATTATCTGTCTGAGACAGGTCCGAAGAATATGGTAGGTGAGGTATGGTTTCATAACCCAGTTCATTTAATTTTTTAAAGTCGTTTGTGAGACGTGTGGTCGGGCATTATCATTAAGAAGAATTGATCCTTTTCGATTAATTAATACTGGCTGTAAATGATGCAACTTCTCATGCATTTTTTTTTTAATTTCCTGACAATATTTTTCTGCACTTATTGTTTCACCAGGTTTTAAAAAGTCATTGTGAATGATGCCACTTGCCGACCACCAGACAGTGACCATAATATTTTTTTCATGAATCTTCGGTTTAAGAAACTATTGGTGCTTCTCCTCGGTCTATCCACTGCGATGATCGTTTTTAGATTGATTTAGAGAAATCACTTTTCATCACGTGACAATGCGATCAAGAAAGGGATCATTTTTATTACGCAATATAAGCGCAGAGCAGACTTCGTATCGTCGAATTGCTTCATTTTCATTTAGTTCATACGGCATCCATTTATCCAGCTCGTTTGTTTTTCCAATTAGGCTGAAATATCGAACAACTGTTGAATGATCAACGTTGAGTTCTTCTGTCACCTCTCGAATTGTTTTACGTGGGCCCGCTTCAATAATGGTTTTAAAATCATTATTGTCTATAGTTGAATGACGTCCATGACCCTCCTCCTCACCAAGGATTTTGTTTCCATTACGAAATTTTTGGAACCAGTTGAGCTGTACGTTCACTAATTGACTTTTCGCCAAAAACAAATTTGATATTGCGAGCAGTTTCTGTTGCGTTAAGTCCCAATTTAAACTCATACAATAAAGTCTCGCGAATTTGCTTTATTTCTATGGCTAATTTAAGAGGTTATATCCAACAATACTAAAGAATGAAAACAATAGACATAAGCTGAAATCAGTAGTGCTAATTTCATTGCTTACAATGTGATCATATGACTATAACAAAAGATAACAGTAGTTAGAAAAATCGGTACTAAACTTAAATTGATAAAAAACGTAATTATTTTTGCACCACCCTTATATAATAGCTAGGAGTATGCCATTTAAAAATGAAAAATTAGTATTGTGTAAGTGACAGTCACGTTCTTTCTTACAAATAACATTTTTTTGTTAATTTTTTTAATAACATCCTTACATACTGGTGCTCTATGTCACCAGTTACTCTTCGCCAAATGCACTTTCACGAACCATTCAATTTTTTATTCAGAACAACCACTACGAACATGGTGTTGATGTTTGTTTTTTTATCTTTAACCGATCTCATTAAATTTACTCACTAGTCAAAGAATTGTTGATTCAGATGGACGAGTATATCGAGAATAAGTATCGCTTAATTTAAAAAAAATGTATTTTTTATAGACCGAACATTTTCATTATACAATTGTATTATTTCAGTGGGTTGTTTTGTTGTATACGAAGCCATAACCAAAAATGGCAATGTCAAAATTTAGCAAATGTTGAAACAATACAGACAACAATTTGACATCTGTGAAATATAACATATATATATATATATATATATATATATATATATATATATATATATATATATAATATAATATATTTGCTTCATACAAAAATATTATATAGCTTCTTTTTTTAAATTTTGTCTTATATACAGAATATTTGCTGTAGAAAACGATCAGAAAAACTTTTATTTTAATGTGTTCAATTACAGTATATAAAAAATAAAGTAGTTGTAGTTCAAATTAGTTTCAATATTAACAGAAAACAATGAATTAAAAAAGTTATTGACAAAAATTAATCTCATAAAAATGATAAGATAGTTCCTAAGCTATATATATATAATATTTGCTTCATAAAAAAATATTATATAGCTTCTTTTTTTAAATTTTGTCTTATGTACAGAATATTTGCTGTAGAAAGCGATGAGCAAAACTTGTTTTAAATGTCCAATTACAGTATATGCAAAATAAAGTAGTTGTAGTTCAAATTAGTTTCAATAATAACAGAAAACAATGAATTAAAAAAGTTATTGACAATTATTAAATTAATCTCGCACTAATGATAAGATAGTTCCTAAGCAATAACAGCATAAAATTATATTTCTTATCTGCCTAATATTTTGCGGGGTACTGTTAGGTATAGATTATCAACTAGTGTGTTCTCTAGACCTTGGAAAACAAATTTATTCAAAACTTTCGGTTGGATTTTAGACCACTTCTCATGAAATACATTTCACAAGTATGTTTTTAATTAAAGTAAATTATTGAGTTTGTTTTTCCAATTCGTACTACATATTCTTAAACGATTTTATATCTGAGAACTGTGAAAATGCTTTTAGTTGATTCTGTATTTGATTAAGTAATTGAAATTTAACATTTTATGCAGTTTGTAAAAAATATATTTAAAAACCGAATTTATCCGTAGTGTTTTTGGAAAAAAGACAAATTTATTCATACCTCATTACGGAATTTATAAAGGGTAATGATTCAGCTACATTGGCAGCTAAATACCCATAGACTGTAATTGCACTATCTATATGTTTTATAATTCTGCATTTTCGTGGTTCCAAACAGTTCTGTTCGAGCCAAAAAAGTTCAATTTCCTCTCGTCACTAAATACGAGACCCTTTTCCAGAAATTTTCATTCATTATTAAGGGGACCCGGTGGTCTAGCGGCCTAAAATTTAAGCTATTTTAAAAAAATTTTTTCTATATGAGGGTAATGAATAATGCTTTCAAATTTTTTTACACTTATTCTATTACTAATAAACTACACAAAAATGAAAATAAAGACAAAAAAAAAATTTTTTTTAAATTAGAAAAATGATGCTGAAGTCTCCCTCTCTAAAAAAATGGAATTGCGTGGTGAATGATGATTTATCTCTCCCTCTGATCTGAAATAAAACAATTGACGAATTTTTAATTAGTATAAGTATAGCTATCGCAGGAAGTAGAATAAAAAAAAAATTGACAAAATGGCGCGTAGTCAAAAGTGCAAGTTTGAAAACGACCAGTATTTTTGAATGTTTTGTTAATAAAAAAAATATAAATATTTTACGGAAACTATTAGTTTTACTTCCAGCGAGAGCTAGAACTATTCAGAATAACATATTAAAATTTCAGACAAATCGGTCAACTAGTTTTTTTTTCTGGCCCCCGCAGGACGAAAAAAAGTAGTTTCGAGATAAACGCGTTTAAAGTTTCAACTGCTCCACTTATTCTTCTACCTACCTGACTTTCTAATGGGCTGTAGATCCTGAAATACTCTGAATTTCGTCATCAAATTTTAACAGTATATTTTTAAGATACTATACTTTCGAAAAAAAAATCGATTTTTCGAAAATTCTAGACCACTGGGTCCCCTTAAATATTTTAACAAGTTTGATTCGTTTTTTGCCTGTCCACTATGGTTTCATATCCTGTTTTCCTAGTTTTTCGCCTGAAATATAAGTATTTCGAACACTTTGGGCATAATTAAAAAAAAAACATTTCTTTTGACCAACTCATTCATTTGGCAGTTAAAAATTGTATGGTGGATGTTCATTTTTGTGCCAAAAAGTGTTTTTTTTTATATTTTCTATTATTAGTGAATGGAATTATTTTGTTTTAAATACATTACATTGAAGTATATTGAAAACAAGTGTTTGTCTGTTTTCTGGTTACAAATATTTTGTTAATAATTCTAACTTTTTTAAAAATGTCAATTTATTTCACATTTTATTGAAAATCATGTCCCTGAAGACATGAGGTAGTTTTACTTTTCTCCATTCTTCGGTTAGTATTTTACAAAAGTCCTGCTGTGATGTGGACACATCTTTCGAACATTTCAGTTAAGCTCATCCCACAAGAGTTCTATAGAATTTACTGAAGAGGCCAAACCATCATTTTAAGATTTTCATTTATTTCCGTTTGCTTCAAGAAGCTTATACCTAATTTGGATGTTTGTTTGGTATCATTGTCCTGTTGAAAAACTAATCTTTCCCCAACAATTCTTGCTCCGGACAGCAAAGTATGCTTCTTCAATATATCCTTGTAGTGCTCCTTATTTAATTTCTTTTCGATTTTAACAAGATGCGTTAAAACAGTGCCCGTATTTTGCGGGCACTGTTTTAAGGACACACCATCACATATCCCCCACCATGTGGACCAACGGATGGAATTGCACATTGATTTGACACTTGCTTTTTAGCTGATCTGCGGATAAAGACACGTCTCCTTGAACTAAAAACATCAAATTTTGATTCATCACTCCATAGAACTTTTTTCAAGTCAGTGGTGACCCAGTTTTCGTGTTGTTGTGCCCATTAAAGCTGAGTAAGGGTTTTCATACAGCAATCCTTCCATACAAGCCATCCTTATGTTACCTTCGTTTAACAATTGAAACACAGGCTTTTGTCGATTGTCGTTAACTTGTATTGTTATTTCTGGTGCTGTTAAGGGGACCTGGTGGTCTAGCGGCCTAAAATTTAAGCTATTTTAAAAATTTTTTTTCTATATGAGGGTAATGAATAATGCTTTCAAATTTTTTTACACTTATTTTATTACTAATACACTACACAAAAATGAAAATAAAGACAAAAAAAAATTTTTTTTAAATTAGAAAAATGATGCTGAAGTCTCCCTCTCTAAAAAAATGGAATTGCGTGGTGAATGATGATTTATCTCTCCCTCTGATCTGAAATAAAACAATTGACGAATTTTTAATTAGTATAAGTATAGCTATCGCAGGAAGTAGAATAGAAAAAAAAAATTTGACAAAATGGCGCGTAGTCAAAAGTACAAGTTTGAAAACGACCAGTATTTTTGAATGTTTTGTTAATAAAAAAAATATAAATATTTTACGGAAACTATTAGTTTTACTTCCAGCGAGAGCTAGAACTATTCGTAATAACATATTAAAATTTCAGACAAATCGGTCAAGTAGTTTTTTTTTCTGGCCCCCGCAAGACGAAAAAAAGTAGTTTCGAGATAAAAGCGTTTAAAGTTTCAAGCAAGTATATTCTCAAGAAACTGACCTGACCTTCTAATGGGCTGTAGATCCTGAAATACTCTGAATTTCGTCATCAAATTTTAACAGTATATTTTTAAGATACTATACTTTCGAAAAAAAAATCGATTTTTCGAAAATTCTAGACCACCGGGTCCCCTTAAGCGTCGATTACGTTTGCTCATTGTCACTGATCTGCGATCTTCTGACGTTGTTATTCTTGGGCTCCCGATTCGTTTTTTGTTTACAATACTCTTACAATCTTTATATTTTTAACTATGCTGTCTACTGTCTTACAGGAAAATTTAAAATTTTTTGCTATTCGACGGTTACTTTGTCCCAACTTATGTTGGGAGATTATCATGCACTGAGGTTTTATCGAATGTTCTCTCACTTTATCCATTTCAATGAAAGATCAAAAGCAAAATTCCAATCTTCAATTTTTTAAACGTTGCACTTATTTCGATGTTATTACTTGATCCTGACAAGCTGGAATGTTTACAAACTATATAGAAAAACAAAGAAATACTTCTATTACAAAATCTACAATAACACATTAATTACCTTGAAAAACCTAGACAACATCTGTTCTTTACTTCACCGCTGAAATTTCCCGGAACCGTCTTTTTAGGAAAAGTTTCGCCTTATTCAATTTCCTATGTTTTTAGTAAAAGATTTATTATTTAAACAATAGAAAATACTCCACAGACAATAATTAAGCACATTAATAAGATACATAACTAGTTTGAACCGAATTATCCCAATTTATTGGGGTGCCTGAATACTTATGAGCGGTAGTGTATGTGTTGTGCGTGTGTGTGTGGTACGTCATAACAGAAGTCCATTTAAATAGTGTTTTGGTAAAACGATTTTATTGGGAATATTATTTTATATAGTGGATTTGATATTATTCGATGATGTTCTTTTCGCGATCGAAATATGAAATCTTAGAAAATTCTAGTTTATTACTGTTTTAATTTTTGTTTCGATCAGATTTTTCAAATATTATATATATATATATATATATATATATATATATATATATATATATATATATATATATATATATATATGGTATATCGAAACTAATTTGTACTACCAACTCCATAAAATATAATTTTAAAATTGATAAATTGTCGCGTGCTTAAAAAGTTTTTGCAGGTTGGCCGAGTTTTTGTAAAAAATCAATTTTTTTATTTACAGATTTATGTGTATATATTCATAAATTTCAAAATGTCTGCAAAACCAATTCGCGAAGCAACAGGAAAAGATCTTCTAAACCGTTTCTTACCACAACATTTAGCGGTTTCAAAATGCCGTTTTGTATCAGTAAATGAAGATACAAAAGTTGCTGATTTAGTAATAGAAAATCCATGGTTATCCACTTCGAAACTAGTTGTTAAACCTGATCAGCTTATTAAACGCCGTGGAAAATTAGGTTTTTTAATTGATTATTAAAAATATATGCTTTATGTTTCATATTTTACTTCGACCTCTTTATATTTTTTGTTTAATATGATACTTATTGTCATTTATATTTCATGATCAAACTTAAGTAAATATTTGATTGTATTTTTATGAAATTTATGTTGAATTCTAATTTAATCTGATTTTTGTTTATGTAATAATAATTCAAAAATCGGAATTTCATAATTTTTAAAAATTAAAATTATCATTTTTTCTTTCTTTTGAAATTTCAATAATAAATTCGTATATTTTTTACTTTAGTTTACGAGAAGTAATAAAAATCTATGAATATTTTTAGGTTTAATTGCTGTGAATAAAGATTTTTTGGAAGTTCAAGAATGGATTTCACAGCGAATGGGAAAAGATCAAAAAATTGGAAGCGCAGTAGGAAAGTTACGCAACTTCATTATAGAACCATTTGTATCTCATAAAGAGGTTTGTATAGTTTTATTACCGTGTAACTTATATTTTAGATCATTTCAATTTATTGTATGTTTTTCTTTTTTTATTAATTTAAGTTTTGAAATTATAAAATAATGACAATTATTTATATGAGTAAGTTCATAATTTAATAAATATCAAGAATATAATTTAGTATATTATAAGAATTTAAAGAGAAAAATGTTTTTTTTAAAAAAAAAAAACAAACGGAACTTTTTTAATAAATAGGAATAGGTCTTGTTTAGAAAAAGGAAAGATAATAATTGAAGTTTTATAAGAATATGATAAAATTTTTCAAGAAATGTGATCACATATTAATTGTAATTATAAATAATAAACGCATGAACAGTCTTATCGACACATTGATGTTCAATTATGTATAGAAATTTGAGAAAAATAATCATCAAGGTTGTAAGAGATATCAATTTGTAAATAATGTTAATCTGGTAAGAAATCTGAAGAATATAAAAAAAAAATTTTTTGAATCTATTGTATACAGAGAGAAAAATATTTACAATTCTAATTTTAATATAAGTTTATACTATTTATATTTAGAACTTTTATTTTTTTTTTAAAAAAAAACATAAAAATAGAAAAGTTCCAAAGTAAATATTGTATGGTTATCTACCAGGTCAGTCCATAAAGTCATACGTAATCTTGAGGATTTTTAAAAAATGCAAATAAAACATTTTATTACTTTAATCAATGATATATTTTCCTTTATTATCAACAACTTGTTGCCATCTTATAGATATTTCTTTAATTCCATTTATGTAAAAGGACTCTGGATCTTTATTGTTTAATTTTTTCCCTAATAAAAAATTCTGAAGAGCCAAAAAAAATGATAATCATTTGGGGCAATACCTGGTGAGTAAGGGGAATAAGGCAGGAGCTCTCAATCAAAGTCTTTAATTTTTTGTAGTGTTGTCGGTGCGGTGTGTGATTTAGCATTATCATGGTGGAATAAAACCTTTTCGATATTCACTAATAGTGGGCGTTTTTTAATCAATGCTGAGTTTAAATGTGAAAGCTTTTGACAATAGACATCTTAATTAATTGTTTGATTTGATTGTAATAGTTCAAAGTGGATGACACCGTACATATCCCACCAAATAGACAAAAGTATCTTTTTTGAATGCAATTCCTCCTTTGTTGTTGCTAAAGGTTTTTCATCTTTATCTCTCCACTATCTTTTTATTACGACATTATGATACAGTATCCACTTTCCATCACCTGTCACAATGTGGTCAAGAACTGATCGTGTTCAAAGTGGGTTAAAAGAGAAGTACAGATCTTTATTCACTGCTGGAAATTGGCTTCCAATAGCTTGTATGGTACCCATTTTCCAAGCTTGGACACCTTTCCTATCTTCCATAGGTGACAAAATACTGTTCCAGGGGATGAATTAAGTCTTTCTGTAATCTGATCTATCATTCGTTTTGGCTCTGAATCTACAAGACTCTTTAGAGCATCGTTATCAAACTTAACAGGACACCTTGACTGAGGCTTATCATTAACACTACTTTGTCCATCGGTGAATCTTTGAAACCATTTCTGAGCAGTCCTTAGATACCATTCTCATTGCAAACACTTAATTTTTTCTGCTGCGGAATTACCTCACTCTCACCATTTAAAAATAAAAAGTATAGAATGTGTGCCATTTGTACTGTTTATCGATATTAATTTTCAGGGGTTCCTATATACATCCGAAAAATCAATGATAAACTGACCACTTGAGTGTACATATCAAAACAAAATACCTCTTCTTTACAAATGAATTAGATATTAATTTTATATCTGATTCATTCAACTAGTATTTAGAAGATCATGTAAAATTTAAAATACATTAGACTTTTAAAAAATAATTTTTACAGAAAAAAATTCAATAATAAAATATTACACATTTAAAATGCATACTAACTTTTAGTTTACTTTTTCTAATTTTCAATTAATTTGTAATACAAAATTTACCAAAAAAAGACCTTGAATCTTTTAGGAAGAAGAAGCTTATATTTGCATATATAGTGAACGAGACCATGACATAATATTATTTACACATGAGGGTGGTGTTGATATTGGTGATGTGGATGCAAAAGCATTACGATATGAGGTTCCAGTATCTGAAAATCCCAGTGTAACTCCTGAACAGGTATATAAAAATGAAACTAATTTTGTACCTTTTTAATCATTTAAATGTATTAATATGTATTTTGCAGATTACAACTGCTCTTTTAGGAGGCATTCCGAGTGTAAAACGTCCAATGGTAGCTGAATTTGTTTGTGCTTTGTACAAGTTATATGTAGATTTATATTTCACTTATTTGGAAATAAATCCTCTTGTTATTACTGACAGGTGAGAATTATAACTCAGTGTGTTTAACACTGACATAATAATAGTAATATGAAATAGTAGTTTGTGTATTCATACATACATTTGTATATTAAAGTAACTATTCACTGACATTTCTTTATGCATCACTATTAGTCAGTGTGTACATACATGAATTTTAATATATATTTTTTTAATTTTCATTTCTAGAAGTATCTATATTTTGGATTTGGCTGCAAAACTTGATGCAACAGCAGATTACTTATGCAAACCACAGTGGGGAGATATTGAATATCCTCCTCCATTTGGACGAGATGCACTGCCAGAGGAAGCGTATATTGCCGATCTTGATTCTAAAAGTGGAGCTTCTTTGAAAGTAAGATCTAAAATCAAACTTTTATAAATTATGGTTCTTAAATTTAGTTGTATTAATGTTATAAAAACATATAAAGATTTGTAATAATAATATCGAATTATAATAATATAGAATTATAATAATATATTAAAATACTCTAAGAAAAATATTGTATTGTTTGTCTTTTTTTGTATTATAAATATTATCAACACATACAAATTATTGATTTGAATTTTACTTACTTTAATATCTTCGTTATTGATAATTATTATAGTAAACAAAGAATATTAAAAATATTAAAATAATAAATGTTATTAATTTTTGTTGTATGTTATTTTAAAAAATAATATTTAGTAAGTATATTTTAAAATATGTGTAAAACATTGTTCAATTGCAGTGAAATAGAGCATAAAAAATAATGAATAAATGTATATATTATTGCATACATCAGTCAATTAAATGTATCATAGTTGTAATTTTTTACTAAATTTGATTTAATTTTGTATATTTGCATTTTTTCTAATAGAGAATGTAATTTTATTTGTTGCTATAAATATCACTCTAATTTAATTTATGAAAAACTAAAATATTTTTTATTTTAGAAAAATTTTTCACATCTGAAATATTAATTATAAATCTTAATATGTTTATTTTTAGCTCACCATTTTAAATAAATCTGGACGTGTCTGGACAATGGTAGCAGGAGGAGGAGCATCTGTAATTTATAGCGACACAATTTGTGATTTAGGTGGAGCTTCAGAATTAGCGAATTATGGAGAATATAGTGGAGCACCTTCAGAGCAACAAACTTACGAGTATGCAAAAACAGTTTTGCAATTAATGACTTCTTCAGTAAAACATCCACAAGGAAAGGTATTTTATATACCTATATTTACATATATAATTCACTCATACATATAATATATGTGGGTGTATATA
Source organism: Acanthacorydalis orientalis (assembly GCA_034766995.1). Classification (NCBI taxonomy): domain Eukaryota; kingdom Metazoa; phylum Arthropoda; class Insecta; order Megaloptera; family Corydalidae; genus Acanthacorydalis; species Acanthacorydalis orientalis. The sequence continues at coordinate 25,823,597 of CM068316.1, forward strand.
TATACACACACACACACATACAACACACAGTCGTAAATATTTATATATTTGCAAATATTCTCATACATAATAAAAAAAATGTGTATTTTATTTTTATATCAGGTATTAATTACTGGAGGCGGTATTGCTAATTTTACAAATGTAGCAGCTACTTTTAGAGGTATTATAAGAGCTTTACAAGAATATCGAGAAAAATTAATTGATCATAATGTCAGTGTTTTTGTTCGTAGAGCTGGTCCTAACTACCAGGTAATTAAAACTTCAGTTTCAAGTAACATTAATACTATTTACATATGTATTTATGTAGAAAAGTAAATTATAGACACATACATTTTTTATAATTTGATTTTTTTGTGTATTTTTATTTAAATTTTGTAAGATTTAATGATTTCCTGTTATTACATGAACTATAAGTATATGGAGTGTGAGTGGTATTCGAGGACATATTTGCTAATTTAATAAAAAAAACTCCAACCGATCAAAAATCAAAAATATTTTAATAAAAATTTGTGTGTATGTTCTCGCTAAGCTTTTGTATTAGATTATTCTATGAATTCGCCTTTGGCTTTGGATGACTACTTTAATGCGGGACCAAAATCGTTGACATGTCTACACTAAATGGGCGTTCTTCATTTTTGACATCACCTGGATAATGGTGGTTTTCAACGAATCATGGTATTGTGATGATTTCGATTAGTCTCCCTATCAACAACGCTCCAAACATAGTAGTCCATGGGATTTAAATTTGGTGAGTTTGGAGACCACATGTTTGGTGTTATATGATTGTATAGATTGTCTGACGTTCATTCTTGAGTTACCTGGGTTTTGTGAGAAGGTGCTGAGTCTTGTTGAAACACGTATGGCCTTCCATTATATACTCCATCTATTCAGGGCTTAACAACTGTCTCCAGAACTAATGTATCCAGCAGCAGTAATTCTAAGATCCTGTGGAAACTTATAAGGTGGCATGGCATGACCTTTATTACTCACTGCTTCTAAAACCATTACCGTTGTTGGAAACTTAGTGTACATCACTTTGGGAGCATCAGAATTATATGCACATAACCATCTGTTATTTCTCCTGTTAGACTTTTGGTCCTAGTCGAAATTTTTCTCATCAGAGAAGAATCAAAGTATGTCCTGTTCGTGAAGGTTTTTAATCTTGTTAAGTAACTGCTTGGCACGGATCAAGTGATTTTCCTGTGTCTTTGCAGGCATGAATTGACCTTTCCTCAATGCATACGACTTTTATCAGATGTCCTTGTACACCAAAGTTCTAATAGTCCGCTCCAATACCTAAAAGTTCTTTGGCAATAGCCCTTATTGACTTTCAGGGATCATTGTCAGTAATGTTTTGAACCTGTTGGATGAATTGTTGTGCCGTTATGATGTCTGAATGTTTAGAATATTTTTTTCTCTTTGATACAGTTGAAACATCCTCACCAGAGGCTTCCAATTCCATGCGAACTTCGTGTACAAAAGATCTTGCAACATTTAAAAAGTTATCAATTTCTAAATCGCCGTGTGCTGCGCATATGGCAACAATGACTGTATGTCTTTTCATTTCTTGTGTTAGCCTTTTATCTGCCATGGTGAATTTCTAACCTTAAAAATAAGTGTCTTTAAATACCACTTGCACCCTGTATATTTAATTTGTATTGAACTTCCTGATGTGTCAATGTAATGAATTAGAAAATATAATAATAAATTAAAATATAAAATAAATGTTTCAAGTTAAGTAAAGATATTCATATTGTAAATGATAACAAAATAATGTTTGTTTCATATTGATTTCAATTATAGGAAGGATTACGTCGAATGAGGGAAGTCGGAGGTTTGTTAGGAATTCCAGTTTATGTTTTTGGACCGGAAACACATATGACAGCTATTTGTGGCATGGCTTTAGGTACAAGACCAATTGCACAACCAAGTACAATCACAGATGCAGCTACTACAACTGCTACTTTCCTTCTTCCTTCTGGTCAACAAACATCAGTTGATACAAATACAGTAAGTTTTATGTTTTTTATTATTTTTTTAAATTTTTTTCATAAATTATCATATAGATTTTAACTAAAAATTATGAACAAATATAAATAAACATTTTGGTAGAAAGAATTAAAAACTATTGAAGAAAATAAGTCTTGTCAAATATTGAATAATAGGTACATACACACAAACATATATACATTATTATGTTGTTATATATCTAATTATTAAATAAGAATTTTTATCACAATATATATATATATATATATATATATATATAAATAAATATAACTGCACATATATGTTGCGATGAAAATTTTATTTATTTATATTTTTTTTATTAAAAAGCAATTCAAAAATTCACATTAATTGTAAACAACTAAAGAGTGTGATTATATTCTATTATCAAACAAAATATAAGTGAAAATTAAACGACATTAAATCTTGAGTATTAGAGTATTAAGAAATTATAGAATATTGTAAGTTACGTGTGCCTGTGTGCATGTGCACGCATGTATTAAAATAGTTTATAATATTTAATATAGGCACCTTTATGTACTGTAATAAATAACAAATTAAAAATAGAAAGTTGAAAAAGCAGCAGTAAGCGTAACTATTTAAAGTATTTTGTAATATTGGATCAGTGTAAACGTACGTATGCAATTTGAAATTAAAATTCAGGTGATTATTTTTTGCAGAAAACACTTTTAGTAATCAGTTATATGTTCACTATCGTTTTCTGCAATTATTTTCCAACGGTCAGGCAGCTGCTGGATTCCTCGTCTATAAAAGTTGCACGATTTTTCAGTAAAAAAAGGTGGTTAGGTAGTTTTTGGTGGCCTCCGCGATGTCAAATTTTTTACTGTTTAAACTGTTCTGCAGCGACCAGAACAAATGATAATCCGAAGGTGCAATGTCCGGAGAATACGTTAGGTGTGATATGATTTCTCATTTCAACTGCTTCAGTTTTTGCAGAATCAGCTTTGTTGTATGTGGTATTGTGTTGTCGTGGTGGAAGATGATCCCCTGCGATTAGCCAAAATCACACGCTTTTCTTTAATTAATGCATTCAGTTTGGTTAGTTATTGACAGTAGTTCTCCTTAGTAATCGTTTCGCCCTGTGGGAGTAGCTTAAAATAAACAACATCTTTGCAATCCTACCAAACACACAACATCTTCATTAGATGCAAGCCAGCTTTTGACGACTGATTCTGCCCCTTCATTCGCTTGTTTCCACATTTGTCTGCGTCGTACACTGTTGTACAGAATCCATTTCTCATTGCCAGTCACTAACTGTTGAGGCGTCCAAGCAAAGAGAATGCCAAAGAGATGCGATCAAACTTGTTTTTTTCAAACGAGTGCGGCACCCACGTATCAAGCTTCAACGTGAACCCCAGCTTCTTTAAATGCTGAAAGCAGTCAATCTGTCAATGTTGAGTGTCTAGATAACTCTTCCATTGAAATTCGTGAGTTATTGTCAACTAAAGCGTGTACAACATCGTCGGGTGGGGTTGATCTTTGAGGTTAAAATCACCAAGTCAAAATTTTAGTAAATCATTTCTTTACAGTTTGAAGTGATAGTGCATGGTCCAAATAAATCTCCCGAATATTTTTTTTTGCCTCGCCAATAGCTGCTCCTTTCCACAACTCGTACAACATAACGTGATGAAAGTATATCTTTTTGTTGTCCATTTTCAAAAATTTTTCTTACACACAAGTCAAATTGAAACAAATGCATCTGATGCATAAATAACAGCTGTGACTGTCACCTTTCAAATGATATATAACATGAATACATTTCAAACACGAGCGCCGTCATGCGATACTTTTAACACCACCTATTGAATCGTATACGAATTTTTACACTGATCCAATATATGTAAATAATTGAAACAAATAATTTTATTCATGTATAATGTTTGATTGCATATACTTGACATACTTTTAAAGTAATGTAAAATAATAATATTTGCTTATTCTTTTAGGTCACTACTAATGACATGTCTGAAATTGAGATGCCTGTAAATATTATAAATTCAGATGATGTAACTGATTCATCCAGTCGTCCCATGTTTACTGTGAAAACAAAAGCAATTGTATGGGGTATGCAAACAAGAGCTGTTCAGTCGATGTTAGACTTTGATTTTGTATGTCGTCGAACAGAACCAAGTGTTGTTGCTATGATATACCCGTTCACAGGTGATCACAAACAAAAATATTATTGGGGCCACAAAGAAATTCTTGTACCTGTATATAAGAAAATGGAAGATGCTATGACAAAGCATAGGTAAACTTAAAAATGTTTTAAGTTTTATAAGTGATAATTAATGTTATTTTGTAGTGTTATTACAAAAGAATATATGACGTACATTATTTTATATTTTTTGTGCTTCAAGTATATGTATAAGTGTATATGTGTGCATCATGGAAATCACATTAACTAATTCGATTGTAGTAGGTATATACAATTTTATCGAATCTGTTTTGAATGAAAAAAATTGTATTTTGAGTAAAGTTGGCTTGATTTTCTGGAAATTAAAATTTTTTGATATCTATATGTATATGCATAAGTAAACAAAAAAATATTACGTTACTAATGATTTTAATACATTGGCATCAGGGCGTTTGGAGCCGCGCTTGACATGGGTACGGGGCTATTTTGCATTTTTCATTTCAATTGCGTTACATTGGAAAAAACTTCTATAACTTTTTAACTAATTAATATTTTTCAATGAAATTTTGAGGAAAGTGGTAAATTACTTTTTCGTATCATAATTTATACTTTTTAATATGCAATTATCAGAGGTTTTCAACTTTTTTATTAAAAAATAAAAATTTGGCAATCACACAATATCATAAATCGAGTTAGTATTTCTTCTTTGTATGGTATACTTGAAAACATTTGTCAAGATGTAGGTAAACTTTACAATATTTACACATTTAAGAAGTCTCGATGTATGTTATGTGAGTAACAGACATGATACCTGCTGAAATTCCTATTCTTGCTAAGAATTCAACAGGTTTATTTTGTTTCATCTGTTATGACATTTCTGAAGAGAAATTGAACCATTTATAGCATTTTATAAATTTATTTTGAGACGTGAAAATCTCATTGACGCATATATGTGTCATCTGGACTCAAGTCAAAAATCTAAATGACTTATACGTGCATTATCTGACGCCAATGTGTTACTATGTTTTTTCTGAAGTAAAATATACTTTCTGTATGTAATATAAATAATTTTCTGAATTACTATGTGTGTGTATGTATACATACACATGCACACATACACCACAGTCTTTTTAATTATATTTGAAATATCTTATTTGCATACAATAAAAAATAATATAAAAAAATGTATAATCATAAACTATTGATGTCTGTAAAAAACTAGATTTCATATACTTGAATAGTAATTTATTAACTTTTTTTGTTTGACAGGGAAGCTGATGTTTTAGTCAACTTTGCATCCCTTCGCAGTGCTTATGAAAGCACAGTAGAAACAATGAATTACCCTCAAATTCGGACAATTGCAATAATTGCAGAAGGAATACCAGAAAATCTTACCCGTAAATTAATTAAATTAGCAAATTCTAAAAATGTTTCTATTATTGGTAAGTTAGAATTATTTTTTTTTTTGTATGAAAAGAAAAATAAAAACACTTTTTTTGTATATTTTGTTAGGGCCAGCAACAGTAGGTGGCGTTAAACCTGGTTGTTTTAAAATTGGAAACACAGCTGGAATGATGGATAACATTTTACATTCACGTTTATACCGTGCTGGATCAGTTGCATATGTCAGTCGTTCTGGGGGCATGAGCAATGAATTAAATAATATTATATCCCAACATACCGATGGTGTTAATGAAGGAGTTGCTATAGGTATTTTTTTAAGATGACTCATTAAATATGACTCAAAATAAAATATTGATGTCAATTATAATATTTAATTTTAAAAAATAGAAAAAATATTGTATAAAACAGTATGTTAAAGCAAACATTTTTATACATAAAATGTAAACACAGTACATGTTTTATGAAATCTTTTCTAACATTGTTAAAAAGCTTATCATTTATACTAATATTTCTTGGCAAGAACACATCATTTTAAATTCTGATTCTTTATTAACCCCTTTTGCATGAATCACGAGTCTAACTCATAAACTGCAGAAAACACTTTATCAGTGAATCACGAACTGTGGGATAATTTACGAAGTATGGGATAATGAAGAGGCAGCAAGAATGAACTGTAGCCCTGCGTAGACTAGGAAAGAATGCTTCCGTTTTATATGTATTCTGCGAAGTTTAACCAAATATTTTTGGAAATGTTAACAAACAAAACCAATAAATACTTTCTTTCAATTTAAATAGTCATTTTGTATGCATTATTTTTTTAAAAAAAAATGCAAGCACGAGGGGTTAATGAAGAATCACTTCAGTTGATAATAACTATGTTTCATTCAACATTTTCAATTAACTTTTGTTTTTTCTTTTTGGCATTAAATTTTGAACAAGTTATATTTTAAAGTTTTCATTCGTATAACACATATATAATAATATATAGATGTCTATAATGAGCAGATTGTTCTAAAAATTAATTATTATAAATTTAAATATATATATATATATATATATATATATATATATATATATATATATATGTATGTATATATATGTATGTATATATACGTGTATATATATATGTATATATATATGTATATATATATATATATATGTATATATATATGTATATATATATATATATATATGTATATATACATATATATATATATACACACACACACATACAACATTGTAATTATTAATATTTCTTTACTGTTTAATGAATTGCCTAAATATTTGAATTAAATCATTTACTGATTATAAATGCTTCAAAAGATGTAAATTATATTATTGTGTTTTTCTTGATAAAACTAATGATTTTTAATGCATATTTATTCTGATATTGCTTATATGTGGCTTTTTAATATACTTTAATTAAATTACTAATTGACAATATATTTTTCAGTGGATAAAAATTTTATTTTTTTAATAAATTTGATAATTTTAATAGATATTTACTTTGATATTGCTTATGTGTGGGTTATTATTGTTGTTTAGTACTTTGTAAGATAGTAATTTTACTTCATATTTTTTGAGATTCTTTTTTGAATTCAATTATAACAGAAGTTTTGTAATTGATGTAATTTTTTAAGGTGGAGATCGTTATCCTGGTACTGGATTTATGGATCATTTACTTCGTTATGAAAAAGATCCAAATATAAAGTTATTAGTATTGTTGGGAGAGGTTGGTGGACGTGAAGAATACTCTGTCTGTGAAGCTCTCAAAAAAGGAATTATTTCAAAACCATTAATTGGTTGGTGCATTGGAACTTGTTCTACTATGTTCACAAGTGAAGTAAGAAAAAAATATATCATCTGATCAAAAAGTATTATACCACCTAATTGTTTAAATTATACTAAAATTAATTATTCTGGATTAAAAGAGTAAAAATAACGTAATAAATTATTGTAATCTTTTTTTAGGTTCAGTTTGGTCATGCTGGTTCTTGTGCACATAGTGAAGCAGAAACTGCAGCTGCGAAAAATGCGGCTCTTCGTGAAGCTGGAGCTTATGTACCAGATTCATTTGATAATCTCGGTGAATTAACTGGAAAAGTATTTCAGCATTTAGTAAAAACTGGGAAGTTGCAACCAAAACCGGATGTACCTCCACCTACAGTACCAATGGATTACAGTTGGGCTAGGGTAAATTGAATTTTGAATTTGTTTTTATAATTTATATTAAATATGAAATTCAACACTTACATACAAAATAATGTATCGTAAAATAAATTCTAATTATTTCTTGCTCTTAATGCAAGTAATTGTTATTGGAAAATACTCAAATATAAAAATAGTATAAAACCATTTTAAGAGAATTTTGTAACATTATTATTAATGATTCTAAAATATAAAATACACTACTTCTTGTTCCTTTGTATCATATTATTTTTTTAAGCAAAAGAAGTAAATAGAGCTAGTTCATCATAAACTACAATATTCTTCATGTTTAAAAATTGATTACTTATTTATAAAAAATTATTAACAAGTCCTTAATGTCAATGACAAAAATATTTGTTTATTTTTTATGGACTGATTATTATAATTTTGGATTACTGTTAGGTGTTCAAAAGATTGCATTATTGGATTATTTTTATTATTAATGTTATTAAATTTATTTCTTTTAAACTTTTTAATAGAAGTTTAGTGTTAAGTACTTTTTTATATTAACTTTTCTTTATTAATATTCAACAATCCAAATATATTAATAAAGGATTGATCGAGGATATAAATTTTTTTCAATATTCTAAGCAAGTTAACTTTTGAATTTTGATTGTAATTAAAATTAAAAAAATCTTCTTTCTTTAAAATTAAAAATATTTAAATTTTCTATTCAAAATTTATTCTAGTAGATGATTATTATTGAATTTGTCTGAATTTTTTTATGTTTGATTAAATTTCTCCATATTTCAAATAAATGTTCATGTGATCTTTTAAACATAAAATTCTTTTCTAAACTGTGTTAAATCTATGTATTATTTCTGACCATGTGTGATTAATTATAGGAACTTGGTTTGATACGAAAACCTGCTTCTTTCATGACATCTATTTGTGATGAACGTGGACAAGAACTTCTTTATGCTGGAATGCCAATAAGTGATGTTTTACAAAAAAATGTTGGTGAGTTTACATTTGTTTTATGTAACAGTGTACTATCCATTGCCCTGTGTATTTTTGAGTGTGTGTGTGTATATATATTTAAATACATACACACACACACACACACATATATATATATATATATATATATATATATATTTATTAATTTTTAGGTATAGGAGGTGTAGTCTCCTTACTTTGGTTCCAGAAATGCTTGCCACCATATGTGTGTAAATTTTTTGAAATGTGTCTAATGGTAACAGCAGACCATGGACCTGCTGTATCTGGTGCACATAACACAATCGTATGTGCTCGAGCAGGAAAAGATCTTGTATCATCTCTTGTTTCTGGTTTATTGACAATTGTATGTAACTTATTGATTTTAATAATATTATTTAATAAGACGTGTTTATTGTGTGTTCTTTATGTTTATTGTGTGTATCTGTATACATATTTACATATAGAGAATGAATATATAAACATATATGCACATATACTTTCTAATGTAGATTTTGAAATTATATAAACAGATACCCATGTTTTATTTTATAGTTATCATGCATTTTTTTGTTTTGATATAAATGCTATACAAATGCATATGTATTTATGCGCATTTATTTGGGTATTATATATATGTATGTCGTAGGCAAAGTCCACGACCAGGCAAAGTCTGAAGTAGAACCTCTACTCAGGGCTGTATACCTGTGCTTGGCCGGGGCACTAGAAGGTGAGGGTGAAGGTGATCTAATTTTACTTTTATAAGTCGGGATATATATTGACTAGTCAAAGTTGGACTTTGACTGATGGCGGCTGGGCAAAGTCGGACTTTGACCAAGCAACATCGGACTTTGCCTGCTCGTCAGACTTTGCCGACAACATATATATATATATATAGATTCAGCTCAGTCTCATAGCAAAATATATTTCAAATGAAATTTGAGCAAATAATAAATTTCAACAAAATGAATGTTATAATCAATGAGCATCCCTGATGTACTTACATGTTAATAATAAAATATTGCTAACTGGTATGCTTTCATGATGATTTTTATATAAATAGCATGGATATTTTCTTTAATAATATATGAGTGGTTATTAAATACAACAGATTGAAGGTGATATCTAAAAAGAAATCTAGAAGTCATAGATACAGGTCTTTTGATGAACTTGAAGAAAGTATCCTTGATGTTGATGTGAAAATCACATCTAAAATGTAACTGTATGTACAATTTAACTTACAATGTTGTGTCAAGTGTGTGAACAAAGATGAATTTCAAAATTTAAGTTTAAGTAATTATTTCTTTTGAATTTCATATATATATATATATATATATATATAAATACACACACACACAGGCTGGTGCAAAAAGAACACAAAGAATTTTAAACATACATTTTTTTTGTTTTGTAATATTTTCATATTTTTTTATTTCCCAAAATATAATATAAAGATGGGAAATTTTTCCTCATTACACCTGAAAAATAACATCACATAAGTGATGCTCATTTTCGGCTTAGCAAAGTCGAGCTCTTTATAAGGTATTTTCCATCACTTCTCTAAGGATTTCTGGATATATTGCTCAAATTTCTTCTTGTATGTTGTTCTTTAGCTGCAGAATTGACTTATTAACATATATACGTTCTTTTAATTAGTCTCAAAGAAGAAATTGGGAAGGCTCAAATCTGGCAAACTCGCAGGTCAATTAAAATCTCTGTTTTTTGAAATTATGTTTCCACCAAAAATGTCCCGTAAAAGTTTAGTTACAGCAGAACTGTCTTTATTTTTAAAGAAATACGGATCTATAATCCTTTTGGACCTTACTCCACGCCAAACAGTACAATTAAATGGGCGAGGGTTGTTAAAAATTAATATGGCAACAATATGCTCATTGTGTCAAAATAATTGAACTCTGATTTTCAAAATAAAATTCAATTAATTTGGTATATTCGTATACCTTTCCACAATGAATTCCTGAAGTTTTACTTATAAAGTTCTGAAAAGAAGAGAAAAAACGTTTGAACAAAAAAATTATTAACTATTCAAACCCTTTCATTCTTTTTGTGCCATTCTGTATACATTCTGTGAGATTGAAATAATAGAACTTCTGTATATGTGTATATATAGTTATAAATTTTTATATAAATATTATCACTTAATATGTAGATATTTATTGTAGCATAAAAATTAATTGCAATACTTATTTTTATAAAATCTGCTTAGGAAAAAATATATAATATATTTGAAGGTGAGTTCATGACGATGTAAAACTTGACAAATGAAATGGTTTTATTTTAATGGTTAATACTTGTATATTGTTTATCTATGTATTTAAATACTATAGTACATGATTTAAATATCAAATTAACAAAATATAATTTAATAACTGACATTCATATGAATATTTCTATTTTATAATTAAATATACGATGTTAGTAATTGAAATATCAATTATTAGAATAAAAATAATGAACCATTATGTATCTTGTATGTGTATGTATGTGCCACATATATATATATATATATATATATATATATATATATATATATATATATATATATATATATATGTTTATGGGTGTTATGCACATCACATATTCATAATTTATGGTAATGTTTTCTTTTGCTCAATCCACATAAGATCGAAAACAACTATAATAGGATTACACAAGCATTTTTTTTTTGTAATTTTCATTGAAAACTCATGTTAATGGCATGAGCAAGTATATATAGAAAGTATGCATCTATTTATATATGTAAAAGCAAGACACAAGTGATAATACTGGAGAAACATAGTCGAATGGTACTTACAAAAAATACTTTGATTTATGTTAAATCTGATATCTGCATATTGAAAATCTTTACCTTATGCATCATTTATTTTTTTATATTTACATCTTTTTCTTGGGGTTATGAGTGAAAATGAGAAATGTATACAAGGTGGAAATTTTTGCTCATTAGAATTGGAACAATGTATTTTTATATACAGAGTATCTTCTTTGTATTCTTCCTGTTTGTATCTTCTACATTATTAACTTTTTACAGAATACAGAAAAAGGGAAAGTATTTTTTTTGTCAATAAACTTTGATTCTGTTTCTTTGGTTTATATATATATATATATATATATATATATATATATATATATATATATATATAAAATTTGTTCACAAAAAACTTTGTAAAACAACTACGTTGCAAAAAAATCTATCTGGAAGAATGTTTATATAGACATACCAACATATATATATATAGATATATATATATATATATATATATATATATATATATATATATATATATATGAAACATGTTTTTTGCAATATATCTGTGATAATAATGATTATACTGACAAAAATGAGTTTTAAAAAATATGTTTATTGTTTCATTCGGTTACTTATACATCCTTATAATTGATAAGTGAACAAGCGCAGCAAGCAGAGGGCGAGCCACCATATTTATATATATATATATATATGTGTATGTATATATATATTGTTTGTAATCCACTTTTACAAATATAGAGATGCATACCTTTAATATATATTAGGTAATGTTAATAATATGGAATATACAAACCAATAATAGCAACTTGTGGAAGATATAAAACCAATAAACTCAATCTTAGAATTTTAAATACTTGTAGTTCTATTATAGTCAGTTTCAATGTATGTGTGTGTGTGTATATATATATATATATATATATATATATATATATATATATATATATGTGTATGTATAACATTTTCACAAATGTATTTTTTTACACTACAAACTATAAAAAAAACTAATTATAAATGTTATATAAATCATTATTGATCATTTTTGATTGTTGCTTATGTGCATTTTAATGGTAATGTCATTATATTCAGAGTGTTTGAGTACAGAAAAATCTCTATCTCAATGCTCAAATATCTCTGTATCTTAGCATTCTGATGAAGATGGGATAGAAATGCACATAAATAATGATTAATAATGATTTATTGAACATTTTTGATCAAAACTTTTTTTTGTAGTTCATGGAGTACAAAAGATTTCATTTGTAAATGTGAATTTAGCCATAGTGTTAGAACTGTATTGTTATAAAACATGTATTATTAACAGGGTGATCGTTTTGGAGGTGCATTAGATGGTGCAGCAAAGCAGTTCAGTGAAGCATATGATTCTGGTCTCCATCCAGCAGACTTTGTTAACAGTATGCGTAAAAAAGGACAACTTATCATGGGCATTGGACATAGAGTTAAATCTATTAATAATCCTGATATGCGCGTAACAATTATTAAGGTAAATTTGTTTTTTATATCTTATGTGAATCAATATTTTATGTATATATGTATATATATATATATATATATGTATAAAACAAAAAGAATAGTGCTGTTTTCAAAAATATAAGCAAATAAGAATATCATCTTTTGATACACCTATTTAATAAAGAATTTTTGAAACAGGAATTTGTAATGGAACATTTTCCTGCTAGACCACTATTACAGTATGCATTAGAAGTAGAAAAACTCACCACAAGTAAAAAACCAAACCTTATTTTAAATGTTGATGGTGTAATAGCTGCAGCTTTTGTTGATATGTTAAGAAATAGTGGATCTTTTACAAGGTATTGTATTATGATTATTTTATATTCAATAATAATTTCATTGTTATGTAATTATAAACAACATGTTTTTAAGGGAGGAGGCTCAAGAATATATTAATATCGGTGCAATTAACTCACTATTTGTTTTGGGCCGTTCAATTGGTTTCATTGGTCACTATATGGATCAAAAAAGATTACGACAAGGATTATACAGACATCCATGGGATGATATATCATATGTATTACCTGAACAGTATCAACAATAAAATAATAAATAGAAAAATATGCACTGCCTTAGTAGAATGTTGCATACGAAAACTGATGTTGGTATAGTACATTGTGTAAAACCTAGCATTTTATCGGTATTTTAAAGTTACATTTACTCTTTGTTTATTTTTTTTGTCTATTACATTTTATTGAATTACACCATTGTATTAAAAATGAACATTTCCATAAATATTTTTGTCGAATATTCTTTGTTCCAAATATTGTACGAGAATGTGTGTGTATGTAATTTTTATAAGTATATGTAAAAACACTCCAATGCAAAAATTTAAAAATTGGTGCTAATAACAAATAAGCCTAATATTGTTTAGTTTTAATTACAAATTTCTTAAAATGTTAATTTTTTATGAATGAAATATTCCCAGAATAAATTTAAAATGAAAATATTTATTTTGCTTTTACAAATTATCTTCATATAAGTTATTAAAAATAATGAGCTACTCAAAAATATTAAAATTTCTTTCTTCAATATTCAAACACCAATGTATTAAATGTTTATAAATAAGTATAAATATATGTATATAATTATGTATTATTTATTTTTAGTTTACATACACGCACAGTTATATAATCATACAAATAAATGTGTAGTTGATTATGCGCAATATTTTATATTATTTTCATTGCGCATATGAAAAAAATGAAGTTATCAAAGCACTTAGTTCAGAGCTAAAAATGCACAATGAATGGGAATAGTTAATTTCTTAGCCAAAAAGGAAAAGTTGACACCCATAAATTAGTTTTAAACTGGTTAAGATATATGTATATATATATATATATTTCTATAATTTTCTGTTCAAAACAAATTTAAATTTACATTCCGTAAATTTTATTCATAATTGTGAATATGTTTGTATAACTGTGTGTATGTACATATACATGCATGTTATACATAACCATAAAATAATTATTAATAATTTTTATAAATAAATTGATTTGACTTAAGTTTTATTTTAATTTGTTAACAGTATTTTATTAATGAAATGTGTAAGAATTTTTTGCTTTTTTTGTAAAATTAAAATATAAATGTTATTCAAAATGAAAATTACTTTTTCTATACAGGTATTTTTGCTTAATACATGAATTAAAAATTTATATTTCCAACACTTTTATTATTCTTGACACTGTAAATCATTTGTAAATATTTTCTTTTTGGATATTATTTATTTTTAGTCAAATGTAAGTGCATTTTGTTGTCAGGATAAAGGAATTTTGCATTTTTTTTTGTATTTTATAATTTATGTTTATTCCAAATACTTGTTGTAAAAATAATGTAACATGAATAGAAATATATTGTCAATAGTTAATATATTTTTTGAAACTGAAAGTTTTGTTTTGCTTATTCACTTTCCTTTTTTTATTTCTCAATGAAAAAATAATTATTTCTATCATGTTATATATAGTCGAAATATAAATGATGTATATAGGACATAAATGCACATTATTAAATATTCACAAATTGTTTAAAATATTAAACCATGAACAATTTTAACATTAGTTTATTTTTGTTAGTCAATTATTAATTGTAATACCATACTTTTTATTAATAATATAATTTTTATAATTATTTATTGGCAAGTTTTTCCAAAAATTTTCTCTAGATTAAAGGCAAAATATTTTTCTAATATTTCTTGATGAATATGTTTTTGTTATAAATAGTTTTTATAAACAATGTTCTAAAATATTCAAATATATTTTTATAATGGGGTTTCAAATAATTTGAGTGCTTATTTTTATATTTTTTCATAGACTTAATAAATGTATACCATGTGTATTTAAAAATAAATAAATATTTAAAAACTATCATTTTTGAAATGATCCTTCTATTAACAATAACAGATTTTCATTAACTTTTATGGCAAACAATAGCAGACATTTTTATATTCCATTTTTTCTACTTGATTTTTATATGTTTGAAATTTCTTCAATACTGTTTCAAATAATTTTTAACACTGTACTCATATTATTATAAATTTTTTTAAATTTGGTTTGCATGATCATTTTTGAAGGTATTGTTTACATTTTTTTTTGACAAAATACTTGTTAACGGTTTATAACAATACATTAAAAATTTCATTAAATTGTTGCATTTGTTTCAAAGATGACTAACATATTGAATTTTAGGATAGTGCCTTTCATTAGAGAAACTAACACACATCAGAAATACTTGAGATGCCAAAATTTATCTTCATTTCTGATCTCTTGAGTATACCTGTTAAAGAGTATGTTAATATCGGTTATTTTATATAGTTTATTAATTTTTCAAATCAATTTTCTTAGTATCTAAAACTGTTTTTAATTGTTTTGTCATACTAAAATTATATTTTCTACATAGAAACAAACATATAATTATAAATATTAATTGATTTGCACATTTAAAGTGTGTTTAAAAATATTAGTAATTTTTATATTTTAAATTAAATGTAAACAAAGTAAACCAATTTATTTGAACTAATTTTTATTAAGACAATAATTATTATATTTTAATTTATTAAAAAGTAAATTTTTGTTATCTTTGGGGAAGAAGTCTTGACTAGAAAATGTTCTACTTTTATATTAATGAAAGATTGCCATCTTACCTTATACTACTATTATTTTATAATATTCTATCTTTTATAATAAAACATATAACATGTTGCTTAAATTATATAACATTTTGTTAATATGGTTATAATAACATATTTTTGTTATATTGATTTAATATGTACAGACCATATTTTATAGACCTAATTTTTATTTTCATTAAAAACTGTTATTGAAATTAATGAAATATTCTTTGTTCTCATATGTTTGTTTCAAATTACCTAATCAATATGCTAATCTTGTCACACATTAAAGAATAATTTGTTTTTATTCTGTTATTAATTTTCAAAAAGTATTCGGCTGCCCTTAAGTAAAATGTACATTACAGTGCTCCCTGCGTACCGCAAATACGTCTGAAGTCATAGATAAAGAATCTGACTGAAGTCCTGTATCCTGCATTTAAAGCGCTCCGTTGTTCATTATTCGGTGCCCCTTAATTACAGTCACATGTGTAGAGTAAAAGCGCAAAAGGAGGAAAATATATCGTTGCACTACCGCAGTTTGCGGTACGACAAGGAGCACTGTACTCAGTATGTTTTTTTATAATAAGTTTATGGTAGAAAAGAAATTATTTAAAATATGTTTGATATCGTTTATTACTGTACTTCAAAATATAATATTTATAAATAATAACATATATATGTATATATATATATATATATATATATATGTCGAAAAAAGGTGTTTTCAATTCAACATACCATATTTATACACACAAAAATGTCCGGCCATACACAATAATTAAAACTCAAGGACATAAAAATCGGTAATATTTCCGTTTACATCACTAACGCGAAACATCACCATTGTCTTAAAATTCCTCGGTTGTATTTTTTGTGCTTCTTTGCTGTCTTAGAGTATTTTAATTATCGAGTAATGTCGAAAAAACGTGAAACAAACATATCAGAGAGAAAACTCATTATTTCTCTAAATGAAAAAGGATATTCACAACGAAAAAATGCACAAGAGAATGGTATTCCACGTAGTACAGTCCAAGATAATATCAAGAAATTTGAAACTGATAATATATTAGTGAATAAAGAACGATCAGGAAAACACAAAATATTAAGTGAACGGGAAGAGAAACAAGTTTTAAGGATTATAGAAAGTTATCCAAGTACAAGTGCTACAGAAATATGCTAGGATATGCAAAAAAGTACAGAAAGTACTTTGAGTTTTGAAACAGTTTGTAAAATCATCATAAAAACGACTATCGTGGACGAGTTTCGCGAAAGATGCCATAAGTAAGTAAACAGAATACAGAAAAAAATGCTTGAATTCGCCAAAAAACATGTGAATCAATCATAAGACTTTTGGGATACTGTTATTTTTACTGATGAGTGTAAATTTGAAATATACAGTTCATCGAAAAGAAAAATGGTATGAAGAAAACCTGAAACTGAATTCATTAAAGAAAATGTCTAAACAATTGTAAAACATGGAGGTGGTTCCATAATGGTGTGGAGTTGCATGTCGGCAGTTGGGGTTTGGAAAACTTCATTTTACTAAAGAAAAATGGATCAGCTAGCTTATGTCGATATTTGGAAGCATAATTTTAAGGGCAGTACAGAAAAATTATGATTGAAAAACAAACTTATATTTCAACACGATAATGATCCTAAGCACTGTGCCCGAAAACCGAAAGAATGAATTTTATATAATGTACCAAAACAACTCTGAACACCTCCCCAATCACTGGATATGAATCCCATAGAACATTTATGGAGAGTTTTGAAGAAATCTTTGGCCAATCATTGTATAAACAGTCATGAAGCATTGAAAACTTTTCTTCGTCAAGAATAGGTCTAAATTAGCCCAGTTATAACGAAAAAACTTGTACATTCTATTTATAATCGATTAAAAGCAGTTCTGAAATCTAAAGGATATCCTACCAAGTATTAGTTTCATCCTTCTAACTCTTTTTCAAACAATATTGTACATGGCTGGATACTGTTGTGTGTATAAATATAGTATGTTGAATTGAAAACACACCTTTTTTCAAACATATTGTATACATATTGTATATATATATATATATATATATATATATATATATATATATATATATATATATATATATATATACATATACATTATTTGTAAATATTATATTTTGAAGTACAGTGATAAACGATATCAAACATTTTTTTAAATAATTTCTTCTTTACTGTAAACTTAATTTATTACCTACAACATACTGAGTATAAGAGAGCACGAATGCTTTTGTAACTACTGTATATATATATATATATATATATATATATATATATATACAGTATATATATATATACAGTATATATATATATATATATATATATATATATATATATATATATATATATATATAACGGATTGTCTACGGCTGTCGCCGCCTCTCCGTCCCCAGTTTCCAATTCCTTCTATCATAGCACATTTCTTCATCTAGGTTTCTTGTTTTCATTGCCTCGTCCACGTCGTCTCTCCAACTTCTTCTTCGTCGTCCTCTCTTTCTCCTTTCTGGTGGTATCCACTCTAATATCCTCCTTGTCCATCTCACTTCGTCCATTCTTTTTGTGTGTCCGAACCATGTCAGTTGTTTCTTCTCAATATCGTCAATGATATCTCCTGCAGTATTCATTTCCCTTCTAATATCTGCATTTCTGACTCTTTCAAGTCTCGATCTTCTGCAGCTTCTTCTCAGAAAGTCCATCTCTGTGGCTAGTAGTTTTTTTCTATGTGATTTATTTAGATCCCATACTTCTGAGCCATATATTACGATACTTTGGACAGTTGTTTTGTATAGTTGAAGCTTTGTTGTTTTTCTAATATTTCTTTCCCATAGTAGTGGGTTGAGTGCATCTATGGTCTTTCTGCCTTTGGTAATTCTTTCTTGGATTTCGTCTCTACTCGTTCCTTGTTTATTAAAAATCACTCCTGAGTACTTGGCTTTATCGACGCCGTTTATTATATCGTTTTCCAGCGGTAGGTTTCCGCAGTCATCATTTCTAACTACTAGATATTCGCATTTATTAAGATTTATTTTAAGACTTGCTTTTCCGTATTCTTCACACAGCTTTCTGACCATATAGCTGAGATCTTGTTCGTCTTCCGCAAGCACCACCTGATCGTCAGAAAATAAAGGGTATTGTCGTCTTCGACCTGAAGTCCCATATTCTTACATACATATATATATATATATATATATATATACATATATATATATATATACACATATACATATATATATATATATATATATATATATATATATATATTACATAAGTAGACGTAATAAATTTAGACTGGGAATACCATATGTAAGTTTGTATTTTTTCGGAATACAATATCGAGTAAGAGCAGAATATATTTAAAGTTTTGTTTCTTTCACTTAGAGTATAAACTGTTGCCAATAAATATATGTAAACAATTAACTTTAAAATTTAGTATAACATGTTAGTATTATTAAGTAATGTGCCCATTTTTTTTAATACATCTATGTAAATATCTCTATCAGCAATAAAAATTAAATAAATCCAGCATTGCAAATATAAATTGTTTACTTAAAACAGAAAACGAAGTTTGACTTTCAAAGAAAAAACAAATTTTCATCTCGCTGATCAACAAAGCATACCGATTGGTATTTAATATGTTCTTATCTACTTTACACGCGCCAACTAAAATATTTAAATCTTTTAACAAATTCAGTTAATTATTCAAAATATTACGTTTCTTATTACCATTTTTTTGCACTTGTTAGCATTTTAAAAGTAATCAATATATGAGAAAAAAAGTATTTTCATTTCTCATAAACTTTTACTTGAAATTTGAAGAGTGAAATCATTAGCATATCTGCATATTGTAAGCATATCTGCTGGCATTTGATTTTGAAGGACAAACTCCAGAAAGAACAACAATCTATGAAGATAATCAGAGTTGTCTCTAGTTGATAAACAACAAGAAATTTAGTAATCGAACCAAGCATATCGACACTAAATTTCACTTCATCAAAGAATTGAACAATCAAGGTGTAGTTGATTACAAATATTGTCCTACACATCAAATGCCAGCAGATATGCTTACAAAACCATTGGGAAAAATAAAAATCCTAGATATGGCAATGAGGTGTGGTTTAAGAGTAATTTAAATTCTCCATATCGTTGAGGAAGGGTATTGTAGTCATAGCAACGATACACACACACTCTGATATAGTTTTTACAGTTGTTGTTGATTACTTACTTGCTTTTATTTTTTCTGTGTAATATAAGTTATTTATGTGTATTAATTACGTGTACTTCCCTGTGTTTACTTTTATCATAAATAAATACTATAGTGCATTATAAAGTAAAACCATTTATTTATGTTGAATTACCAATATATATATATATATATATATATATATATATATATATATACACTAAGGGGTTT
Source organism: Acanthacorydalis orientalis (assembly GCA_034766995.1). Lineage (NCBI taxonomy): Eukaryota > Metazoa > Arthropoda > Insecta > Megaloptera > Corydalidae > Acanthacorydalis > Acanthacorydalis orientalis. The sequence continues at coordinate 25,844,169 of CM068316.1, forward strand.
CACCCCATGCTCGCTGTGCTTGCCTACTTGTCAATTATAAGCCTGTACTTGTAACCGAATGAAACAATAAACATATTTTTAACACTCATTTGTGTCTACATAACTGCAGATAGCGTCATTATCGCAGATAGATTGCAACGTAGTTGTTTTATGTATGGGATACACATATTTGGGTACCATAGAAACATCGTATTAAATAAATAAGTCGACGTCATGGATTTTTGTGGATAATTTTGATTTCATGTACAGTTGCGGACAGTCGTATTCGTACACAAGAAATGATATTACAAAAAACAAGAAAAAGTTAGTAAATAATGACTGGATAGTAAAGATGGTTTTGCACTCTATAGTGTAGACTGAGGTAGCAACATATTTTTCTAAGAAATAATTAATCATTTTTGTATTTACAATAAAAATGGTACAATGAGGTAAAATTATGTGCATGTTCTGCTACACTCGTATTCGTACACTTAAGTATTCGTTTGAAAACTGTAAAAGTGAACACATTAAAACTTATGAGTTCGTAAAATTGACATTTACAGATTAGTAACGTTTCTGATTGTTTTGTGGTATGCGAAATAGATACCAGCAATCATAGGAGGAAAAGGATTCGAATCAACAATATAAATAAGAAAATTAATAGTTTCCTTACATGAAAGCGGCAAATCTGAAGGAAAATTAGTAAATTAGTTCAAAGAAATTATTCCACCGTGCAGTATATTATAAAAAAGTATAAAACGAAGGCAGTATCGAAAATAAATCTAGAAATATAGGGAGAACAATACTAAGTGATCGGGTTGAGCATAAAACTTTGAAGGAAGTAAGAAAGAATCATAGAGAAGAACAAACTAGCTAGAAGAAAACCCTTCATTAGAAGCATTGATAGAAAGAAACGTCCAGTAAAAATCATTGAAATAATGATATTGAGTGTTAGAATAACCTAATTTTCACCGATGTGAGAAAATTTTGCCTTTTCGGTTAGGATGGAAAACAAAAAGTATGGAAAAACCAAATAAAAGCCTGGACAAAGAAATGTTGATTCTGACGATCAAACTCGGTGGAGGATCACTTATAATGTAGGGATGTTTTCCGGCTCCGGGAGTTGAAAAACAACACTTTATTATCCGAATCATGAATACAGCAAAATATATTGATCTTTTAAAGAACAATTTAAGAAATAGTGCTGAAAATAGGTTTATGTTTTGTTAAGATAATAACCCAAAATACAAGCCGTTAGAGTCTCAATTGTGGCTCCTCTACAATTGTCCGCAAGTTCTAGATACATCTCCACAATCACATGACCCCAGTCCCATTGAGCATTTATGGTCAATTTTGAAGAAAAATATTCGAAAACATAAAATATGTAACATGAGGAATTTGAGGTTTGGTCTCTCATCCGAATGAGAAAATATTACAGTAGATATTACAAGAAAGTTCGTTCAATATATCCCAAATAGATTGAGAGAAATAATAAAACAGAAAGGCTACGCTACTTGATATTAGATATAGTATTTTTAATTCATTTTCTTACAAAATATTTTTGTGTGCGAATACGGCTGTCCTATGTGTTTTGACATAGTTTTTAATTTTACTTGTTATTTTTTTATATTACTGAATTAAACGGATTCTTTTACAAGAAATTAAAATTGCATGTAAATATAATAATTTTTTAATAAAAAGAATTAAATATTTCATCACAATTTGTTTTTTTACTATTTCATCGATTGGTAATACTAATGAACGAGATCGGGTGTCAGGTACTATATATATATATATATATATATATATATATATATATATATATATATATATATATATATATATATATATATATATATATATATATATGCGAGAAAGAGAGAGTTTTTGTTGTGTGAGAGTTGTATGTGTGTTATGTATATGTAGTTTTAAAAACATAACAGAAACAATGTCCGGTAAATTTATTAAAATTTCTTTATTTTGTTACTTTTCACTATTCAAAAGGCTTGAGAATGATAAAAAAAAAACAAAAGAAAATTCCGTGGTAAAAATATTAATTATTACGTTAGCAAATATTAAACTTTCAATCAAATATATTGTTTACAACACTTGATATATTTTTATTTTATTTAATATTTTTAATAGATATATTTCTAATTCATGTAATAATTGAATATTGGTTTAATGATGCATATAAAAAAGAATAAAACGAAGAATATTTTTAATGTAAACTGTGTAAATTGTAATTATTATAGATCAGTTTAAGTAGCTATCTTTTTAAAATTACTCTGAATAAGTTTTCAAGAACACTAAGTTTTATTTTTTAATTTATAAATACATACTTTTAATATTCAAATTAAACATGAACAAGTGATGAAAGACACAAATAAATGTTTTAGAAGTACTGTTAAAGTAAACACATATTTGCATGGTCATCTCGAGTGTCAGAGTGTAGTAA
>CM068316.1:25854105-25866605 GCA_034766995.1 Acanthacorydalis orientalis
TAGGAAAAAGTCGCAGGGTGACATGTCCGGTGTATAGGGCGGTTGTGGTAACGTTGCGATGCCTTTAGACGCCAAAAACTGAGAGACACTGAACGCACTGTGACAGGGAGCATTGTCGTGATGCAGAACCCAAGTCTTCGTGATCTCTGGACGCACTCTGAGCACCCTTTTTCGTAATTTTTCGAGCACATTGCGGTAGAATACTTGATTTACGGTTTGTCCAGGTGGTACGAACTCTTTGTGAACCACCCCTTTGCTGTCGAAGAAGCAAATCAACATGGTTTTCACTTTAAAATCGCCTTTTTTAAAATGGCCTTTTTTAAAATCGGCATACCACCGAAGCACCTGACTACGACTCAGGGCATCACTACCATACACTTTAAGCACTTTTTCATAAGTTTCTGTCGCGGTTTCGCCGAGTTTTGCACAAAATTTTTTCGCGCACCGTTGCTCTAAATTTCTCTGTTCCATTTTCGTGACTTGCACTACTCGCGCGTTGTTACAAAACACTAAACAGCTGGCGAAGAAATGATCGTACGAGGGTGGTCAAGGTCTCAATCGAGAGAGTAGGGATCTGCTATTACGGTGGCGGAGTTACAGGTTCGCAGTGTTACCACAGGCCGAGAAAAAAAATCGGTCGCATTACTTAATTGTCTGACTTCGTATAGACATTCTAAATTATGAGATTTAAATTTTGCTTGGTATACTCATATGTACAATTTGGTTCGATTTAAATCGTTTCAAGTTGAGTCGCAATTTTGTGGTACGTAACCCCGTCGTAAATCGGGGTATTCTGTACAAGAATATGAAAATAATATACAACTTTATAGTATAAAATAATTTCTTTGAATGTTATACAAGTCAAAATACCAGTTTTTTTATGGGAATTCTTGTAATTTTAAAAATGTACAGAATTTGCTTAATAATACATTTCTATTACATTTTGAATACGAAATTTAAAAGAAATAAGAATTGTTGACATTTTGAATATATTAATTTATTTTTAATAGGTATGTAAAACTCTCATTTAAATTTCTTGTGTATTCATCTTTTTTCAAGTTAGAACATTTAAATTTTATTTAATTTCATTTGTAACTCTTTTTCTCTGTTTTTATCTCTTTCTCTCGCTGTCTATCTACCTATCTATATCTGCTAGAATATTTATATAGGCATACTAACATATTTGTATAATCCTTTATATATATATATATATATATATCCATGACGTTGACTTATTTATTGAGACGTAACTTCTATGATACCCAAACATATTTATTGTTTCATTTAGTTCATGACATACTTATAATTGACAAGAGGGGCGAACGCAGCGAGTAGGGGCGTAGCCCTCTAGTATATATGTATGTATTTATATATATATATATATATATATATATATATATACACATCATGTAAGGTACACCCGTGCTACCGGAAGAGGTTACATATGCAATAAAGAATATGAAAAATGGAAGAGCAGCCGGAAATGATGGGTTAATAGCAGAAACTTTCAAGTTAGTAGGAGAAAAAAACAGAAAAAGTTCTCGCTGATATATTCACTGCTTGTATACAAAAAAGAACTATCCCAGATAAATGGAATGAAGCCACCGTAATTCTTCTACACAAGAAAGGAGATAAAGAAGATTTGAAAAATTATCGGCCGATTAGTTTACTACCTACGATATATAAGATCTTTACAAAAATAATTTCGAAACGTCTACAAGTGCAACTAGATTTCGCCCAACCAAGGGAACAAGCAGGATTTAGAACCGGATTTAGTACAATGGATCATATTCAAGTAGTGAGAGAAGTAATAAGCCGGTCAAATGAATACCAAATACCAGTGTGTCTTGGATTTATAGACTACGAGAAGGCTTTCGACTCCATCACCACCCTGTCGGTAATATCTGCATTGAAGAACCAGGGCATAGAGGTCACATATATCGAGCTGCTAGATAACATCTATAAAAAAGCAACGATGTCGGTGAAGCTACATGAAGAAATAAGAAAGATAAAAATCGAGAAAGGTGTAAGACAGGGAGATGCAATTTCTCCGAAATTGTTTACTGCGGCCTTGGAAGAAGTATTCAAATCGCTCGAATGGGAGGACAAAGGAATCGAGATAAAGGGCGAAAGATTAAGTCATCTCCGGTTTGCCGATGATACAGTTATTTTCGCAACTACTCCGGAAGAGTTGCAAAAGAGGATAGAAGAACTAAACGATGCCAGTCAAAAAATCGACCTCAACATGAATCATACAAAGACAAAAGTACTGTTCAATGCATTTGTATGTCCGAAGAAAATTGAAATAAAAGGAACGGAAATAGAAGAAGTCACGAAATATGTTTATCTAGGCCAGCTTATCAACAGAGATGGATCATTCACTGAAGAAGTAAATAGGAGAATAAAAATGGGATGGAGCTCTTTCGGACGAAACGCCTCAATATTTAAATCAACAATCCCACTCTGTTTAAAGAAAAAAGTGTTCGATCAGTGTATACTGCCGGTCCTTACCTACGGCAGCGAAACATGGGTGCTTAACGCCAAAATAGTTCAAAGACTCCAAACAACACAACGAAGTATGGAACAATGCATGTTGGGAATAACAAGAAGAGATAGAAAGAGAATAGAATGGATACGAAAACAAACAGGAGTGACAGATATAATAAGAAGAGTAAAGAGTCTCAAATGGAAATGGGCGGGACATATCGCAAGAAGAGAAGACAACCGATGGACAAGAGAAATTATTTACTGGGAACCAAGGAATATGAAAAGACCGAAAAAGAGACCAATGAACAGATGGGATAAGGATATTAAAAACTTTCTTGGAAAACTGTGGAAAAGAGAGGCACTGAATCGAACAAAATGAAAAATCATGGAAGAGGCCTTTATCCAGCAGTGGATTAACAGGGGCTGAAGATGATGATGATGATGATGATATATATACACACATATATACTATACACATATTGTATAGTTAAAAATACCATAATTCTTATTTTATTCGTTAATATTTTAATATATTATAATTATTTCTTTTGAAACGTGATAAGAATCATTCAGTGTGTATTTATAAAGCAAGTAGATATCGGTTGATTATAATTGTGTATTATCTAAAACTGCCTTATTAACATACTGACGAATGGTTTTTGTGGTTTAATAATGTTACTTTAATATACAAATAAATATATACATACATATATATATATATATATATATATATATATATATATATATATATATATGTATGTTTTTGTATATTAAAGTAAAATTATTAAACCACAAAAACCATTCGTCAGGATTTTAATACGACAGTTTTAGATTATGTATATGAGGGTCGTTTGATAAGTATGGTTAAACACCGTTTTTTGGAAAAAAATCGATTCTCAACATAATCTCCATTGAGGAGTATACACTTGGTCCAGCGAATCTGCAAAATACGCATTGACGGCGGCGATGACCTGCTCATTCGACTAGATTTTTTTCCCATCGAGCCAAATTTTGAAGTACCTGGAAGAGGAAGAAGTCGCACGGACCCAAGTCCGGAGAATACAGTGGATTAGGAATCAATTCGAATCCTAATTCGTGCAATTATGCCATTGCGACTGTCGATTTGTGAGACGGTGCGTTGTCTTGGTGAAAGAGCACTTTTTTGTGCGCCAATCTTGGCCGTTTTTGTTTCAGCTTGTTTTTCAAACGGTCCAATAATGTTGCATAATAGACTCCCGTTATCGTTTTCCCCTTCGTTAAGTAATCGATCAAGATGATTCATTGGGAATTACAAAAAAACAGTGACCATCACCCTCTCAGCCGGAAAAACGGTCTTCGCCTTCTTCAGCGCACTTTCACCAGTCGGTTGGCCACTGCTTTGACTGCTGTTTCGACTCAGGTATGTGTGGTGATCCATGTGTCATGTACGGTGACGAATCAATGCAAGAAGGCCTGCTTGCTTTTTTAAATTTTTGCGGCAACTGCTACAATGCTCCCTTCAAATATCTGTAGAACGTGAACAATGGATCGCTTCTGGCTGATGTTTCGCCTATAATAGTTTGAAATGTGACACTTGATAGCTGTGACGTTACCAAATGAATGGTGGCGCCATATCATGAAAATGACCAAACTTATCAAACGACCCTTATATATATATATATATATATATATATATATATATATGTGTGTGTGTGTGTGTGTATATGTATATATATATGTAAGTAAGTATGTATTATATTTAATACAATTTTAAATCACTTTGCTTATTACTAAGCCTAAATAATAATTTAATTACAAATTTAATGTTGTAACGTAAAGAGATAATATTGTATATTAAATATTTGAAAAGGTGTTTTTCTTTTATATATATATATAACCATACGCGATATATTCTGTGTTCGTTATTATTTCGTAATTGTGTTGGTGTTTGATTTTAAATCAAATAATAAATGTAGAGAAAAGATAATTCATAGTATTCTACGAATTATAGTTTAGATATATTAACAATTGTTAAAGCAACTTGCAAAATAAAGAAAACTATTATATATATATATATATATATATATATATATATATATATATATATATATATATGTATGTATGTATGTATGTATGTATGTATGTATGTATGTATGTATGTATGTATGTATGTATGTGTGTGTGTGTGTGTGTGTGTGTGTGTGTGTTAAAATTAAATTAAGAAAACATTAAAAAATATAATGCTATATAAATAACCTTTAAATACTAAATCTAATAACGTAATTGTAATAAGTGTTTAAATATTTTACAGAAAAAAATGAATAAAAATGATTGAACTTTTTTTATTGAAGAACTGTAAAAAACGCTCGTCTGATGAAAAAAAGTATAATTGTACTAAATAAAGAGAGTTTTTACAAATCATTTAATAGATACATAATAATTTAAGGGTCAGGTACTGACATAAGTGTCACATGATAAGTTAATACAAATAATTCATAGAATTTTTCATTGAGTAATATAATCATAAAATAAAATAGTATTCCGAGTGACTTGTAAAACTTATTGTTTTGTTTTGTTATATAACAACGCTGGGAAGACTGCGTCTCTCGAAGTTATTTTGTGCGGCTACGAGCCAATATTGGGTTTTATTGCCATTTTTCTTTAGTTTTTATATTAATAATCTATAGTAGTATAATATGTAGACATACCAATATTAGAATATTTTATTTATAAACGGGTAATTCACATAATCTTTTCAAACATTCATATACATTTTGTATCCAAACTGCTATTTAAGGTGGATCTACAGTTATGTACAATCCTTAAAAAAGATATGAAACTAAACAATTTTTTTAATTAAGACTTTCTGAATGCAATGAAAACAAATTCGGGAGGGTGAGGCTCTTGAACATTCAAAAATGTATGAAAAGTATATGTGGCTCTGTTATTATCGAAGAAGTTGCCCATCTATGTTATATAGTATAATTGGGTGGTGTAATTTTTTTTTTTTTTTTGTTTAATATTCTATCACAGTAAATTTGATGACCACTTAAACATATAATTAATTTTATTCCTAATATTTATTTATTACTTTTTTATTTCAGTTTTGGATTATTATTATCCATAAAAATTAAATTGTTACTAAAAACTATATTTGGGGCTATTGAAAATTGTTTTGTAACGTATTTGTGCACGCACGCGCGCATGTATATATATATATATATACACACATACACACACACACACACACATATATATACATACATACATATATATATATACATACAGTGGCACACTCAGGATTTAATCTTGGGGAAGAGAGTGAGATGAAGTGATAAAATCTTTTTAATGTGAATTCAATAAAGGTCATTAGATGATTATAAAAATTTATTTCAAGAATAAAATTCGATTTTCGTTTCTTTTTACAAAGCTCTTGATTTACTTCAGCCGTGGTTACATTAATCCCTTGACATACGAATTAATTGAAATTCGATATGACCAAAAAAGACCATTTTTCAGCTTATAATTTGTTTAAGCTTAACAAAGAAAATAATATTTATACATTGCAAAATATAATAATTCAGTACTAGTAACTGAAATTAATAAAGAATAATTAAATAACAAATTAAACAATAATTCAATAGTCCTGTAGAGTATGAAACTTTTCTAAACATTCTGGTGTATGTAGAGGTATTGGACATTTTTCACACTGCCAAGTTTGCGAGGCATAGTTTTTGAAAATATTGGAGTCTCTAATATGGCTCTTATTGTCCAGCACATGTCTATTTTAGATTTTTTTTACTTGCGACATTATGATACATAGCGAAAAATATGCTTTCATTTCATCACTTGTTACTGGAAGCCACTCCTTGTTCTTTGTCTAGTTCTGAGAATTTATCATTTGATTTGCGTATCTATTTGTTTCTACGGTTATCTTTTTAAAAAAAAATCATCACTTAGCACTGGTTTCAAAGCACAAAGTGGCATACAATTTGTTCCACTGAATATATATATATAATTATTTCCTTTTAATATTTGATTTGTAGCTGCACTAAAGCGAATTAAATCTGTGTACGTCTCAGAAACGTCAATGTTTGCAATGGCATAAGAAAAACATAACGTATCAGAGATGTTTTTGTACATCAAGGGGTTAATCTCTCTCTGTGTATATAGGGGATAGTGATAGGGAATTACATTAATCTCTTTCTGTATATAGGAGCATTTTCGCGCTATGATTTTTGTTTTCTAGTGTTTTTTCCTCTTTTTCTTTATGGGGTGTTAGAGCCCCCTGACCTCTCCCCCACCCGGTAAGCCATTGCACATACATATACATACATACATTAACATACATACATATATATATATATATATATATATATTATTTATTATATTCTTTATTGAGATATACATACTTTGTTAATCTCGCATACATGTCATATTTCACACTACTTTTACAAGTTAGTAACAAAATTTAAACGTGATGGATACAAAACTAAGCTATTCTGCTACATTTTAATTATAATTAACTCATTGTACTTTATTATTTCTGCATATTTATTTATTTCCTACATTCTATTCTTAAACTATATTTTAATTTCCAGTGTTTTGGAGCAATGCTTTAAAATTTTTATTAAATTGACTGCAGGCACTGATTTCATAAATACACCGATGCTAGTCTGTTTAATATTGGGAAGTAAGCTTTCTTTTAATAGTTCCAGCCCTTTACACTCTTTTAGTATATGAATGTTGTTTATGTGCCCATGACAAAGTTTGAATACTTTGTTTCCACACTCATCTCTTTCAAAGTCCCATTCCCACTTACCTAACGTACATTTTGCAATTATTCTTCTTTCTGATCTTTTTGATTTGTGTATGTAGGTCGCCCCTTCTTCTTTCATTGACAACATAGTAAAAAGTTCAGTGAGGGTTTTGTGTTTACATCTTTTCACATAGTATCTACTGCCTCATTTCTCACCCCTTCTACTATTTTTTTTTTCATAATTTGAATTCGTATCACTCATCCAGTCTTCCGATAAATTAAGATTGATCAGTGCTTCGAATATTAAATTTGTTCAATTGTTTCGATTCTCGCTCTTTAGCTGGCTTAAGACACACTTGTTTTGTACTTGTTTACATTCATTACTTTTTAATTTAAAAGAATATTTTACATAACACTTTTTTATGTTAGCATCTATCGGTAAACTACCTATTTCAAGTATTACAGCATTATTCCCCGCTCCTCTATCTATTCCCAATACGATTTTTAAAAAATTAACTTTATAATTATTTAATTTTTTATCGATTCCATACGTGCCCCAAATCTCGGAGCCATATATATATATATATATATATATATATATATATATATATATATATATATATATATATATTAGAAGATTGAGTAAGAATTATAACAAATGGATATAGTTATTCTTAATTATATGTTTATAATTAAATTTTAATGTCTGGAATTATTTTAGTAATTAATTTTTTATTTTTTACAGATAATACTTAGGAAAAAAATATATAATAATTAAAAAAAAATTTAGGGAACAAACATGATTGAATACTGCCCACAGAATATTAGTATAAGTGATATATGGATTGATCATGGATTTTCACAATGTTTTTTTGAGACCGCATCAAATAGTATTATTTTTTTATTTTTATTAGTGTTTGGTTCTATTGAACTCTATATTTATAAATCATATGCAACAGCAGTAAATGAAGCTCAAATACAACATTCTTTATTGTATAAAATACAACTTTGTTTGCATACATTTTTTCCAATCTTAGCATTAGTAAGATTTTTGCTACAGGCGACGTTATTTGAACATAAAGAAATGTATGGTTATATGGTGAGAAGAAACAAATTTGAAATGTTTTTGTTCACATATGAATTGATTTTTTTTGTTTCTAGATTTTATCATGTATAGTACCTATTTTTACATATCCATTTGCAATATTTATTATAATAAAAGAAAGAAAGTATATGCTACCCAGTGTACCAACAAAAGGACATGGTTTAATTTTATTATTATTTTGGAGTTTTATATTTATTAGTGAAAATTTAGAATTTGTAAATTTAGGAAAAAAAGCATGGTGGTTCAATTTAAAAAAGTAAGTTCATTTGTATGCGTTTGTACATTTAAAACTTTTCACAAATATTTGTAGTTGTATATAATATTTTTGATGTATTAATTTTATATATTTTTTTAGTTTAACGGATCAGTTGGAAATGACATTATTTATACTTCGTTACTCAACATGCCTTTGTATATTCATTCTTGGTTTAAAGGCTCCTGGCATTGCTTTTAATATGGACTACTATGGAATTAATGACAGTACACATAATTTAAATTCGACAGTAAGTACAATTTTATATTTGCATATTTTTTTATTTTTAGTTGTAGAGACCTAAAATGTTAATATAACAGAAAAATATACATCCGAGTGTTGCCTTATTAACAGTGTTATTTTTTATAATATCAAGAATTATTTTAATCTGTTCTTAAAATAATTTACTTGTTCATAATAATGTTTAGCATTGTAACTAAATTTACTTTTACAAATGAGTTAATACTGCGTACACCACAAAATTTACTTTATTAAAACATCTAATAATTCAGTATTATCTACTTAAATATATTAATGTGTATTTTTATGGTAATGCCTTCATCAGGTATAGAAAAGTTTCTACTCTGAAGGCGACAGCATTGCCACCAAAATGCGTATTAATATATCACAAAATAGCCTACAATCAATTATTGAATATTTTAGTAGAGAAAATCATATGGTATGCGGATATTATTTTATTTATAAAAAAAACTTTTGCTATTTAAAAGCTAAATGATGGAAGAGAGGAAAATTTGATTTTTGTACCTGTATGTTCCGAGGATGATGGGATCACCATTAAAATACATATAAGTAACAATTAAAAATCATCAATAATCATTTATTGAACATTTTTGACCAAAACATTTTTTGTAGCTTGTGGGATGAAAAAAATCGTTTTTAAACTATTTATAATTATTTAGAAATAATCACTATTATAAAGAAAATGATTTGTTGTAAAGTAATTGAAGTGAATATATAAAGTACAAACTAATACTATCATTAAAAACATTCATTATAGTTAAAATTATTTTCTGTTAATATTTACATAAAATAATTGATTATTTTAACTGATCATGAATGACAGTGTAATGTCAAACTAATGTGAACCAAGGTAACATAAACAGTATTTATGCATACATAATTTTCTTAATAATAATTGGAAAAATTGTGTAATTAATTTGTTTTTGGATGTGGTACTATGTGGTACAATTTTTATATTTTTGCATAGAATGAAATATGTATTACTAGTCACTAATTAAATGTTTCATTGTAAACATTAAAAAGGTTTTTTTTTTATCTTCAATGAGATGTATACTTGACATTTCTATTATATTTTTTTGGATAGTTATTAAAAATTATTAGAAGAAGAATTGAATTTAGTTCTAAAATAATTGATTTTTTTGTAGTGGCATAAATAACTAATTTAGTACATTTATATGAAAAATATTAACAAATAATTTCATATTATTACTTGTTTATTTATTTTTTTTTTGTAAATGTACTTTTTGTGTATACATAATTAAACAAAGATATTTTACTATAATAAAATATAGATGTTTTACTATATATTAACATTTTTGGTGTCGTTTATTGCATGAAAGAATAATAAAATATTTATCTGTAAGATATAATCATCATGTATTTATAATACTACAGTGTGAATAATGACAAAATTTAGAATTTTTAGCACACAAAAGTGTGTATAATATTTTCCCTTAAATATTCTTAAGCTCTTAATTGTTATAATGGAATTGACATTTCTTATATAGTCCTAATTTTTATTATCCATGAGATAAATAGTTTGGAGTATCCATTTGATTTCATATAGAGATATAAAACTGTTATGTGAAAATTAAAAAAAAATAGTTGTATTATTTATTGTATATAATAATATTTTTTGGGACTATGAATAAATTCGTTTTCAAAACTAACCATGTCTCAGCCCTTAAACCATAAAAAAAGTTGATCAAAAATGTTCAATAATAAATTAATGATCACTTTGATAATGACTTATGTGCATTTTGTGGTAATTCTATTAAAATTCAAATACAGAAATATTAAAAATAATTAATAATTATGAAACGTTTTTGATAAAAATTTTATGGAAATATTATATATATATATATTTTTAATTATAATATAATTTTATATATGTATAGAAAATTTTAGTTGTTTTAATTTAGTTTTTTTTAAAAAAAATTTGTTTGTTGTATAATATTTTTTTAATTGAATTAAATTTTAATTAAGAAAAGAATTAACAATTTGAAGCAGTAATTATGGGTTTTAAATATAATTTTAAAAACTAAATAATATCTGTGGATAGATTAAAAGATATGTTTTTGTTATAGGAGCCTATAGAAAATCAAGGATCGACATTTAGAAATGTTTGGAAGAAAATTAAAAAGTTAAGCCCATATTTGTGGCCAAAAAAAGATGCAACACTTCAATTCCGTGTTTTTTTATGTTTCTTATTATTAATAGTTGGTCGTGCAATTAATTTACTTGTGCCATTATATAGTAAGAAATTAGGTAAGGTTTTAATTCAAATCAATTTTATTTGGTAATGCACGAATATGTAAATATATGTACACATATATAATTACATTTACACACACATATATATACATTCAAATGGTTACAATTATCATGAATTAATAGTTATTAAAAGTATCATTAATTATTAAAGTAAATTGTGCAATAATGACATTTTTTTTAAATAAAAAAAAACTTATTAAAATATTACAAATTTAATTTTATGATTTTTTTAAATTTTGTTTTTATTTATTTATCATGTTTATAAATTTCAGTTGATTCAATGACATTTCATCCACTTCAGTTTCGATGGGATTACGTATTAATATATGTAGCGTTTAAATTTTTACAAGGGGGAGGTACAGGAGGTATGGGATTAATAAATAATTTACGTTCATTTTTATGGATTAGAATACAACAATATACAACACGTGAAATTCAGGTAGTATATTTTATATATTAATAATTAAGTATTAAATCGAATCCATACTTTTTGTTACTTATTTATTCAGTACTCAAACTTGAATGTTCTGCAACCAGTTTTGAATAGCTGTATCTTTGGGTAATATTTCAGAAATCTGAGTTCTGAAAATATTTTCTTGAATTACTTCTTCGAAATTGGTTGTGGAAAATACAAAACTTAGAAATAACTTTAAAAAATATATAAACAAGATATTTTAAAATAAGTATATGGGAAAACAAGCATCATATAGTAATATTAAAATTGTATTTCTGAGAAATTAAATTATAATTAATCGGTATAATATATACAATTATTTTTTTATGAATAATTGATTAATTCTTTGTTTAAAATACCTTCTGTTCTTATAGGTAGAGTTATTTAGTCATTTGCATAGTTTAAGTTTACGATGGCATTTGGGTCGTAAAACAGGTGAAGTTCTTCGAGCTGTTGACCGAGGTACCGATTCTATAGATAACCTTTTGTCATATATTTTATTCAATATTATTCCAACACTGGTGGACATTGCAATTGCTGTAATATTCTTCATAAGTGCATTTAACATTTGGTTTGGCATTATTGTCTTTATTACTATGATTTTATATATAGGTTAGTATATTTATTTTAGTTTGTTTTTATATTTAAAATTATATGTATATATATATATATATATATATATATATATATATATATAATATCATATCATACAATACATTTAATTATGCAGTTGTATTGAAAGATAATTATTGTAAAAATAATATAATGGTAACAGTGATAATAATAAAGAAAAATACATTTAAATAATTTTATTAGAGTACAGTCCAGTCTCTTTTTATGCGGTAGATACGTTCCATTGAAAATCACATATAAGAAAATCGCACAAAAAAATTGACTTATGTTGAAAAAGTAGTAATACATTCCATAA
>CM068316.1:25876605-25944105 GCA_034766995.1 Acanthacorydalis orientalis
AAATGCATATGTGTTGTATGCATGATTGGGTATTGATATGTGTGTGTACATATGTGCATATATATATATATATATATATATATATATATATATATATATATATATATATATATATATATATATATATATATAATAGAATTAAAATATACATTCTAGAGAATAGATAAACACATGTTATAATTTCTGATGTTATATATATATATATATATATATATATTATGACTAGTGTGTATAATCTAGTAAATGTAGACAATAACTGGTAATTATATATAATGACTGAATTGTGTCGTTACTGTAGGAAATACCAGATTTTAAATAGAATGACCAGTTATTATGTACAATGATTAATTACATACTCGGTCAATATGGAAAATATTAAGGTATAATAAAATAAAAATTATTTTATTTACATAGATTATAATTTTAATAACTGATAGAGATTTCAATCAAAGTATTGAAAGTAAAACCCTAGTAGACCTCTCATAACTTATCTTGACTTGTTGCTGTAAACAAAAATTGCATCTTGAATGTACATGTCACATATATTAGTTCACATTTTGTACACAAATTTTGCAAGTTCTTGGTGAATATGCATAATAGCGGATAATTGTACATATGCACTAGTAAATTTAAATAATTCTGGTAATACAATAGAATTTTTTTAAATTTTCTGATGTAAGCAGTCATTGTATAAATTAGCATATTATACACATTAACCATTACGTATATATGCCTACGAAAGTTGTAAAATATATAATTTACACTATACACCTTATACTCCATTTAGGATTGTTAATATTACTTCATCGTAAAAGGCCTGTACTTAATTCAAGAGAATATTTTATTACACACATTTATTACTGATTGAAGAATTAATAAAATATATTTAATAAAATGTAGTATTTCATTTCATATATTACCTTATATTATTTACCCAATTTTTTGTAAGTTTATTATTTTTTAATTTTATTAGCAGATAGGATCAAGAATACTACCTCTTTAAATAAAAAACATTTAATATCACTTATTTGCCATTTAACAATTTCATTTTTACTATTAATAATTACTTTGTTTAAATAAATAATATAAAATAAAAAATAAAAATACTTATATTTATTACATAAAAAAAAATTTGAAATATTGTTTGTATAAAATAATAAATTATACCAAGTGAAAAGTTATCAAAAATATAATTTTACGAAAGAGCTAAGTGCTGTTTTTCACCAAAGAGAAAATAATAGTGTTGACAATCAAATACACTATTTAACCTTAGTAATGGTGGGGTCTGATCGCATAGTGGTACCCCAGTACGACGACCCCCTCCGCAGACTGTGCATAAGAAACGTAATGTCACGATTGGTGTCTGATGTTTCTACTATACATTTGCGTTAGAATAAAATTATAGCTCAATAAGTTTTAACATTTTTATATAAAAAATTTGAAAAAATCAACGACAATATGAATACAAATATTTTAATAATAGTATAATCTTTTCTGATATATCTATCTGATATGCCACTATAGTGGCATATATTTCAAAAAGATAACATAGATGGAAGCCACTACAGTAGAGCATCGTTCAAAAATAAATGTAGTAGTTACAAGATACTTGATCCATGATTCACATGTTTGAAGTGAAACTTCTTTTGTTTGGTAGTGTTATATAAAAAACATTCCTCAAAACTTTCATATTCACATTACTGCATTGATTATGCAAACATAATATATAATTCTTTATACATTTGTTTTTTAAAACAAAAAAAAATATTTTATTTTATATAATCTCATTGATGATACAACATATATTTAACTTTTGGGAGCATTATATCGAAAGCATCATATATGACTGTAACAAAAGACAACGTTAACTAGAAAAATCAGCGCCAAACTTAAAATAAAAACCGTAATTATATATATATATATATATATATATATATATATATATATATATATATATATATATATATATATATATATATATATATAATAATTACGGTATAATATATATATATATATATATATATATATATATATATATATATATATATATATGTATATATATATATATATATAATAATTACGGTATAATATATATATATATATACATGATTGTAAACATGGCATATGTATACAATGTTTCTCATAGGCATTTATCTATACAATGTTTCTATTGGTTTCTATTGTCTTTATCTATGGTTGTAGTCCTTGGTTGTTATAGGTATTGTAGGTAACATTTGAAATAAGTAACGAAGGTTATATTGTTTACAAGATTGTAAGTTAAAGTTGGAAATTATTAATAATATGATATGATATTTACGAAAATATTAAATGTTGTCAAAATTTCACAGCATGTCAAATGTAATGGATTATTAACCGGTTTTATTCATACTTCTAAATTATTTAGTATGTATCCATTTTTCAAATGTCATATAAAGGTTATTTTATTTTTGAAGTAGATACAACAGTATCTTATGTATGTATGTTTGATGTATATATATATATATATATATATATATATATATATATATATATATATATATATACATACATAGTATACATATTTATTAAATCATGGAAGAAGCCTTTATCCAGCACTGAATTGACAGATAATTATATGTATGTGTATATATATATATATATATATATATATATATATATATATATATATATATATATATATATATATATATATATATATATATATATATATATAATTATCAGCCCCTGTCAATCCATTGCTGGATAAAGGCCTCTTACATGATTTAATATATATATATATATATACATATATATACATATATATACACATACATACATACATACATACAATCATCAGCCTCTGTCAATCTACTGCTGGTTAAAGGCCTCTTCCATGATTTAATATATATAATGATGATTTAATATATATAAATCATGGAAGAGGCCTTTAACCAGCAATAGATTGACAGAGGCTGATGATTGTATGTATGTATGTATGTATATATATATATATATATATGTTTATTATAATTCATATTGTATACTATTACACAGTTTTATAATCATTATTATTGAAGTCCCTGTTTTGAATTGAAAAAATGTGTGTATGTATAAATTATAAAATATTTTTTGTAATCCATCTAATTTAAAAAAGGTGTAACATGAAATTAATTGAAATCTTTAATTTTCTTAAATGCACATTTTTGTTCGGATTCCATATTCAAGTAATATTAATACATGTAACAGCAAAAATTAAAAAAAATTTCACTGTTAAATTGTTGCAATTTTTAATTATGCCTAATTTATCTGAACTGAACATATTGATAGGTCTAATGATAATAATATGCTATTTATAAGTTGTATATTTTAAAAGTAGATTCTGTGAAGTGAGTAATGTTTTGATATAGCTGTAGTACTTTGGATGAATTCATTTTTACGAATGGTTTTCACTACCTCAAAAATCATAAATTTTTCTGACGTTACGTTACAGAAAAATTAGATGTTTTTGTATTTTAGCTTTGAGAATGATGGGATTGCTAATAAAATGCATTTAGGTAACTCAAAAATAATCAATAGAATTTTTAATCAAAAAAATTTATGGTTTGTGGTAGAGTAAAAATATTCATTTGTGAAAGTGAGTAGTGTTTTGTTATAAAGATTAAAATTATACATGTTTTTTTTTCTGAACTTGTAACTTTTTTTTGCACTCTTATTAGTGTATTGTTATAGTGAATTACTTGAGTATTTATTTGCCACATCTAAATTTTATTTATGAGCTACCTGAGGATGGTACAAAAGCTGAAATAAATAATAACAGAAAAATAATCAAGTTATTTACCTGGATAAGATCATCAGAACAATACCTTGTATAAATATTTAACTTTTATCTAAAAAAAATATTTTCCAAATCAGCTGTATAGTATTTTTTTTTATAAATTCACACTTTATTTTTTTTTATTTCTTAAATTTAAATTAGTCAAAAATAAATTTATTTCGTTTATTTTTATTTCATATAAAGTTGACAATTTTTTTAAATCTAAAAAATTGTTATGTCTAAAACAACTTTTAAAACCTGTTTCTATTGATAAAAATACCATTCAATGTTTTGTGAAAATAAAAGAAAACATGCTTAATGTACTGTTAGCAATTATTGTAAATTTAATTGTTTGGTTTTTTAATGTAATATTTTCTTTGCAAAAGTTTTAATTTTTTATCATAGAAAATAATTTATATATTAGTTGCTTCTTTTAGTTCCTCAAAGGAGTTCTAATTAAAATATAAAGTTTTAAATTAACGATTTTTAATATTATTAATGATTTGATAAAATATTGTATAGTATTTTTTTAAAAAATAAGTATTTAAGAAGTACTAGAATTTATAATGGAAAAATTAATGGCCTTATAAACAGTGTCCAAAAGACTTATTGTCTTTAAATTCAGAAATTACATATGTGTACATTTCCATACATACATATATACATGTATATATGTATATATATATATATATATATATATATATATATATATATATATATATATTTATATATATTCTTAGAGTGAACCTTTCGTTAATGAGTACAGTTGATTTCACACAGTAACTCATTAACTAAATCGATTATTCATGACAAGAAGTATGTGCTTTTGCTCTCTCCCTTTCCATATATGTATATATATATATATATATATATATATATATATATATATATATATATAGACACACACACATACACTTGTCTACATATAAATATATAAGAAATATTTTTTTTTTATTTCTAGACATTCATTCAGAAATGTCAGAACCAACGAAGAAAGCATTAGTAGTAATTGCAGAAGGGTCAGAAGAAATAGAATCTGTCATTTCAATTGACGTTTTAAGACGTGCAGGAGTAAGTAATATGAATTGTTTTCTTTTCCAATTTTCTGTTGTACTCAATATTTCTTTGATTAATTTGATCGTGGCTATTATGAAAATTATTATTATTAATATATATTATTATTATCGGGTAATAAAGTTGTTTTTGATTTCTTGCGATGATTATGAGAGAATTTATATATGAAAATGAATTTAGTCACAATATAAGAATTGTATTATGTAGTATGATTGGGAATAAATAGTAAAATAAATATTTTTGGAAAGATATATAATACAGTTTTATTGCAAAAATAAGATTCATTTTATTCTCTGTTGAAATTCAATTCATAATTAATGTTGGAAGTCAGTCATGTAACATTCTTTGTATGTTATCATGTTAAATTAGATGTTTCATTTTTTTTCAGCTTTAATATTACCTTTTTCTTCTACTCCCATTGTAAAATATAAATATATAAATGTAATTATTATTCTGTTTATTTCACTTTATGAACTTTTATGTTCTGAAAATGGTAATATATAATAAAATTATTTAAATAACTTATTTCAATTAAATAAATCTGTCAAAATTAATTTTATTATTTAGTCATATATTGAGCTTAGGGTGACATCTGAATAGTAATTATTTTTAATCTTTCTTGAATTTTTTATTGCATTAAAGGTAGTTAATTAGGTATTTATTAAACTGTTTCCAAAATTAAATACTTTTCTAATTGTCTATATATAGATAAAATATATTCTATTATTTAATTATATTAAATTTTTTTGGTAAATATTTTATATATTTACGATATTTTTTTTACAAAGGTTTGAAAAACTATGATACTATATATTTTTTTACTAAAAGTTTGTGAACTTCAAGGGGAAGCCCAAAAGTTCACGAAAAGAGGGAAGGGAGGGTTGGAGCCACTTTTCTTTAATTACGGTTGAATAGAGAACTGTTAGTGTAAAAATGAAGTTTCATTGTGCTGTCATCAGTATTCATCACATTGTTATCAAAAGAACAACTCAACTCGGGTAACTACGAAATCATGCAGAAAATTGAACTACATGCTGTTATTAAATTCCTTATTAAGCAAGGGAAAACTCTAAATGTCATCGTGGAAGAGATGTCTGCTGTTTACGAGGATCCTTCACCAAGTAAGAACATGGTTTATAAGTGGCATTCTTTTTTCGAACAAAGAAGAGAAGACTTGGAAGACGATTACTGCTCTGAATGCCCGGTTGAGGCAACCCTCTCAGACATTATTGAAAAAGTCGAAAATCTTATATTGGAAGATGGTCGACTGAAGAAGAAAACACAGAAAAAATCCGATACTATCATTTTCAGAATCATGCATGATCATCTTGACATGACTAAGGTGAGTGCAAGATGGGTGCCGAGAATGCTTATGCCGGCGCAAAAGAGGCAATGAATTGCGTGCAGTTGGGAGTTTTTGGAGCTGTGTGGCGACGATTTTCATGCGATTTTAGACAGAATTGTTACCGGAGATGAGACTTGGATCGGTCACTATCAACCTGAGAGCAAACAGAGGCCATGCAGTGGCTGGGAAAGGCGGAAACTCCATCCCAAGAAATTCAAGGTGTCACAGTCAGTGATAAAAATGATGGTGACTGTATTTTAGGATGCAGAAGGTATTTTCTTAATTGAATCCAAAGAAAAGGGTGTCAGCATAATCGGAGAGAGCTATGCGTCGAGTATTCGACAACTTCGAGAAACCAATAAAGAAAAAAAATATGGGAAATAGTCAAAAGGTGTGTTCTTTTGCAAGACAATGCTCCGGTACACTGAAGTCAGATCTTAATGGCTACTGTGACTGAGTGTGGTTTTCAAGAACTCAGCTATCCACCATTAGGCCAAATTTGACTCAGCGATTATTTTTATTCCCAAATCTGAAGAGAGGCTTGAGGGATAAAAAATTTCAAGACAATGAAGAAGTGAAGTTGGCTATTTCAGAGCATTTTTTAAGCAAACCAAAAGAATATTTTTTTGAAGGTCTTGAAAAGCTCATTGAACACTGTAAAAAATGTATTAGTATTAAGGGGGACTATATTGAGAAATAAAAAAAAATCAGTTCAATTAGACTTTGCCTTTTTCCCGCGCACTTTTGGACCTCCCCTCATATGAGTTAAGTATGCAATGATGAAAGTCTTGAAATCAAAATCTTTGCTATCAAAAATAATATTAAGCATCTATTGATATATTTAATTTTACTAATTAATAACTCAAATAGAATTCAAACGTCACTTTAAAATTAATCCACGATGAATTAATTGTAATTATTAATGATTAATATAATTTTGTTTATGTAGCTGAATAATTATCATTTATTTATGACTAAAGTATTATATATTACACATATAATATATGTGTAAATAGTTTTATTGATTTTAATATAAAACACTTCTTTTTAATTGAGTTATTGATAATTAATTATGAGTTTTATTTTCGTTAGATATCTGTATCTGTTGCTGGCTTGAATAGTTCTGAAATAGTTGTATGCAGCCGAAAAGTTGGAATTAAACCAGATATGAGTTTAAGAGAAGCCATGCAGTCAGAGTATGATGTTATAGTTTTACCTGGTGGACTTAATGGTAGTTTTTTTAAAAAATAAAATATAACTTTAAAAATGATAATAAATAAAATTATAGGAGCAAAATTATTTACACAAAGTGAAAAGCTTGGAAAGTTTTTAAAGGAACAAGAAAAATCTGGAAGATTTATTGCAGCAATATGTGCTGGTAAGATGATGAAATCTACATATTTTTTAAAATATTTAAGTAATAATTAAAGTAACTCGGAAATCTTCTATGCCACTTTTCTGAAAATTTAGATAAATTATTAGGTGTACAAATTAATTTGGTGCTTTTTTTTTATAGAAAATGAATGTTTATTTATGGAAAAATGGAATATATTTCAATCCTCAAAATATCCTCCATAATTTTGTATAACTTTTCTTCATATGTCGGGTAACTGACAAATCCTTTGTTGAAAAAAATAGCGGTTTTGAGTCGATGAAGTCATCATTGCATTTTAAGATTTTTTTCACTGTTTTAGTATTTTTTGCATATTTTATGCAATGCAACACCTTCCCCAAAGCTGAACAAATCATTCTCAGGTGGCTTCGGTAGCATTTTTTTCAATCGGAATACTAAAAATTTGCAACGACTAATATACTGCTGTGTTCATTACTATTTTGTAAGGTTATATCAGTTGCTTAGCCAAGATACATATAGTGTTTAAAATGTTAGGGTTGGCACTTCAAAATCCTAAAAGGATGAGAAAATATTTTAATTCAAAACAGTTATGATTCTTTGATTCAATTTAAAGACACCAAATTAATTTTTATATCTGATACTTTATTTAACTGAATAATATTGTATAAGTTATAGAATACTTACAGTCAGTTACAAAAGTATCCGGTCACTTCTTATACTCAGTATGTTTTATGTAATAAATTAAGTTTATGGTAGAGAAGAAATTGTTTAAAAATATGTTAGATATTGTTTATTATTGTACTTCAAAATATAATATTAACAAATTATATATATATATATATATATATATATATATATATATATATATATATATATAGACACACACACACACATTTATATTAGTTGAAAAAAGATGTGTTTTCAATTCAACATACCATATTTATACACACAAAAATATCCGGCCATGCACAGTAATTAAAACTCATGGACATAGAAATTGGTAAAACCCTGAATACTTTTACTTTATACTTCTTTTCCATCTTACAGTATTTTAATATTCGAATACTGTTGAAAAAACATGAAATAAATATATCAGAAAGAAAACTCATTATTTCTCTAAATGAAAAAGCATATTCACAACACAAAATTGCACAAGTGACTGGTATTCCATGTAGTACAGTTCAAGATATCAAAAAATTCAAAACTGATAGTATATTAGTGAATAAAGAATGACCAGGAAGGCCCAAAATATTAAGTGAACGGGAGGAAAAAATATATTTTAAGGATTGTAGTAATTAACCTAAGTACAAGTGCTACAGAAATATGCGGGGATATGCAAAGAAATACAGGAAAGAATTTGAGTTCTGAAGCAGATTGTAGAATCATCAGAAAAAATTGCTATTATGGATGAGTTTTATGAAATAAGTCATGGATAAGTAAACAGAATAGAGAAAAAAGGCTTGAATTCACCAAAAAACATGTGAATCAATCATAAGACTTTTGGGATACTGTTATTTTTAGTGATGAGAGTAAATTTGAAATATTTAGTTCATCTAAAAGAAAAATGATATGGAGAAAACTTGGAACTAAATTTAGTAAAGAAAATTTCCAACCAACTATAAAACATGGAAGTGGTTCCATAATTGTGTGGAGTTGCATGTTGGCAGCTGGGGTTGGAAACCTTCATTTTATTGAAGGCAAAATGGGTCAGCTAGCTTGTATCGATATTTTGAAGCATAATTTAAGGCCAGTGCAGAGAAGTTAAAATTGGAAAACAAATTTATATTTCAACGTGACAACGATCCTAAGCATTGTGCCAGAAAATCAAAAGAATGAATTTTTATACAATGTACCAAAACAACTCGGAACACCTCCTCAATCACCGGGCATGAATCCTATAGAATATTTATGGGGAGTTTTGAAGAAATTTTTGACCAATCATTCCATGGGCAGTAAAGAAACATTGAAAATCTTTCTTCAACAAGAATAGGACCAAATCAGTCCAACTATAACAAAAAAACTTGTACGTTCTATGCCTAATCGATTAAAATCAGTTCTGAAATCTAAAGGATATCTTACCAAGTACTAATTTCCATCCTTCTAACTCTTTTTTAAACAATATTGTGAGTTAACAGATACTTTTGTGTGTATAAATATGGCATGTTAAATTGAAAACCCACTTTTTTTCAACACATTGTATATATATTATTATTTATAAATATTATAATTTGAAGTACAGTAATAAACGATATTAAATATTTTTTTAAACAATTTCTTCTCTACTGTAAACTTAATTTATTACATAAAACATATTGAGTATGGAAGGTGGTCGGATACTTTTGTGACTTACTGATTAACTATTTATAATAACAATTAAAAGTAATATTGTTCATCAGTTATTAATCAGTTCAATAGTTATTTGATAGTAAATTACTTAATAATTCAATTTAGTTAATTTTTGTAATGAATATAATTTTTTTTATGAACAAAATATAATTTAACAAAATATTATATATATATTTTGTATGGTATTTTTTTTTATTAGCCCCTCTCGCTTTAAAAGCACATTACATAGCTTATGGAAAAAAAATAACTTCTTATCCTGCGATGGAAAATGAACTTGAAAAGGATTATAAATATTCAACCGATGAAGTTGTTGTTGATGGAAAAATTATTACATCTAGAGGTCCAGGTAAGAACATTGATTATGTTATAATTAATAAGTTAATTTTTATTTTTTTAAAGTGACCACTTAATCTAAAATTTATTATCTTAAAAAATAGTACAGTCATAGTAATAATTTAGTGATACATTATACTAGCTTCTAATGTTTAAATTAAATATTTTTAAATATTTAATTTTTACTATTTTCTTGTTCCATACGGTTAATAGTTTCCAAATGAAATACAAAACTAAGTTTGAGAACAATGAATTAAGTGTGTGAGGGTGAAGTTCTTGAAATCTTCTTTTCTTCTGTGTTTAATCTGTGTCTGTTTTCTTCTGTGTTAATAAAATAATCATGAAAGAATTACCTTTCAATTTGTTAGTTTTATTAAAAAGTTATAAATTTCAATAAATTAATGAATTAGTCATTTGTTTTTGTTGTACTTTTTATTGAATCTAATTTAATTAAAATGATGAAATAAATAAATAGTTTATTTTTACTATCAAAATAATTCTAAGCACATATTAATGTATTTAGTTTTATGAGGGTGGTTTCAAGAGTAACTTGGTTCGTGTACTCGAGGTAGATGGGGACAGCTGTATATGTTTTCATATAGTTCCAACCATTTTAGTAACACATATCAAGTTGCAAGTTATTCTGGTATTAATTCTTCGTTTGACAATTGTTTTAACACAAGTGTTTCTTGTGAAAGTGCAGAATAGATAAAATCGGAATTCGAGGTGATAAATTTTTTTTTGGAAGGGAAAAGGGGAGTTGAGCTTCAAGGGGATTTTGTCGAAAAGTAAAGAAACTGAAGCTGTTGTCTCTAATATCGAACCAAGTTATTCTTCAAACCACCCATTTACTGAAGTAACAAATAGATTCAAATATATTTCTTTAAAATTAATCTACAATGGATTTATTGTAATTATTAGTGATTAATATAATTTTACTTTATGTATAAATACATATAATTGTATATAATTAATATATTAATTTTCTTACAGGAACCGCATTTAAATTTGCATTAACAATTATTGAACAAGTCTTGAATAAAGAAAAAGCATTAAGCATTGCTAAAGGTGCATTAGTATCATTTTAGGTAAATGGTATGATTTATTCATTATTTTTTTGAAATTAACTGAAGTGAATCTAGTATCAAAGGGTTTTACTTTATTTTTATAAAATTGTTTTATTTTAATTCAGTAAACAGACGAGATTATTTACAATATTAAAAAATGTATATTATTATTAATATTGGATGCTGTTAAATATAATAAATAATTGATAGTAATAAATGTTTTTTTTTAAAAAAAAAATGCAAAAAGTTGTGGAAATAGTAATGTATGTGCATATGTTCATATATATATTTAAACCTTTGCACTCACATGACCAGCTGTATTGCCCAAGCACTTAAAGGCGTTCTACTGTTATGAGCAATGTCGCTGCCCACATTTTATCATGTGCAGATAAAAGCTTTGATAAGCATTTGTCATCAGTGTCATCGGGTGTTTATACTTTTCTATGTTTATCATACTTTTATCCTAATTCGTAGTATACAAACTTATTATCTGCTGTATAGATTACTTGTTTGGAGTGCAAAATGTTAATAAGTGTGTGTGTGTCTATGTGCGTGCGTGCATCTACGCATGCGTGTGTGTGTATAATTAAATTAAAAACAAAATATGTTGACTATGTACTTATGAAAATAAATTTACAATAATTTAATTTTTAAGTAAATGTGTTTACAGTGGAACTCTATTTATCTAAACCTGTTTATCTGGATTTCCGGTTTATTCGGATTATAAAATATAATCCCTGTCTCAGAAGTATAAAAGATAGACATATGGAAAACCTTTAAATTCGAAAAATCAAATTCTTAAGTACAGTCTTGCCTGAGTGTAACGTTGCAGCTTGTAAGAATAGACTTGTTTTCTATGAATCGGCATATGATATTTATTGTTATGCATTCCGTGGAAGTGTTCTTTGAGTTTACTTAATATCTTGCTGAATCTTCTATAACCTTTAAGATTTTTAATTATGAAAAATTACTACTTTCCTGTTGAATAAACATGTAAAGAAATGTTGTGTTATATTTTTGAGCTGCTTAAAAGTTTTATTGATTGAAGAAGCGAGTGTTGCTTCTCATAGCTATTAAAACTTGCAGTGTTTGAGAATTAATTGTTGATGCTCGCAGTTATAGTGATGGATTCTCCATGCATCACATTGTGCTTCTCACGTCAGTCAACGTGTTAATAAGTTCATTGTTTGTAATCTCACGAGTTATTCACGCAGCTGTTGTAAAAGTATATAAAATGTGTAATAAATAAAATAAAATGTATATAAACTGTGTTATTTATGTCATTAACAAATTAGCTTATCTCAATTTCATTCATTCATAATAAAATTGTTTATGTAAAAACAAAAAAAAGATTTGTCTGGTGTAGTGTTATAACATACTAAACACTGATACCCATGGAGAGAGAACTTCTCCTTGACCCTCGACTGTGCCATGAGACAATGAACTGGATGTTGAACCCACTTCTATAAAAGATATGAAGAAAGTAATTTAGTGAGTAAGAAACCTTTGTAAAAAGTATCTTCCTTAAGAATGGCAGATGAGTATTATATGTCCCATCCACAAGAAAGGCAAAGAGCTTAATTGTGAAAACTACAGAGGAATATCCCCTCTAACACCTTACATAAAATACTGATTATGATTATTAAAGGGAAGCTTCAAAAGTATACAGAGAGCATCCTAAGTAAATACCAAGCAGGTTTTAGGCCAGGAAGATCCACAATAGATCAGTTCTTCACAGTGAATCAAGTGCTTGAGAAATGCTGAGAGTTGGATGTAGACGTGTATCAGCTTTTAGACTTAAAGCAGGCCTATAACAGTATTAAGTGAAAAAAGCTGTACACAATAAACGCTAAACCTGGATATACCTCCTAATTTAGTACAGATACTGCGAATGATAATACAAAATGCACAATGTAAAGTCAAGATCAATGGGGAATTGACTGAAAAGTTTGAAGTATCGCAGGCTAAAACAAGGTGATGGTCTGGCCTCAATGCTCTTCAACTTATTACTTGAACATGTAGTATGCACTATCTCAGTAAACGTGAACTCCACCATAAGCACAACAAATAGCAGGATATGCCAATGACAAACATCATGGGAAGATCTATACTTGCCATTAAAGAAGTCTTGGACCGATTGAGACCGCTGCAGCAGACACTGGTCTTAGAATGAATGAGAATAAAAGCTAACTAATGTTGCAAAGTAGAAGACAAAGGAAAAGATTAGATCAAAATGTCACCATTCAAGGTTGTAAACAATTTCACATACCTTGGCTCAAACTTCTCCAGTGAAAATGAGGAATCTTAAGAAGTTCAAAAATGATAAGCAGCAGTAAATAGAGAATATTTTGTGCTCTTACCTATAATGAAATCCCAAAATGTGCATAGAAAGACCAAATTCCGACTGTATAACCCTCATCCATACTGTTATATCTTATGGAAGTGAAGCGTGGATCATGTCAGGTAAGACTGCAGTAATGTTGGATACCGCTGAAAGAAGAACGTTAAGAAGAATATTTGGGCTAGTAAACGATGGAGGTTTATGAAGAATATGCTACAACTTCAAATTATATAAAGCCTGTAAGGAGCCAAAACTATTGGTCTTTATAAAAATGCTCTGCCTGCGATGAGCAGGTCACACTAATCGGATGCTGAACTCAAAAGTACTAAAAAGGGTCTTGGATGGACAACCAGGCGGGAGAAGGCCTGTGGGCAAACCAAGGCTCAAATAGACAATGTAGAGAATGATGTAATGGAACTGTTGGGAGTAAGGAGGAGGACAGGTTTTGAAAAAATGTAAAAAGCCTGACCTCTAAAATTCTCATTTCAAAACCTTCTAGAAAGAGTAATGTGGAAGATTCTAGAAAATCCACTTTAATATGTAGAAGCCGTAGGTATAATCAGTTAGCGAGGAAATCCAGATAGTTCAAAAAGAATCGTGAGTTCTGCAAGTTCACAGAATCGTAAGTGAAATATAGTGAACTGAAAGTGCTAAGTTGAAGTGATTAATAATGATAGTGTAAAGGAAATTGAATTGTATTTGTAAATATTGAGTTGGAACAAGTGCGTAGCGTTTTTCGTACAGCGTTTTCCGTTAAGCGTTTTTATTTTATTCTGATTATTTTTTATATTACTGTTGTAGTAATTTAGAATTCATTATTCATGTAGTAGTCCTGTCAACTATATTAAATGTATTGAATTTGTGCATGTTTCTATTTTACGGGGGAGGTTTGAAGAGTAACTTGGTTTGTGTACCGCTGAAAGAGAGGACAGCTGTATATGTTTTCATATAGTTTCACCTATTTTAGTAACACACGTGAAAAGTGGCAAGTCATTCCACCATTAATTCTTTGTTTGACAATTGTTTCGACACAAGCGCGTCCCGCGAAAGTACAAAATGGATAAAATCGTAATTCGAGGTGTAATTCAGTTCTTTAGAAGCGAAAAATGCGAAAGAAATTCATGAAAAGATATTTCCTACATTGTATAAATCTCGTCTTTCCTACGAAACCGTTCGACTTTGGATGAATGAATGTAAACGAGATAGAATGAACACCACATTCAGGAGGCCTGAAAACAGCTATCACTCTAGAAATCATCGTTAAAGTCCATGATACAGTTTGATCCGACCGGTGAATGGAAGTAAACGAGATAGCAAAGGTCATAGATATCTCAAATGAGCGATAGAGGCCTCAAACAACTATTCTGAGGGGCCTCGAAGAAATCGACTTCCGGAAGGGAATCGCAAAGATGAAGAAACATTAGGCCAAGCGCGTTGAGCTTCGCGAGGGTTGTGTCGAAAAATAAAGTACACTTTGAAACTGAACCTCTTGTCTCTAATAAAGAACCAAGTTACTCTTTAAATCGCCCTCGTACTTTTTTATTTCACATTTTTTATATTCAAATGCTAAGCTACGTTATTAATTAGTTTAGTTTATCTACTTTAATTTTCAATTAAAAGAATTTGATTCAGATAACATCTCAATAAAACATTATTTTCCGTGTGAAAAAAATCGTGAAAATAGGTCATTTTTGAGGCCCTTAAACAACTGTCATCTAGCTTATGTGCTGACATGTACGATATTATGATCAATAAAATGTTATTTGATTTGTTCATTTTCACACGTGCGATCGATTTTTAGTGTGGTGCTTTAAGGAGTTTTGAAACATTTATTAAGGTCGAATGTCTTACTTTATCTATTGTTAAGACCTTTTAAAGAGATCGCTATAATTTATAGAACGTCTGGAATCTTGTAAACTCATGTTTTTAGTTTATTTATAAAGTTATTCGTACGTTAGTTTAAATCTACTTTTCGTTAGTTTTTAATCATGAAGTTTTAATATATTGGATCAGTGCTAAAGTTCGTATACGATTTGAAATTGAAACTCAGGTTATTATTTTTCTCAGAAAACACTATTATTAATCAGTTATGTATTCACCATCGTTTTCTGCAATCATTTTCAAACGTTCAGGTATCTCCCGGATTCCTCGCTCGTAAAAGCTGCACGGTTTTTTGGTAAAAAAGGCGATGAGGTGGTTTTTAACGGCCACTACGGTGTCAAGTTTTTTACCGTTTAAACTGTTCTGCTGCGACCGAAACAAATGATAATCTGAAGGTGCAATGCCCGGAGAATACGGTGGATGCGACGATATGATTTCCCATTTCAACTGTTTCAGTCTTTGCAGTCAGTTTTGCTGTATGTGGTTTTACGTTGTGGTGGAAAATGACCCCCTTGCGTTTGGCCAAAATCGGACGCTTTTCTTTAATTGCTGCGTTCAGTTTGGTTAACTGTTGATAGTACTTCTTAGTAATCGTTTCGCCTCATGGGCGCAGCTCAAAATAAACAACACCTTTGCAACCCTACCAAACACAGTAACACCTTCATCGGATGCAAGCCAGTTTGTGCGACTGGTTCTTCCCCTTCATTCGCTTGTTTCCATGTTCGTCCGCGTCGAACGTTGTTGTACAGGATCCATTTATCATTGCCAGTCATCAACTGATCCAAGAAAGGTTTTCTGTTGAGGCATCCAAGCAAAGAAACTGTCGAAAAGATGCGATCGAACTTGTTTTTTTTTTCAGACGAGTGCAGGACCCACGTATCGAGCTTCAGTATGAACCCCAGCTTCTTTTAATGCTGAAATGTAGTCGATCTGTCAACGTTGAGTATCTCGGCTACCTTTTCCATCAAAATTCATGAGTTATTGTCAACTAAAGCGCGCACAATATCGTCGTGTGGGATTGATCTTCGAGGTTAAAATCACCAAGTTGAAATTTATCAAACCGTTTCTTTACAGTTGGCAGTGATGAGTGCATGATCCAAATAAACCTCCCGAATATTTTTCGTTGCTGCGCCAACGGTTACTCCTTTCCGAAACTCGTACAACATAACGTGACGAAAGTGTATCTTTTCGTTGTCCATTTTCAAAAAATGTTATAACATACAAATCAAATCGAAACACATGCGTCTGATGCTCAAATGATAACTGTGACTGTCACCTTTCAAACGATAATATAATATGAATACATTTCCAACACGAGCGCCGCCATGCGGTACTCTTAACACCACCTATTGAATCGTATACTAACTTTTGCACTGTTCCAATATATATATATATATATATATATATATATATATATATATATATATATATATATATATATATATATATATATATATATATATAGTGCTCCCATAAGTATTCATACCCCAATCACTAATATTTTTTTTTGATTTAGAATTTTAGAAAATGTCAAAAATTATACATTGTCAATTATTTTATTAATAACTTATGTACTTACAGATAATTTAATGAAAATTTGAATAAAAATAAATAAGTATTTAAGAAAAAATACAATGTAAAGATTGAAAGCCGTTGTTTCTTGTGTTCTTTGAGCATTTATTTCAATAACAAAATGTACGAATACATTAATCCAAGTATTTCCCCTCGGAAGCTATTAATTTTTTCCACTTTTCTGATAGAAGTTGAA
The DNA here is from genome assembly GCA_034766995.1 of Acanthacorydalis orientalis. Taxonomy (NCBI): domain Eukaryota; kingdom Metazoa; phylum Arthropoda; class Insecta; order Megaloptera; family Corydalidae; genus Acanthacorydalis; species Acanthacorydalis orientalis. The sequence goes on from CM068316.1 coordinate 25,893,908, forward strand.
TCCGCGATAAAAGAATGGTGTCTTTTGAGTCAATTCATTTAGTAACCCAATTTTCGACTTTTCCGTAGTTATGGAAATGTGTATCTTCCAAAGCGTGTTGCATCGATTGGAAAAGATGGTAATCGCTTGGGTCAGGTCCAGATAATACGCTCGATGCGGGAAAACCTCTCATTTGAGCTTCATCAGTGTTTGTTTCACGGCTATAGCAACATGGGGCTGAGCGTTGTCATGGAGAAGAATCACTTTTCGACAATTTGATGCAATTGATGGTAGTTTTTGCATCAAATTATCATTAAAACGCTCCAATTGTTGTCGATAACGTTCACTGGTGATTATTTCCTTCGGTTTCAACGGCTTATAATACAAGACACCCTCCATATCCCACCAAATAGAAAGCATTGCTTTGTGATCGTGGATGTTTCGCTTTGGTGTCGACGTTGATGGTTGACCAAGATCAACTCATGATTTCTTGGTTTTCAGGTTGTCGAAATAGTTTAATTTTTCATCGCCGGTCACGATACGCCACAAGAAACTCTTCCTTTTATATCTTGCAAGCAAAGAAATCGAGATGTTTAAACGACTAGCAATGGCATTTTCGGTTAATTCATGTGGCAGCCATCTCCCTCCCTTTTTTCTGGGTCTTTTACGTGAATTTTAAACGTCGTGGAATGGTTGATTTATCGATTTCGAGCTGTTGAGTTAATTCTTTGAGTGCTTGAGCAGGGTTTTCTTCCAATAGAGCTGTAGTTTCAGTTGTTCATCTTCGATTTTTTTTCGATTGACCTGATCGTTGTTTGTCGTGAACGTCACAATCATCACTTTTGAATCGTCGAAATCAATCTCTACATACTGTTTCCGATGGAGCAGATTCACCATAAGTTTTCGCAAGTAATCGATGAGTTTCAGCTGCACATTTTTTCAAAACAAAGTTGTGTAGAAGTACACATCGGAAAAACATCTTATCGCGTTCCATTTTAATTCGGTTGTAGAAAAGTACCTGTATAAACAAAGGATGGGGTCTGATGACTGAATTTTAGTCGGAAATGTTCACACTCCAAAATGACATAAGAGACATCTACCACTGCCCACAGGATACGCACCTAGAGCCATCTATACGTGAACTGCGGCTTTCAACGTAACCTCCTATTAGTTCACAAAATTCCACCACAAAAGTTTCCATACCCACAGTATTGAAAGTTTTTGTATGCATTTTAAGTGGATTCCGGGGAATACCCTTGAAATATAAATTGTTGTATTTTAAATTCCCACTTTACTTAATCAGGTAACTATGTTTTGTTGTGCCTACTATATTTGTTTAGTGTATCATATTACGAGGGTGGTCCCAGAAGTACCCGACCCATCAAAGAAAACACAAAAATTTTGGAAAAAAATATATTTATTTTTCAACATAATCTCCTTTCAGCTCTATACACTTTTCCCAGCGATGTTCAATAAGTTCGATATCCTTTTTATAATAAGAACTGTCTTGCTCCTCAAAATACCCATTAACTGCCGACATCACTTCTTCATCGTTGGGAAATCTTTGACCACTGAACCATTTTTTCAAGTTTGGGAACAGAAAATTTTGGTAATGTAACACAAATAAATAGTTTTCGTTTATGATGTAGTATAATATTTATTTATGACAAAAGTAAACAGGGAATTACACGTAATTAATACACATAAAGTTGATTACACAGAATGAAAGTAATAATGTTCTATAATGTTAAAAATGCAGTATAAACGTAAGTATAAAAACACAGCTCTGTATATACAAGATAGAGACTAAGAAACTGTAAGAGCACGGCGTGGGCGCATCTGCTAGAGGTTATCGATAGACTTATGCGTTGCTGTATCTGGACTGTACTGTACTGTTCGGGTCTTCTGTGCATTGAATGCAAATATTATGTTTGAATTCACCCACCATTGATTTATTATGCTGTGAATGTAAAAACTATATCAGAGTGTGTGTGTATATCGTTGCTATACTCCAATAGAAAATAATCCGAGGGGGCTAAATCTGGCGAATAGGGTGCATGAGGTAGCAATTCAAACTTTAATTCATTAATTTTGGCCATTGCAATAACGGATTTGTGAGCTGGTGCATTGCTGGTGATGAAACAACACTTTCTTCTTAGCCAAATGCGGCCGTTTTTGCTTGATTTCTTCGCTCAAACGTTGCAATAAGTTCGCATAATACTCGCCGTTGATAGTTTTTCCTTTTTCAAGATAGTCAATGAAAATTATCCTATACGCATCCCAAAAAACCGACGCCATGACCTTGCCTGCAGATGAAACGGTCTTCGCCTTCTTTCTACCGTTTTGTCGATTTTCTTCACCATTTCTGGAGTCGTCACCTCATTTGGTCGACCACTGCGATGCTCGTCTTGGCAGCTCGTACGGCCTCGTTTAAACTCTGCTACCCAATATTTCACTGTTGTAAACGAAGGAGCAGACTCGCCCAGAGTAGAATCCAGTTCAGCTTTTATATTGGTTGGGCTGAGGCCTTTCAAATAAAAGTATTGTATCACGTAACGATGACCAATTTTCTCCATTTTCACAAATTCACTGAAAACGTTTACTATTGATGGCTGCCAAACAACTACTAAACAACGTGGCGTCCCCAAACTTGAAACATATGCTTTATAGATTGTGTACTTTCTAATACAGTGATATTTTTCAAACAACTACCGCCATCTCTAGGTTAGGCCGGGTACTTCTGGGACCACCCTCGTATTAAACCTATTTTTGAGGAAATGGATTGTAAAAATAATGAAACGACGATTCATGAACGCGAAGTGGTGTTAAAATACCGCAATGACAGAAAGAGCTATGTAGAAAATATCTCATTATTGTGTAGAAACAAGGCTACTGTAGAATCTATTACGAAAAAGTTAAAAACTGATGGTGCGTCAAATACAATAAAATCCTCACATAAATTGTCCAGAATTAGTGTCCGTAATAGCAAATTTGTTTAACAAACAAGTTAATGCGGAAACTTGTCGTAGAGTATTAAGAATAAATAATTTTAATGATCGGGTTGCACGCAACGAACCTTACATCAACAAAAAAATCGATAAAAGCGACTGGCATTCCCAAAATAGCGTCTAGGCAAAGATGATGCATTTTGGGAAGCTGTAATTTCTTCCGATGAAAGCAAATACGTGTTCCAATCAGATGAAAAGAGTGCAGTTTGGCGACAGGAAAATAGAGAAATGGATTTGAAAAACTTGAGACCGACAGTGAGGCATGAAGATGTTTAGGTGATGGTTTCGAGATACGAGGTCAGACAATTAAGTAATGCGACCGATTTTTTTTTCTCGGCCTGTGGTAACACTGCGAACCTGTAACTCCACCACCGTAATAGCAGATCCCTACTCTCTCGATTGAGACCTTGACCACCCTCGTACGATCATTTCTTCGCCAGCTGTTTAGTGTTTTGTAACAACGCGCGAGTTGTGCATGTCACGAAAATGGAACAGAGAAATTTGTCTCGAGCAGGTTGAAAGTGATCCTACTCTTCTCGATCGAGTTATTACTGGTGATGAAAGTTGGTTCTTTCAATATGACCCCGAAACTAAACGACAAAGCCAACAGTGGCTGTCCCCTGGAGCACCAAGGCCAAAGAAGGCGAGAATGAGCAAGTCCAAAGTGAAAACCATGTTGATTTGCTTCTTCGACAGCAAAGGGGTGGTTCACAAAGAGTTCGTACCACCTGGACAAACCGTAAATCAAGTATTCTACCGCAATGTGCTCGATAAATTACGAAAAAGGGTGCTCAGAGTGCGTCCAGAGATCGCGAAGACTTGGGTTCTGCATCACGACAATGCTCCCTGTCGCAGTGCGTTCAGTGTCTCTCAGTTTTTGGCGTCTAAAGGCATCGCAACGTTACCACAACCGCCCTATTCACCGGACATGTCACCCTGCGACTTTTTCCTATTCCCCCATATGAAAAATTCGTCAAAGGTCGACATTTTGACTCCGTTGAAGATATCCAAGAATCTGTGACGAGGGTACTCGGAGAGGTCCCACAAGAAGTGTTCCAGAATTGTTACGAAAACTGGAAAACTCGCTGGAATAAGTGTATAGATGCGGGAGGGGACTACTTTGAAGGGGATCGCAGCGACGTACCTTAATTTTTAAATATACTCGATTTTTGAATTTTGTCGCATTACTTAATTGTCTGACCTCATATATATATATATATATATATATATATATATATATATATATATATATATATATATATATATATATATACATTCCGCTACATTAACCACTTGCACTGGAATGATGAACAGTATGCGTCGTCATTTATCTGTGCCAAAATAGAAAACGCTCAAATTATGCTAATTAAAGAGTATACACCTCCGATATAACAGCTTAAAAAATGTGTATTTTTAATTTTGCTTATATAAAATCTAAATAGAAATACTTTCAATCGTATTAAGTGATTGCGAAATAAAATAGACAATTTTTGTAATTACTTTTTTTAGAATTTAGTTTAGATATTTTTAGATCCTAGTTTAGATAAATTTTTCTACTCTAGAAAATGTCCTTTCGGAAAAGAGTGTCTCAGGCTGGATACAAAGTGCTATGGTAAAAGCGTTTGGAAAATATCAGACACATTTGATAAATACTTTGTTCAAGAAGAAATGAACAATGGATTCGAAACCCATTCACTTTTAACTTAGACGCAATGGATGATGTTGGAATAAAGAAAGATTACCTCATTGATTTACAGAGCAAGATTTTGCTGAAATAAAGTTTCTCCAATCAAAATATTGGTGAATTTTGGTGCTCGCAAATACAGGCATGCCCAGTTTTGACAAAAAATTCCCTTTCAATCTTGATTCCATTTTCAATAACGTACCTTTGTGCATCACGTTTCTCAATGTTGGTGTCTGTGAAAACAAAGGCAAGAAATCGGTTGGATTCCAGGCATGACATGCGGCCAGCTTTGTCTAAAATTGTATTCCAAATTTGCCGTCTCATTGATCAGAAGTACCAGCAAGAATCTCATCGAGTGACACTGAGGACTTTAAGTGACTTGATCATCATGCTGAAAGACAAAAAGGTGTTCCTGAAGCACATAATTTTCTTTACTATTTCTATATATCTGAGGATATTAAAATAAAATGTCAATGTCAATTACGTAATTTATCCATTATTAATTGTTTTCGGAAAGGAGGGGAGGTGTGAATTTCAAGTTACTTTCGGGGTAGGTGTGAGACTAAAAAGGTTAAGAACCCCTAATCTAAACCAATTAAAATGTTACATTTTCCGTACCACGTGATCATAGCTAGCACTGCTTTATATAGATGACTGTTGTTCAACATTTTAAGCCGTGACAGCCGTGCTCACTGCGCAGTAATAGATGCGCATAGAATTTTTAACGTTTATTAAATGAGGTTACTCTCTGTAAATTATTTTTTACAGTATACTTTTTAAATGATTTATGTTCCAAACATAAAATCGTTTAAATGATGATCGATGATATTAAATACAAATAAAATAATAAATTTTTCAGTTTCAAAATTATAACATAATGCTTTTAAATATTTATTTAAAATGTTTTAATGAATGTAGATTATGGGATCCAGTGTTTTGACACTTATAAAATCGATGCTAGCCAAATCTTGCAAACCTGTAGTTTAATGTTAAGGGGACCCGGTGGTCTAGCGGCCTAAAATTTAAGCTATTTTAAAAAATTTTTTTCTATATGAGGGTAATGAATAATGCTTTCAAATTTTTTTACACTTATTTTATTACTAATAAACTACACAAAAATGAAAATAAAGACAAAAAAAAAATTTTTTTTTAAATTAGAAAAATGATGCTGAAGTCTCCCTCTCTAAAAAAAATGGAATTGCGTGGTGAATGATGATTTATCTCTCCCTCTGATCTGAAATAAAACAATTGACGAATTTTTAATTAGTATAAGTATAGCTATCGCAGGACGGCGAATAAAAAAAAAATTTGACAAAATGGCGCGTAGTCAAAAGTACAAGTTTGAAAACGACCAGTATTTTTGAATGTTTTGTTAATAAAAAAAATATAAATATTTTACGGAAACTATTAGTTTTACTTCCAGCGAGAGCTAGAACTATTCAGAATAACATATTAAAATTTCAGACAAATCGGTCAAGTAGTTTTTTTTTTCTGGCCCCCGCAAGACGAAAAAAAGTAGTTTCGAGATAAACGCGTTTAAAGTTTGCCGGCTCCACTTATTCTTCTACCTACCTGACCTTCTAATGGGCTGTAGATCCTGAAATACTCTGAATTTCGTCATCAAATTTTAACAGTATATTTTTAAGATACTATACTTTCGAAAAAAAAATCGATTTTTCGAAAATTCTAGACCACCGGGTCCCCTTAAAAAGGACGTGTAAAGTTGTATTAATTCAAAATCTTATTTTTTTACTGTACTGGTATCGAGAAGTTAGTTCAATTATAACAATTCGTAGTAAAGCAGGTAGGCATTAATAATTTTGATTATCCGTTAACATTCATGTATACGTTTGTTTTTCAATAAAACCGTTTATAAGACATATTATTTACCATATACATTCGGTTGGTGTAAAAATAGTTACGTTTTTATCATTTTAAGTTTGACGCCAATTTTTTTAGTTACCGTTATCTTTTGTTATAGTCATGTGATACATCATCGTAAACAATGAAATCAGCACTACTGATTGTAGGTTATGTCTCTTGTTTTCATTCTTTAGTATTGTTGGATACAACATCTTAAATTAGTCATGGAAAAAAAGTAAATTCGCTTGATTCGGTTTGTGAGTTTAAATTGGGACGTAAAGCAATAGAAACTGTTCGAAGTATCAAATTCATTTTTGGCGAAGAGTCAATTAGTGAACGTACAGCTTAACACTGGTTCCAAAAATTTCGTGATGGAAACGAAAGCCTTGATGATGAGGAGGGTCGTGGACGTCCTTCAGTTATAGACAATAATGATTTCAGAACCATTATTGAACCGTATCCTCGTAAAGTAACTCAAGAAGGTGGAAGAAGAACTCAATGTTGATTATTCAACAGTTGTTCGAAATTTGAGCCTAATTAGAAAAACAAAAAACCTGGATAAATGTGTGCCGTATAAACTAAACGAACATCAAGTAATACGGCAATACTAAGTCCGATTTACTCTTCTTTTGCGTAACAAAAATGATTCCTTTCTTGATCGTATTGCCACATGTGAACAAAAATTGATTCTCTACAACAATCGGAAACGTTCATCACAATGGCTACATCGAGGAGAAGCACCAAAACGGTTTCCAAAACCGAAGCTTCATGAAAAAAGATTATGATCATTGTTTAGTGGTGGGAAAGTGGAATCATTCACTACAACTTCTTAAACCCTGGTGAAACAATAACAGCAGAAAAATATTGTCAGGAAATTGAAAAATGCACGAGAAGTTGCATCCTTTACGGCCAGTATTAGTCAATCGAAGATAATCAATTCTTCTCCATGACAACGCTCGGCCACACGTCTCACAAATGACTTTAAAAAATTAAATGAACTGGTTTGTGAAACATTACCTCACCCACCTTATTCTTCGGACCTGTTTCCGACAGATTATTAATTTTTGGAACATTCGAGTAATTTCCTACGAGAGAAGATTTTCATGGATCAAACATCAGCTCAAAGCGCTTTCGATGAATTCGTTAATTCGAAGATTCCAGAAATCTGTCTTATAGGAATAAAGAAACTCGTTTCCCGTTGGGAGCAATATGTGCAAGCCAATGGTCTTTATTTTAATTAATAAATATACTTTTTAAACGATATATATATATATATATATATATATATATATATATATATATATATATATATATGTCTTTATACTCGATACGTGAAAACTGCAATTATTTTTGCACCAACCTAATATTTCTTTTCTTATTCATATTAAAAACTAAAATTTGATTTTATCGAATCATTTTAACGCATTTATGTGAATTCTCTTTAACGCATAAAGTGGATTCTCTACAACAATCGGGAACGTTTATCACAATGGCTAGATCGAGGAGAAGCACCAAAACGATTTCCAAAATCAAAGCTTCATGGAAAAAGATTATGATCATTGTTTGGTGCTCAAAAAGTGACATCATTCACTACAACTTCTTAAATTCTGGCGGAACAATAACAGTAGAAAAATATTGTTAAGAATTTGAAAAAATGCACGAGAAGTTGCATCGTACGAGGGTGGTCCCAGAAGTACCCGACCCAACAAAGAAAACACAAAAATTTTGGAAAAAAATATATTTATTTTTCAACATAATCTCCTTTCAGCTCTATACACTTTTCCCAGCGGTGTTCAATAAGTTCGATACCCTTTTTATAATAAGAACTGTCTTGCTCCTCAAAATACCCATTAATTGCCGACATCACTTCTTCATCGTTGAGAAATCTTTGACCACTGAGCCATTTTTTCAAGTTTGGGAACAGAAAATAATCCGAGGGGGCTAAATTTGGCCAATAGGGTGCATGAGGTAGCAATTCAAACTTTAATTCATTAATTTCGGCCATTGCAATAACGAATTTGTGAACTGGTGCATTGTCTTGATGAAACAACACTTTCTTCTTAGCCAAATGCGGCCGTTTTTGCTTGATTTCTTCGCTCGAACGTTGCAATAAGTTCGCATAATACTCGCCGTTGATAGTTTTTCCTTTTTCAAGATAGTCGATGAAAATTATCCCACGCGCATCCCAAAAAACCGACTTCGTGACGTTGCCTGCAGATGAAACGGTCTTCGCCTTCTTTGGAGCCGGTTCTCCCTTTTCAGTCCATTGTTTTGATTGTTCTTTTGTCTCGGGTGTGAAGTGATGGACCCATGTTTCATCCATGGTTATGAAACGGCGCAAAAATTCTGCTCTGTTGCTGTGAAACTTCGCTAAACACTCAATTGAAACATCTTCACGACACTGTTTTTGCTCGAGTGTGAGCAAACGCGGCACCCATCTTGCACACAGCCTTCTCATGTCCAAATTTTCAGATAATATGCGATGTACCGCACTTTTTGAAATGCCTACTATGTCTGATAGCTCGCGCACTTTCAGTAGACGATCATCCAGTACCGCTTTGTGGATTTTCTTCACCATTTCTGGAGTCGTCACCTCATTTGGTCGACCACTGCGATGCTCGTCTTGGCAGCTCGTACGGCCTCGTTTAAACTCTGCTACCCAATATTTCACTGTTGTTAACGAAGGAGCAGACTCACCCAGAGTAGAATAAAGTTCAGCTTTTATATTGGTCGGGCTGAGGCCTTTCAAATGAAAGTATTGTATCACGTAACGATGATCAATTTTCTCCATTTTCACAAATTCACTGAAAACGTTCACTTATTGATGGCTGCCAAACAAATACTAAACAACGTGGCGTCCTCAGACTTGAAACATATGCTTTATAGATCGTGTACTTTCTAATACAGTGATATATTTCAAACAACTACCGCTATCTCTAGGTCAGGCCGGGTACTTCTGGGACCACCCTCGTATATGGCCAGAATTAGTCATTTGAAGAGGACCAATTCTTCTTCATGACAACGCCCGACCACACGTCTCACAAATGACTTTAAAAAATTAAATGAACTGGGTTTATGAAACATTACCTCACTCACGTTATTCTCCGATCCTGTCTCTGGCATATTATTATTTTTTTTAAACATTTAAGTAGTTTCCTACGAGAGGTTTTCAAAAATCAAGCATCACATCAAAGCGCTTTCTATGAATTCGTTAATTCCAGGACTCCAGAATTCTATCTTATAGGGATAAATATACTTATTTCCCGTTAGGAGAAATGTGTGCAGGCCAGTGGTCTTTATTTTGATTAATAAATATAATTTTTAAATGATATTATCCGTCTTTATACTCGATACGTAAAAACCGCAATTATTTTTGCACTAAACTAATATATATATATATATATATATATATATATATATATATATACATATATATATATATATATATATATATATATATATATATATACATATATATATATATATATATATATATATATATATATATATATGTATGAGTTTTTGTATATATATATATATGCATAACACAGTAGTTAATGTTCATTGTAAAAATTTATAAATGGCTATTATTAAGCTCATGGGCCGGACCCTTGCCTCATGTTAATTCCATGACAAGGTATTATGAAGTTTTAAATTAATAACTAACACGATATGCAAGGGCTAGGCTTTGTTGTAGTGTGAATATGAAATTCATACAATCGTACAAATACACACATATCTTACACATATATCATACATCTTACACATATATATGTATGTATGTATATATATATATATATATACACACACATATGTTTGTTCGTCTGTATTTACGCTTGTGAGTAACTATGCATTGTATGTGTGAAAGTGTAGCATATTCATGTATACAAATATACATTCAACTGTATTTTTAATCGATATTATTTTTACTTAAAAAACACAACAGGTATATAATATAAATGTATAAGTAGAAACGCATATGCAGTTTATTTTGTAACACAGCATAATGTTCAAGTACATATTGGTTAATATTTTGTTGTAGTACAATTAAGTATTAATTATCATCATTTTGTAATATTTGTGAAAAAAATTAAGTTCAAAAATTAATATATTTTATTAATTAAATAAATCTATACATCTACACACACACATACACACACACACACATATATATATATATATATATATATATATATATATATATATATATATATATATATATATGTATGTATATATATATATATATATATATATATATATATATATATATATATATATATATGTATGTATATATATATACGAGTATATATATATATATATATATATATATATATATATATATATATATATTATCAACTTTAAATATTTATAAATTTATTGTTTAATACAATATTGAAATACTCTGTAACTTATGAATATAATCCAAAAATGTTTACAATTCTTTACAATGCGTATTTTTAATCCACATGCATGCAGTTTAAAAGCAATACGAGGTCAGACAATTAAGTAATGCGACAAAATTCAAAAATCGAGTATATTTAAAAATCAAGGTACATCGTTGCGATCCCCTTCAAAGTAGTCCCCTCCCGCATCTATACACTTATTCCAGCGAATTTTCCAGTTTTCGTAACAATTCTGGAACACTTCTTGTGGGACCTCTCCGAGTACCCTCGTCACAGATTCTTGGATATCTTCAACGGAGTCAAAATGTTGACCTTTGACGAATTTTTTCATATGGGGGAATAGGAAAAAGTCGCAGGGTGACATGTCCGGTGAATAGAGCGGTTGTGGTAACGTTGCGATGACTTTAGACGCCAAAAACTGAGAGACACTGAACGCACTGTGACAGGGAGCATTGTCGTGATGCAGAACCCAAGTCTTCGCGATCTCTGGACGCACTCTGAGCACCCTTTTTCGTAATTTTTCGAGCACATTGCGGTAGAATACTTGATTTACGGTTTGTACAGGTGGTACGAACTCTTTGTGAACCACCCCTTTGCTGTCGAAGAAGCAAATCAACATGGTTTTCACTTTGGACTTGCTCATTCTCGCCTTCTTTGGCCTTGGTGCTCCAGGGGACAGCCACTGTTGGCTTTGTCGTTTAGTTTCGGGGTCATATTGAAAGAACCAACTTTCATCATCAGTAATAACTCGATCGAGAAGAGTAGGATCACTTTCAACCTGCTCGAGACAATCTTGAGCGATGTTCATTCGAATTTCTCTGTTCCATTTTCGTGACATGCACTACTCGCGCGTTGTTACAAAACACTAAACAGCTGGCGAAGAAATGATCGTACGAGGGTGGTCAATGTCTCAATCGAGAGAGTAGGGATGTGCTATTACGGTGGCGGAATTACAGGTTCGCAGTGTTACCACAGGCCAAGAAAAAAAATCGGTCGCATTACTTAATTGTCTGACTTCGTAGCTCCCTCACAGTGTACAATGAAAGAGGGTATACGATTTCAGTATAAAACTGATAACAAATTTATTCAAAATATTGTATTCATTGAAGCTTTAGAGTATAAAAAAAATGTTGCACATTTTAATAATGTATTTTGTACTTAATTTTTATAAACTTTCCCAATAAAAATTTTACGACTTATATTTTACACCGATTATATCTGCGTGTAATTTGTTAATTTCTGTTATTTATTAAAGGAGAGCGAGTGTTAGCGAGCAGGGTGCAGAGCCTCTGGCGACCTCTATTTTGTGTTACAGTTGGCTCCATATTTACTTTTACAATATTATAAGAATATTAGATGAAATTACTTTCTAAGAATACAATATAACTGATTATGCGTGTATTGCTTTGTCATTTAGAAAAAATATTTTTTTATATTCATTTTGCTTGCTGACAAATTACTTATTTTAACATTTTTTTATTTAAAAAAAATTGTAGATAGTGTCGGAGTCACTACCGCTGAGGTTTTTGGCGGAAAACGTCTTACCTAAGCGGTATTGACTGGACGTGGTGTTTGTAGAGTTGGTAAGAAAGAAATGAACACAACAATCTTGTGTGTCTTTTTATTTATTTCTCAGAATGCTGACTAATTTGTAAAATTTTGTTAAAGACAGGACAATGGTACGAGTAGTAAGATATGTAAGACTTACATGCTACACTTATATCTCTAGAGAACATTAAGTCTATAGTGGTATTGTTTAAAATTGTGAAGTCAGCTGGATCCGTGGCCAAGACCAATCTAAACTTGCCGTTCAGAAACTGTTTCAGACGATCGTTTGACCCATCAATGTTAAAGACCCCGGTGAGCAGAAGCGGTATGTTCGGATCGCAGGGCCAGTCACTAACTATTGTTCTGACATTCTCTGTGTAGTAAAGCATTAGTTGAAAAGAAACATCTCGATATAGTTGAGTGGCAAGTGTGTTGGCTTCATCGGATACGCGAAACCGTTAATTTTACTCAACGTTGGCACCTTTCTTTGCTTTACTGATGTAGAGCATTTTGATTACAACATGAACTGTTGAACTGTAAATTCCTGTTGTAAGAATTGCAACATAGCTGCATTTGGCCGTTTTAAATTATTTTGTAACCATATGAGGTCATAAACTCCACAAACAGAACCCAACTTGTTGCCATAAAATGTCTTCTCAAAGTGCTACGTCGCCAGACGCCAATGTGTTTTAAATGCTAAATATCTATTCTCAAACGTTATATCTGCTTCTGTTTTGTCGCATTTCATCGGTTCCATCTCACTGTCGACATCTATTCCCTGTGAACTGGCAGCAGGCGTTGCACCGTTCGCGTGACTGTTGTTCGCTTCAGCTTGTCGACGCTGCCTCATCCTCCGCATTCGTTCTGTTACTGTCATAAGGGCCTTTTTGAATTCCTCATTTAGTCTTCTTTCACTTTGTAAACGTTTACGATACTTATTTACCTTCTTGTTTTGAAGATATTTGGACATTTTTAAAATTTTAGATAAAATTAGTCCAGGTTCAACACTTTATCAGTGTATATCTTTTCAATTGCTTTCACTATTGTCACTGTTAGTATTTTATTTTATAGCACTTGTCCATCTCTGTCAAATGATACCTCACACAACATCCTACATGCACGCACTCTTGAGCGACATCAATTTTTCCTCGCGGCGAAACGATAATATTCCACTACAATTTGGCAACAATGTTGTGGCGACCTGTGACGTCACGCGCTTAAGGTTAACATTGCATAACATTCGTACATCTTTGCTCTATTAAACAATGTATTGCTTGTTTGGATATGCGTTATAACAGGTGGGCTGAAAAGTTCGTAGGCTGACACATAGATGGCGCTACTAGTATCAAATCCATATGATTTTTAGTTAGCCCTAACCTTCAAAAGACGTGTATAAATTTGACAGCTGTTGCACTATTAGTATCTGAGTTATAGCATTTTTAGTGAAAGAACTTTTGTTACCTTGAAACAATGGATAAAAAGGAATTTCGTGTGTTAATAAAGTATTGCTTTTTGGCGAAAAAAAATACAGTTGAAACCAAGGCTTGGCTTAATAAACATTATTCGGACTCTGCACCAGGAAAATCAACCGTAGAGAAGTGGTTTGCTAAATTTAAACGAGGCGAAATGAGCACCGAGGACGATGCACGCAGTGGACGCCCCAAAGAGGCTGTTACCGACGGAAACATCAAAATAGTCCACAAAATAATTTTTGATAACCATAAAGTGAAGTTGATTGAGATAGCTGAGACCCTGAAGATATCAAAGGAACGTGTTGGTCATATCGTGCATGAATATTTGGATATGCGAAAGCTCTGTTCAAAGTGGGTGCCGCGCGAGCTCACAATCGACCAAAAACAACAACGAATCGATGATTCTAAGGAGTGTTTCGAGCTGTTCAATCGTAATAAATCCGAATTTTTGCGTCGATATGTGACGATGGATGAAACATGGCTCCATCATTTCACACCGGAATCCAATCGACAGTCAGCCGAGTGGACTGCACGTGATGAACCGACTCCAAAGCGTGGAAAGACGAAAAAGTCGGCTGGCAAGGTTCTGGCATCAGTATTCTGGGATACTCATGGTATAATATTCATTGACTATCTTAAAAAGGGAAAAACCATAAACAGCGACTATTACGTAGCGTTATTGGAGCGTTTAAAAGACGAAATCGCGAAAAAGCGGCCTCATTTGAAGAAGAAGAAAGTGCTGTTTCATCAAGACAATGCACCGTGTCACAAATCAATGAAATCGATGGCGAAATTGCAAGAATTGGGCTTCGAATTGCTTCCGCATCCACCGTACTCTCCAGATCTGGCCCCCAGCGACTTTTTTCTGTTCTCAGACCTCAAGAGGATGCTCGCTGGACGGAAATTTTGATCCGATGAAGAGGTAATCGCCGAAACTAAAGCCTATTTTGAGGCTAAAGACAAATCGTATTATAAAAATGGTATCGAAAAATTGTATGACCGCTATAATCGTTGTGTCGCCCTCGAAGGGAACTATATTGAATAATACAATCAAATTCTATAAAAAAAAAATTTTTTTCTATGCAAGCCTACGAACTTTTCAGCCCACCTGTTACATAAGGAAATTGTTATTTAAGTTACAGTAAACAAATGTCGATTAGACATCATAACATCAACCATTTCCTGTATTCTTCACACATATCCCTTAATGACTCTCTTTCATCGTTCATAAAATGAAGACAATGTTAATAAGATTTGACAATAAAGGTAATTTTAAAGAGGTTGTTTCGAATTTCTTTCATTCAGAAAATAAATACAGTCGAGTCTGTTTTATGCGTATATTTTTAATGCGATTTTGAAGTTATGCGGTGCATATTTTATGCAAATTTGGGGTTTCCCCGTTATATATGTATATATATATATATATATATATATATATATATATATATATATATATATATATATATATGAACTGCACGTTATTTAAAAAAAATAAATTTTAAATTGTTATATTTTTTAAAACTTATATTTTTTAATTTAAAATTTTCTATTTTGGACTGTTTAAATCATGTTATATCCACTATTGCTGAAATAAGACCACAAATTTTAATGTCTGCTGGAAAGCAGCTTTGCCTGGATGTGTTGCAAACAGTGCAAAAATCATTCAAATATCGAAATTATTTTGGTTCATGAAATTGGTGGAGAAGGTTTTGATATATTTAGCCAGAATGATGTCGACGAATTGCTTGTGGATTATGCTTTAAGTGACGATGATAGTATTGGTATAACTTTAGATATCGTCGAAGATCCAGAAAACGATAGTGAAGCGGAAGAAAAATCTATCCTCCCACTGCAAATATAATTCAAGAATGTCTTCAACTTTGCAATAAATTGGGAAAACATTTTCTTGTTAATGATACAAATTCTGAACGAGCCTTCGAATTAAAACGTGAGCTGAAGAATTGTATGTCGGGGTATCGCGAACTGCATAAAAAACTAGTAAAATCATCATAAAAAATCATTAAATTCAATCACTGATTGCATTGTCAGCAGAAAAAAATCAACAGAGAATGTGGGTGAAGTTGACGCTGAGTCCATGTGTGAAGAACCATTGTCTTTACCATGCAGATCTAACGCACTGACTATCTCTTCTAGTGATGAAAGTGATTTCGTACCAGTTTGCAAATCGTGCCGAACACTATCAGATAGTGACGATAATTCTGATGAAAAATGTAAAAAGAATTATTAATTTTCAACAAAATGAAATGAATAAAGTGTTAAGACAAACTAATTTTAAATTTAATATCAATTTCTTTCAGATGTTCGAAAGAATTCTTAAGCATTTTTATTTTCCTGAATTTTCATAAACTTTTTTTATGCGATTTTGGGTATATTTTAACTCATTGCTTTGGTTTTATGCTGTTTTAGAAAATTATGGAACGTATCACTAATTTTCAAAGTAAGTTATGTCTTTTTTGTGTGATTTTTTTATATGCAGTTTTCTGTGGAAAGTATCTACAACATAAAAAGAGACTTGACTGTACAGGTCCTTCAATAGAATAACTGGCTGAATGGATAAGGTTATGAAAGAAATAGGTTGAGGTTCATAGAAAGTGTAATGACAAATGAAGATATAAACTTTTCCTAGTGATTATCCTTTCTTTATCATATTAAGATCTTTTTCACCACTTTCCTATGTAATAATAATATTGTAATTGCAGATAATATTATTACTTATTTACCAAGAAAGTTCTGTCGTTTTTGAATTGAGAAAAAAAAACACTTGTGTATTTTTACATAAAATAACTTTATTCATCAAAATATCCACTTTTGCATTGAACGACTCTTTCCCAGCGAGAACATAATTTATAAATTCCATTTTTATAAAACTGATTATTTTCATTTTCAAAAAATGTAGACACCTCCATTTTTAATTCTTCTTCATTCTTAAATTGTTTACCACGCATACGATTGTCTAAAGATAAAAATAGGCGATAATATGATGGAGATATGTCTGGGGAATACGGGACATGGGGAGGATCTCCCACCCTAAATTCATAATTTTTATTCTGGTCTCTACTCCAACGTGCGGACGTACGTCATCTTGCAAAAATAATACTTTTTTATGATTTACAAGTGCTGGCTGTTTTTGTTGTATTGCATCGTGCACTCGTTGGAGTTGTTCACTATAAATGTTTTCCGTGAGAGTTTGACCCACTAGTAGATATTCGTGGTACATATTTTTTTTTGCAGTCCACCAAACACATTGAAGAAGTTTTCGCGGTGTTAACTTTCATTTAGGACTTTGTGGGACAGGATCACCTAATGAAAGCTAATGGTGAGTACGTTTGTAGTTGGAATACATAATCCATTTTTCGTCAGTGGTCAAAATTTGATCCAAAAAGTTCTCTGATTTTAGTCGTCAAATAAGAGATGTACAGACTGTAAGACACTGTAATTTGTTATTGGGAGTTAATTCGTGTGGTGCCCATTTACTTAATTTCCACCTTTTTCCTATTTTGTGTAAATGCTTCCGTATTGTTTCGTCATTTACATTGAACAATTCTGCAAGCTGTTGACACGTTAAACTGGAATTTGTTTCAATCATTGTCTCCAATTCATGGATATTTAAATCGAATGACAGAACTTTCTTGGTTACCTGATATAATAATATGCATATTTCTTTAAAAAAAATTATACTTACCGATAAACTGCCACTATATGTTACTTTTACGGATTTATTTACAACATAATATACTATTACAACATATTATAAACATAATACACTATTCAAAATTAATTGACTAGTTAAAGGTTTTTTTTTCATCCGCCATTCAAATTAATTTCATTTTTTACCCAATAATATGTATAGTCAATGTTTTGTAACGTTTGAAGTGAAAAAAAAACTCATTTCCACTATAATGTTCAAAGTAACGAAATTTTCTTTAATTTAAAACAACATATTTTTTTTATAAATGCGTTAAAATGATTCGATGAAATCAAATTTTAGTTTTTAATATGAATAAGAAAAGAAATATCAGGTTGGTTCAAAAGTAATTGCAGTTTTTACGTATCGAGTATGAAGACATATATATATATATATATATATATATATATATATATATATATATATATATATGTATATACGAGGTCAGACAATTAAGTAATGCGACCGATTTTTTTTCTCGGCCTGTGGTAACACTGCGAACCTGTAACTCCGCCACCGTAATAGCAGATCCCTACTCTCTCGATTGAGACCTTGACCACCCTCGTACGATCATTTCTTCGCCAGCTGTTTAGTGTTTTGTAACAACGCGCGAGTTGTGCATGTCACGAAAATAGAACAGAGAAATTTGTCTCGAGCAGGTTGAAAGTGATCCTACTCTTCTCGATCGAGTTATTACTGGTGATGAAAGTTGGTTCTTTCAATATGACCCCGAAACTAAACGACAAAGCCAACAGTGGCTGTCCCCTGGAGCACCAAGGCCAAAGAAGGCGAGAATGAGCAAGTCCAAAGTGAAAACCATGTTGATTTGCTTCTTCGACAGCAAAGGGGTGGTTCACAAAGAGTTCGTACCACCTGGACAAACCGTAAATCAAGTATTCTACCGCAATGTGCTCGAAAAATTACGAAAAAGGGTGCTCAGAGTGCGTCCAGAGATCGCGAAGACTTGGGTTCTGCATCACGACAATGCTCCCTGTCACAGTGCGTTCAGTGTCTCTCAGTTTTTGGCATCTAAAGGCATCGCAACGTTACCACAACCGCCCTATTCACCGGACATGTCACCCTGCGACTTTTTCCTATTCCCCCATATGAAAAAATTCGTCAAAGGTCGACATTTTGACTCCGTTGAAGATATCCAAGAATCTGTGACGAGGGTACTCAGAGAGGTCCCACAAGAAGTGTTCCAGAATTGTTACGAAAACTGGAAAACTCGCTGGAATAAGTGTATAGATGCGGGAGGAGACTACTTTGAAGGGGATCGCAGCGATGTACCTTAATTTTTAAATATACTCGATTTTTGAATTTTGTCGCATTACTTAATTGTCTGACCTCGTATATATATATATATATATATATATATATATATATATATATATATATATATATATATATATAGTTTAAAAAGTATATTTATTAATTAAAATAAAGACCATTGGCTTGCACATATTTCTCCCAACGGGAAACGAGTTTGTTTATTCCTACAAGACAGAATTCTGGAATCCTCGAATTAACGAGTTCATCGAAAGCGCTTTGAGCTGATGTTTGATCCTTGAAAATCTTCTCTCGTAGGAAATTACTCGAATGTTTAAAAAATTAATAATCTGTCGGAAACAGGTCCGGAGAATAAGGTGGGTGAGGTAATGTTTCATAAACCAGTTCATTTAATTTTTTAAAGTCATTTGTGAGACGTGTGGTCGAGCGTTGTCATGGAGAAGAATTGATTATCTTCGATTGACTAATACTGGCCGTAAACGATGCAACTTCTCGTGCATTTTTCAATTTCCTGACAATATTTTTCTGCTGTTATTGTTTCATCAGGGTTTAAGAAGTTATAGTGAATGATGCCACTTTCCGACCACCAAACAATGACCATAATCTTTTTTTCATGAAGCTTCGATCTAGGAAACTGTTTTGATGCTTCTCCTCGATCTAGCCACTGTGATGAACGTTTCCGATTGTTGTAGAGAATCAATTTTTCTTCACATGTGGCAATATAATCAAGAAAGGAATCATTTTTGTTACGCAAAAGAAGCGTAGATCAGACTTAGTATCGCCGAATTTCTTGTTGTTCGTTTAGTTCATACGGCACATATTTATCCAGCTTTTTTGTTTTTCCAATTAGACTCAATTGTCGAACGATGTTGAATGATCAACATTATTCTTCTGCCACCTCTCCAGTTGTTTTATGTAGGCCCACTTCAAGAATAGTTCTTTAATCATTATTGTCTATAGCTAAAGGACGTCCATGACCTACCTGATCATCAAGGCTTTCGTTTCCATTACGAAATTTTTGGAACCAATGTTGAGCTATACGTTCACTAATTGACTCTTCACCAAAAACAAATTTAATATTTCGAGCAGTTTCTGTTACTTTACGTCCTAATTTAAACTTATACAATAAAATCGCACGAATTTGTTTTTTCCATGACTAATTTAAGACGTTATGTCCTACAATACTAAAGAATGAAAACAATAGACATAAGCTGAAATCAGTAATGCTTATTTCATTGTTTACAATGATGTATCATATGACAATAACAAAAGATAACGGTAACTAGAAAAATCGGCGCCAAACTTAAAATGATAAAAACCGCAATATTTTTTGCACCAACCTAATAAAATCAAGTACTTTTAGGTATCATTTTTACATTATCGTTATGAATGAATTTACATTAAAATAGTGTATTGTGGAACAGAGAATACATGCAAAAAGGGAATTAATTTCCTTTGCAAACGTATTATGGAAAAGACTATATCAATACGGTGTATGCTCTACTGTGATTGGCTAAAGCCCTTCAATGATAACGTTTACATAGCATGTTAACAGAGATTAAGGAACAACCAATCTATAACCAGAAACAAAACAGTTTCATAAAATTAATTCATTTTTATATTATTTTTTTTAATCATGTATTCAATATATATATATATATATATATATATATATATATATATATATATATATATATATACATATATATATATATGTATATATATATATATATATATATACATATATATATATATATATATATATATATATATATATATATATATATATATATATATTTATTTATATATTTATATATATATTACGTAAAAATAAACTTAAAATATTAAGCTAATTAAAAAAATATTTAGAAAATTGATCCTAATATGAAACAAAAGTTATTTAAATGTTATATAGAGTAATTTAATCATATAATACTTATAACACGAAAAAATAATTTATACAAGGCTGTTAAGTAATAAATTGTCGTATTCGGCCAACAAAACAGTTCTGAACTCGTTTATCTTATATTACTGGACTTTATCGTTAATAAATTTCTGTTCAAGTACCCATATTTTTACTTAAACATACGCCGATAATTGTTGCAAAATGAATATAATAATCTAAGATCTTAATCTAGGAGAGGAAATATATAGATAATCAGATTTGATTGTGGAAAAAATTAGGTCTTAAATAATAATAGTTCATTATTGATGAAAATTGTAAAAAGATACAAAACTAGTGTAAAAAAAGTATAAATGTGTTATTTATATATATATATATATATATATATATATATATATATATATATATATATGCAAACTTCAATATTAATGTGAGTATAATAAAAATTCAAATATTTTCTAATGGCATTTACAAGTCTTCCAAAAGATCGAAATTAGTTATATATAATAAAGAAAAGTACATAATCGTAAAGAAATGTACGCAAAAAAAAGAACTTTCGGCATCTATAGTTTTTCATAATCAAAGCAAGAAAGGATCTTCTTTGGAATAAAATAATATAATCGTTCCATAAATAATGAAAATTTTAAATTATGGCAGACACAAACATTGTACGTTAGATTAAATGTTGATATACAATCAAAAATTTAAAAAACTTAAAAATATGAAAAAATTAATCAGAAATTTTTCATTTTTTTTCATATTTTTAAAAAATTTAAAAATATGAAAAAATTAAAATCACTCTTTTTAAAAAATACAATTTTCTTTTTCTTCTATAGATGTTTAAACATAAGGAGATATTGTTCGAAAAGGTTGTTTTTTAATCCATAGAATATTATTATCTCAAATTACCTCTTAAAAAATACTTGCTGAGTACACATAGTACGTTATTACACATTTTCTAAAAAAATCTTCTGAAACTCTTTGAATGTAGTCACGTAACATTATATTGTCATAGGCAGCGTAGGATTTAGACAGTGGCAACAAGGGCCTCTGCACAATGCGGTAAATTTTGAGGGGTGGCAAATTTTTAAAAGCGAAAAATTTTATTTTCAATCATAATTTCGATTTACAAGTAGCCTAAATGTGAAATAAAAAATTAAATCTAAATTTTTTTGTAGTTGAAATTTCGTTTTTGAAATGTATGTGACACATTTCATAATTAATCTTTTTTAAATAAATTAAATGAATGGAGAATTTTATAAATTGTTTAGTGACGATTTCATTTTTTTGTTGAAATGTTCCCAAACTACCAACAGTCACGGATTTCTCTTAATTTATTTAGACAAAATTGGGGGGAGGGCATTTGATTAGTGGTCCAAAAGCGGCACCTAGTGTAAATCATGTCTTGATCATAGATGAATAAAATATAACAGCGAAACACTACAAACTGCTGCTACTTGTACAGTAACACTATTATTGAAGTAAAGTTATAATAAAAGTAAAAAAAATAGAAAATTATGTGTAAAATAATCGACTGACAAAGGAGTGGAAAGTGGTATCAAAGTAAAATCACAATTTATATGGGATTTTACAAAATTATTGCAATAATGCCAGAACAAATTCAAATTCTTTATCTCTCTATAATTAAAAATCAATCCCGTGCACACTCTATAGAAATTTTATTCGTGTTCTGATTGGTTGTTTGAGATCGCATTATCTTTGTTCTGATTGGTTGTCATCAGTCACATGTATGTAGCTCTCTCACGGCGTACAACAAAGCAATTTGTATATGATTTTAGTGTAAAACTATAATAAAAAACTCTGATAAGAAATTTATATAAAATATTGTATTCACTGAAGCTTTAGAGTAAAAAAAATTTTTACAAGTAGTTTGTTAATTTCTGTTGTTTGTTAGAGGAGAGTGAGTTTCAGTGCGTGGGGAGCGAGGACTCCTGTTAACAATGACACACAAAATAAAAAAAATACTTTAATGCTATCTCTTCAAGACAAATACCAGTAGTACATTACATAACTTTTCATTTCATATATAGCTTATTATTTCTCGCTCACTTTCATTAGTCATATCTCTCTATAACGAAAAAATGGTCTTGCCACTGTGTGTCCGTTTTATTCGTTCTCTGATTGGTTGATGTCGGTTACGTGATCTCTATTATTATTGTTTGATATCAGTCTAATGATCAGTGTTCTGTTTCACGGTGTACGATTTCAATATAAAACTGGTAAGAAATTTATTCAAAATATTGTATTCACTGAACCTTTAGAGTAAAAAAGTTGTTACTCATTTTAGCATTATATTTTGTTATGTTAATTTTTATAAAATTTTCCAATAAAAATTTAAGACTTACATTTTAGGTAGATTATTTGTGTGTATAATTTGTCAATTTCTGTTATTTGTTAGAGCAAAGCGAGCTTTAGCGAGAAGAGAACGAAGCCCCTTGGGGGTTGAGAGCGCAGTGATCAGAGGACTGAGCCCCCTAGTCCCATTAATAAAAAATATTTTTCATTGTATTTAATGTTTAATACATAGCTATAACTATAAAATTGCTATCAAAATGGTAATTTTATTAAATTGATCAAATCAGCAGGCAGGCCCGTATTCAAGTGCCGGTCAGGGCAAATTTCACTTCCTGATAGCTCCGTTTACACCCCCTAACAAAATCTTCGATTTTGGGAGATTTGAAAATCATGGAGAATTATTGGGAGGAGCTACATAATATGAATTTTATAACTTCTCTTTAATAATAAAATTTTCTAAAATAGATGTTTTTTTTATATAGATTTGGTTGTAAGTATGAGGTTAAACAATTTTTACATAAAAAATTTTGCTTCCTCAAAAATTGTGTTTTCTCCCTTTAATATGACGGCCTGGATACGATCCTGTCGGGGACTGAAAAATTTTGTATATAAAATAAATTATGATGTATATTTATGCAAAGTAAAAAGATAATAAATAAATAAGTATTACAATGAATGTTTAAATAAAAATAAAGTTTGTACTAAAACAATTTTCTTTTTTCAATGAATATCAAACCAAATTAAAATTTTAATAAATATAAATATATCATTCTATTAATAAAAAAAAATATTTTATCCACAATATATTTTAGTTGTAACAGACGCAACAATCACAAAAAATGCTATGAAATGTTAGTTTTCTACAACATTAATTATCTTAAAACTATCATCTACATCCTTCTTTGCTATTAATATACTTATATTTAAAAATTAAGAGATTTAGTAGAAATAATTCTTTTTGTCGAATTCTTAACAAAATTTTGAAGGTCTTTAGTGTTAATACGACCAGTCTAAGGAACATTTAAAATTTTATAAAAAAATTTCGTAAATAAATACCTAAGTTATGAAAATATCACTAAAGAACAACAAATATAAAATGTTCATAAAAATATAATGTATATAAAATGGATCCATGGTATTATAAAATTAAAATATTAACTTATCTAACACAAATCTACTTTTTAAATAATAATATAATAATATAGATTTAATCAACATGAGTATAGTGTATATTTTTATTTTTATTAATAGAAATATTTCTAGATGCTTTAATATAAGAATTGATTTGAGTCTATTCATAAACTTAATAGTACAAGATATTTAAATAAGTCTATTTGTACAAATGATTAGAATTATTTAAAATTTTTATTATCTGCTAGAAACAAACGTTTTCAATTTATTTATGAACATATTGAATTAAAATGAGATGAAATATTTAATTGAATATTTAGTAACACATTTAATTATGAAATAAATGATTTGCAAAACTCAATTAAACAGAAAAGTTTAAATGAACTTCATTAATCGAAACATTTATCTGATTAAATATATTTTTATTACAAGTTTACTTAAGAATTTCTAAAAAAAATCGATACTTTTAAAGCTGATAATTTTGAAGTAACTTATTGTTATATTTAAATAAGCGTATCTTACTATTTTTCTGAAAAATTTCAATAATTATATAATAATTAATGTTTTACCACCGACTGTAAATTCATATTATAATACAAGCAGATACCATCTTTGAAAACTAAATAAAATTTATCATTTCTTGGAATTACTCTGTTATGTTGTAATTATTAATGTATATTAATTAGAAATATAATGAGTTATTTTTAAAAATTAATTTTATTTATTTTAGATTGAATATTATCAATCATAGGTTATTATTATTTTTGGGAAATAAATAAATATTTTATAATTTTAAATTAAAACATTTCGAGAAGTATGATTTAAAAAGTATTTTTAATAAAGAAGATTGAAAAATATTTATAGAATTAAGAGTTACTTAGCGATGATACTTTTAATTCAATTTATATGTTTCTGTATGCATGTGCTTATCTGTAATCATCCATTTTTATGATAAAATATCATTTTTATATTTTTATTGTTGTTCATGTTTTTGTAGTAGCTGATAGAAATATTTAACATGAATGACTTCTTCGAATTTCGCAAAAAATAATAAAATATAACCATTGTTAATTAATATCGAAATATTATATTGGGATCTTTCTCTCCGTATATATATATATACATATATATATATATATATATATATATATATATATATATATATACGTATATATATATATATATAAACATTAAATATAAAGTATATTTGATACCAATTCAATTAAATTTCGTAGATGTTATATATAAAATTTATTACCTTTCTTTAAATAAACATTAGATAATAATCTTTTAATAAATAATATTAACTAAATGTTATATGTGATTATGAAATAGTTCGATCCAAAAACTGTGTTTTTGAAATAATATAGCATTAGAAGACTTTAAATATTTTTTTATATTTATAAAAAAAGTGTTTTATAGTTTGTGTTAAAGAATCTATAAAATAAACAAGAAAATTAAAAAGAACTATGGCTTGTTTTAATTCAGAAAAAATATAAATATTTTTGATTGATTGACTAATTATTTTTATATTTATGGTATTTCGTGCATATTAAATGTGGAAAATAAATTTAAGTAATAAAATATGTCATTAAATATAATTGAAAAAATAGAAATATTTATACTGTTATGTTTTTACTGAAAAATATCGGGATTTGTTTTATGTAATAATATAAATATATATTCTCTGAACAATAATTATGTTATATATTATGTTTTCTCTCTCGTTCTCTCTCTCTCTCTCTCTCTCTCTATATATATATATATATATATATATATATATATATATATATATACGATAGTTATATAAAATAATTTAAAATTTTTAAATCAAATTTATTTAAAATATTGTTATAAAGTTAAAAAGAATTATATTAAGATATATCATTTAAATTATATTTCATTAGGTGAATCCAAATTCTATTTTTTTAATTTCTAAAATTTCTCACTATTAAATAAATAACTACACAATAAAATAATAATTTTTAACATTTTTCTATTCTGTTAATTAATCCTTTATCATTTATGTACGTTGGGACGCACATATGAACACTCGATTATTTCATAAATCGTTCTTTACAGTGTGCCATATAAACACAACATATCTGCAATGTGTAGACTGGGAAGCCATTTTATAAGTTATATATATAAACATAGTTTACACTGTACTGCAGTAAAATTTAGGGTCGTTGTACATTGTGGAGCCAAAGTTTGCAGAAATGACATAAAATCATTGCAAATATTATTAAATTAATAAAAAAATGTAGTTTAATTGTTGTAGCGCGTTAGTGTAGTTATTTATTAAATCGTTTAAATTAAACTGTGTGAGTTATATTTAAATATATATATTTTTAAATGCATGTACATTATATATATATATATATATATATATATATATATATATATATATATATATATATATATATATATATATATATATATATGTATATGTATATATGTTTATACGTATGTACATATGTATGTATGCATGTACATATAATATGTATATGCGGTGTATTGTTTTGAAAAAAATTTGAATTAAAAATATTTAATTTTAAATTATTTATTCTTTTTTGAATTGTAGTGAATTTATGCATTCGTACATATATACAGTCACATAAAATTTGTTATATATATATATATATATATGCGTGTGTGTGGGTATATTATGGTATGCATACATATAAAGTAGCTATTCACACATTTATGTAAATAATGTATATACCAGTTTATTATATATATATATATATATATATATATATATATATATGTATATGTATGTGTGTATTTATATGAATAACCTGTATTTACAAATAGGTCATTTACAAATCGGGCTAATGTAACTTTTATATTGAATATTTAATTAAGAATAAATGTATGTTCTCAAAATGTATTTTTTTCTTCTGTAATAAGATTACTTAAAATATAATTATTTTCTTTGGAATAATTCAAATAGTGTCATGTAAACGCACTAGATATCAATAATATAGGTCACTATGCTAGCTGCAAACCTAGGAATGTTTCCCTGTAAATTTGATGTCCTTTATGTTTATAAATGTTCGTTGAAATTAATTATATTTGAGTATTTTACGAAAATTGTTTATTAAATAGAAAGTTGCGCATATGAACAGTAACACATTCACACATGTATTTAATATGTGTATGAAGTAAATGTATGTGTATATACGACTTATGTATGATGCGTGTATATGTGTGTTCTTGAATATGCATAGTTGTATGTATTGGTATATATAAATTATATGTACATATAATATATATATATATATATATATATATATATATATATAAACACGTACAAAACACACACACAGAGTTATACATATATACAGATCTGCAAATATGTATGTGTGTGTTTGTACGCATGATTTGTATATACAGTTTGTCATGTCAGTTTCTAAATTTGTACGTGATGGTTTGTACTTCTAAATTAATGTTGCTTAGATAGAAACAATAGAGTGAGTTATCAACAATATTTCTAATAGAGAAAGAGAGTAGTTTTTGACATGAATTCAAGAGTGTATTGTATTTTTTATATCAATTATTTCATTATAATTAATGGTGATTTTTGTTTAATGATAGTAAGTGTAACTATTTTTTGTTCCAGGTCCATATATCTTTATAAATTTTGGCGCCAGTTTCATCAAACTTTAATATGTTCAACTATGACCATTGTTACTTTGGTTTAAATACATACTGATTTTTAGAGCTAGCAAGATTAAGGAGAGTAGATTATTCCCAGAGGTAGATCAAGAACAACTGTGATAATTGTAGTATATATAAAACATATTTTGTCAAAATTACAACAGATATTTTAACTATTTTATAAATGTTTATTGCACAAAATTAAATAATTTAATACTTTTTAAGTATTTTGTTGCTATCATAAATTTTGCAATGGTAAATAATATAAGTACACTTAAATAGTGTAAAATGAATGTCCATATAATTCAACATTCAACAGCATTAGCAAATTCTTCAGTAACTTCAGCGCTCCTTCAAGTTTCAACTACTTCTGTGCCTCACAGTATTGTTAATAATACATCTTCCATGGCGGGAGGTGTTACAATGCAACAAAACACCTCAAGCACCGCTGTGAGTGCGGTGGTTACGTCTGGTATTAACGCTTCCAATCAGCATACACAGAATGGTTGTGGAAATACGTCCGGAACTAATGGTACAGGAAGTCAATCAAGTACTCCTACCCAGAGTATTACCCCACCAGGAAATAATGCTCCAAAATATGGTATGAATTTTTCATTCACATATTCAAAAAATTACTTTTAAATATATGTGTTAAGTATTTAATTTTTATTGTTTGCAAATATTTTAATTCCATTCATAAACACATGCATACATGCTTATAACGCATGTAATTGTGTTAAAAAAGTTCTTAAAAAATTCACATTAATGGACATTACATAATATTTTTGGTTTATAATATTTTTAATTTATTGTTATGATTAAATTATATGTTTTAATGAAATAATTTTTGTTTCAAAAATTTCGAAGTTTCAATTTAAAAATAAAGGAAAACGATAGCTGTTTCTAAGATTTTTACTTTAATGTAAGGTAAATAAACTTGCAAAAAAGTTGAAATTCAGTATCAGTGGTAGATTGATATTGCGTATATATATATATGTATATATATATGTATTTATATATGTATATGTATATATATATATATATATATATATATATATATATATATAATGTGTATATATATATATATATATACATATATATATATATATATATATGTGCGTGTGTGTGTGTGTATCAAATCATTAACATTCATACAAATATTCAAACTAAAATTACAACATATTTTTGAATTCCTAGTTTCACTTGTTTGTTTTTTTTTAAATATCAAATATCTGCTTTTATAACAAAAGAAGTAAGTTTTAAGTCTCTTTCTTTGTTGCACATCCATTGAGTTCTTATATAATTAAATAATTAGTTCAAATTTAATGAGTATATAGTTTAAAACATTTTAATTAATTTATTTTTGTACATATTAATATGAAGTATTCATGTCTAATTATAATGCTTTTAAAGTACTTTTCTAATAGAATAAATAAATTAATATTATTTTAATATAGTAATATTAAAATAAAATGTTTCATTTTTTAAATTTAGTAATAGTTTTAATTCATTCATTTTCTCCAGCTTATGTTTATATTATAAATTATCAAAAATGATTAGTTATACATGTATATATGTCATATTTTTTAAAATGATAAGTTCAAATTATAATCAAAAATATCAATAAAGTAAAAAAAATTACTATATAAATCTTAAATATATATATATATATATATACATAAATACATACATATTCATATACATATATATATATATATATACACACATACACATACGCACACACACATATATGTATTCCATATTTTTATATTTTAATAAGGACCATTACAACATGAAGATTTTATTTTTAGAAATATTTAACATCCTTTTTAATGTCAATTTTCCCCTTATTATAAAAACTGTTTTATAGCATATAAATAGTCAATTAATATTGAAACATTGTGAGTAGGCATATATGTATGTATGTATATATGTATATATATATATATGTATATATATATATATATATATATATATATATATTTGCATGCATGTATAAAGTGACTGCATTTAAAGAAAATAAATCTGGGATACCATCCCTAACATTTTTATTACTTAATATGTAGGTACATTTTTTTGCAACGACGATCAAAAGCAGTGTTCTTATAAATATATGTGAAGAACTATATACTTTCTTTTTTTGTGTAACAGACACTGCTCTAACTTTATTTAAGCATAGTATTAAAATATGGTATTATAAATTATTTATACTCTTACAGTTTAATGTAATTTCAGTTTTGACTTTGTGAAATCTTAGAACTCAAATTATTATTGTTATATATATATATATATATATATACATACACACTCATACATATACGCATCATAAAAATGGCATGAGTATATCAAAATAGTTACTTATTAATTGCTGAATATTTTATTAAAAAAATATAATACTAATTGACTTATGAATTAGTCATTATTGGTAAACTTAATTAATTGTGTATTTCCAAACCATCTATGAAAGCTAAGGATACATGAAAATAAAATATTTTATATATAAACACAATTTCAAATAATGTTCAAAATTAATTGTAGATAAATTATTTAAATACTGAGTTCTTATCAATTATTTTATACATTAATATTATTTTTTATTCAATTTGTTGATTAATAACAGAACTAAAATTCAGTCACGATTAATTAATTAATAATACTCATCATTATCTGTTTTCATAAAACATTTGTCTTTCTAAGTGATGAAGATGTCAGATCTTCTTGTTTTGGTTAAAATAATAATATTGTCTTCTACAGAATGTTTTAAAATAATCATACACTTCATAATTCATACATACATATAAATGCTGAAGTAGGAGAGAGGTTTAATCTGAAGGTATCATATAAGCTTGTATTTATCTGATAATAATTGAAATATATGGGCATGGGAAGTTGACTATAGTAATATATATTTATTGTATTCTTTTCCCCATTGTATGTCTCTAATTCGATTGTATAATACTAAACGGAGGATGAGACTTATATTTGAATATATACATACACACACATATTCAGTTCAACAAATTCAAATTGAAATGTTTTTAAAAATATAAAAAACAAAAAAAATCAATCAAAAATATATTTGCTAAAAAATCTTCTAAAATAAATAAATACTACAATTCATTTTCATGAAGTGTAGGCATTGCAGTGAATTTTATATGTAATAATTTGGAGAAAATGTTCAAGGATTATGAATATTAAATAATACATAATTAAAATTAAAAAATAGAACCAATGAAATATTTGACAACAAATTGTATAAAAGGTTGCTCTAGTAAATATGTTAGAATTATACAAATAAATTTAATGTTAATTTCAATGTTTTAGACAGCTTTGAGAACAAAATGAAACCATTTTTGTTCAAATATTTGAAAATAAATCTTGAATTTTTTATGACGATGCTGAAATAAAGTAGAACTTAATGTTATGCACTGGTATAGATATGTTTTTTTTTATATATATTTAAAACTAAATTGTATTCATAGAGAAAAAAGTAGTTTTTTCATGATATGTATGAGTGTATATATATATATATATATATAAATTTAGATAACACGATTCTAAAATTGCTGTAAATGGCTACAAAATTTTGTTGCAAAAGGATGCAACAAAGAAATTAAAAATGTCTATAATAATATTAATAAGTTAAGTTTTAAATTTTAATTTCTGCCTTCTATGTATGTCACTTTGACATTCCTAAATTTAACAAGTTGTGAGTAAAAAAATTGTTATTAATTACTTATATCGATTCTAATAAATGAATACATTAAAATATTAGATGTTTTGTGTATAGATTGTTTGTTAAATTTAATCATATATGGGATACAGATTAGTTTCTTGCCAGGGCTCCAATTTACAGCCATTCACATAAAATATGAAATATAATCTATAATAAGATTATTGAAGCTGTACAGAGAACCGATGTGTATTTGTTTTTTGTATAGAATCCAAGTCGTAAATTTTGTTAAATATTTGCAGGTTTCATAGTTTGTGTGAATGACTTTAAATTGGAATCTAGCTGATGTCTCTAATTAAAAACGTATTGAAGAAATCCAAAAAAAAGTTTTTTCTTATTTTGAGATTGTCATAATAATCTTTTGTTATAATTAATAACAAAATACTTGATTTAAAAATATATTTTAAAATTATAGTGTGTGTGTGTGTATGTATATGTATGTATATATGTATGCATATATATATATATATGGTATTATTTAAATTACAAACAAAATGAATTTTAACAATACAAAAATTACATAGTTTCAGATTTTCTTATATTTTATATATGAATAGATTGAAGAAAACTTTTTTTTACTTATTCTTTACAAATATGTAGGATCAATCAAGACATTGTATTTAATCCATAAATTATTTTTTTTTATTTAAAATATAATTTTACATCAGCCTTTTTTAAAAGAAGAAAAGTTATAATCTTTAGTTATATTGAATATATCTTAATACTAAATCAAGCGTTGTAGGTCTATTGTTAAGTAACATTTCTTATTTTAATATGAATATTGTTTTTTTTTTACAAAATTATATGAATTTTTAATCAAATTTTCTATTCAAGTTTATTTTTTTATTACTAAGTATATCTGTTTGCTATATTAATATAGACTGAACACTAAAAGATTTACATTATTATTTTTCAAATTACATAATTTCACAAATTAGATGTATTTGCTACAATTTGAAAAATATATTACATTCTTGTTTAATATTTTACTCTTATAATTATAAACACTAATATGATTATATTATTTTAAATTACATTTATATTAAAACATTCATAAGTCTTTTCCTAATATTTAATCGACTCATATTTATAATCACTCATTGCTGAAAATAGCCTGTATTCAATAAATATTAGTTTATATGTATTTAAAATAAATGTTAGAATTCACTTTGTAAAAGATCTTTTCTAAACTTGCATTGTCTGCTTTATCTAATTATAAGTGAAATATTTGATAAATATTGTATTTGTTGCATTTAATTCTTATTTAATATTAACAAATATTTTGAAATTATATTAACAAGTCGGAGGAAAATTGTATAAAATGTTTAATATTTTTTATCAGATATTTGTAAAGAGAAGACAAATATTTTATGGAAATCATTTTTCATTTCTTTTATAGCAAAGTCATAGAATTAATGCTTTTTAATATTTATATTTTACTGAAGCCATACATTGTATGTAAATAAAGTTTTTATTTTTAAAATGTGATAATTTATTTAGATTTTGTAACTGTATTATTTTTTCTCTAGGTACTTTAGTACCGAATCGTGTTTTTGTGGGAGGAATCAGTGCTAATACTACAGAAATAGAATTAGCACAATTATTCAGTGCTTATGGAACAGTTAAAGCAACAAAAATAATTTCTGATAGAGCAGGTGTATCAAAAGGTTATGGATTTGTTACATTTGAAACAGAAGATGAAGCTAAACGGTTACAAAGGGAAGCTGATAATATTGTATTAAGAGAAAGAAAACTTAATATTGCGCCTGCTATTAAAAAACAGGTAAATTACTAGAAACTATACATTGAACTTTTTTATAATAAAATACATTTATCATAGCAAAATAAAAATTAATGTGTGTCTAATGTGCATATATCAATGTTGTCAGAATTAAGTCAACTTTAAAAATCTATCCATTTTTTTTTATAAACAAACCATTGATGTAGAATGCATATATGAATATGAAATATACATATATTTTACTCATTATTAATTTTCTTTGATTAATAAGAATGAAAATTCACACTAGTTACACAAAAGTCACTAATTTTATTTATATAAAATGAAAATATTTTTTTTTATTAAAATAAACTAAGTAATAGTACCTACAATTGCTCTCATTCATTTTAATGGTTATTATTTTATTATCTTAATATTATTAGTATTCATTTGTGTTATTTATGGTTATTATTAATATTTAAATACTTATATATTTATATCAGTTTCATATATTAGTAATTTTGAAATTTAATAAAGTATTTTTTCTTATAATTTATAGAAAAGTAATATAAGAATTTTTATCTCTTTTAAATGCCAATAAAATATTTTGAAAATGAACTGTTTTTTAGCCTTTTTCACGTCCACTGGATGGAACTACACCAGGAAGTCCACCTGGAAGTATACCTGGCTTACCAACAATTCCAGGTTTTGTATATATTGTCTATTTAATAACATTATTAGTAATATTTTTTTAGTAATTGGTAAAACCAATTAATTTTAAATAAATCATTGTATTTTTATTAATTATTATTGTACTTTAAATTTTTATTTATATTTTCAATTAAATTCTAGTAATGTAATATTAGTTATATTTTATAAATTATTAATTATATTATTAGCTTAGAAAGGATTCATTAAATTGATTCTTATATATATATATATGCACGTACGTAGGTACTTACATATATACATACATACATACACATGTACGTATGTACATACATTCACATCCATAATTAGTATATGAAAAGTTGTCCCACTCCCTATATTACTCTATTGCCGTTTTAAGATGGAACCAAATAATAATAATGATGTCACTCGTTGAACAAACGTCATTCTTTGCCGTTAAATAGTACAGTAAACTATTTGTTTATAATTGTAATTAATTATTGTTTTATTATTTATAAGTTTTGAGCAATGGATACCTATAGTTAGTTGCATAGGTTTTTATAAACATTATTCACTTTTACATAGAACTGTCCAGTCCAGAGTTCATATCTCAGTTTTAAATAAATTAAAACACTAATTTTATAAATTTTCTTTTACTTTTCTTATGGAAGAAATATGGGAAAAAAAGGTTTTTTCTAATTAAAGCAAAATATATGTTTAATAAGTATATGATGTTTTTCTAAATAAGCATGTTAAATTTCAATTTTTTAGATCATTTACTTTAAAATTATAGTATTAATAGTTAGTTTTGTTTGTATGATATTAAATATTAAACTTCAATGAAATTTAAATTTAGTAAAATAAATATTATATTTGCATCCCACTGATGTAACTCAATTATTAAATAATTTTAATTATTTAGAATTGACATAAATGTTTGCTCATATTTATATATGTTTAAATACTTCTTGCATGGTCAATATATTATTTTAATCAACAGCATATCATTTTCTACAATATTCTAACAATTGTTGGTCTAAGATAGAGTCAGTCCAAGATCATTTGTTGTATATTTATTATATATATACGTGTATATGTGTATATATATATGTATATGTATATATATATATATTATATATATATACATATATATATATTTATATTTATGTTTTAATGAAAACTGATATAAATGTATTCTCAGGTGCAGGTTTAAATGGACCAGCTGCAGCAGGTTTTAGTTTCTATCCTGCAGCTGCATCAAATGCAGCAGCAGCAGCTGCTGCTGCTGCACTTTCTAGTCCCTATTTTCAAAATGGAGGTGTTACATATTATAATCCAGCACTTACTACAAGTGGTGCTCCAACTGATCCTACTAATGCTGCAGCTGGAGTTTATCCTGCACCAGGTGGTTTGTATCCAACAGCTGCAACAGCACATCCTCATCAACCTCCACCTGTAAGCCAAGTAAGTAAAAATTTCAACTAAAAATATTAAGTATGGATTTTTCTGTATCTTAGCATTATGAGCAATCATGGGATTATGCATAAGATGTAATAAAAATGATTGATAATCAGTTATTGAACATTTTTATGAATGAAATGCTATTGCTCTTTACAGGGAATTAAAAAAATAATTTATGAAAGAGAATTTAGTTGGTGTCAAAAACTATTACATGAAATAAATTATTAAAATTCAAAAATCTTTTTCTTTAAGATTATCTTCAATTACAATAAATGTATTATATATAATCTGTATTTTGATGAGCAAAAAAATAAACAACTGTACATTTCAGAATACTAATAGTAAAATTTTATATAATAACAGAGTATTAAAAAAATATTTATATACATAGGAGATTTTTTAAAAAATAAATAGTTTTAAATTAACCAAATCTTACTCTTCTTCAAAAAATGATGTCATCATTTTTCAAAATACCTTTTTTCTACATGTGTTTTAAAAATACAGATGTTTGTGAAAGTACTTATTATAAGTATTCTTTTTCTATAATTTGTTTTTATTTTAAAACTGGTTTCTGTCTTCTGTAATTAGTAAGTGTTGAGATTTAAAATAAAAGGTGAATGAGTATGGTCATTTTTTTGAAACAAATTTTATTGATTTATATTACATTATATATATATATATATATATATATATATATATATATATATATATATATATATATATATATATATATATAACTGTTTTTTTCTAGATTATTATACATTCTTTTATTGCAAATAATCACAGATTCACCATTATTAATTAATCAGAATTCTGATATTGAAAAATCAAATTAACATTATTATTATCATGATATATATTTAAAAAAAAATTGGAAAAATTATTTATATATTATATTTCTGACTCAAAATTTATTGCTATTTATAAATTTTACAGAAATCTAAATTTTGTTTTTTGGAATCTAAATTCTTCTATAAAATCAGTGTAAATTGATTTCTGTTTCTTAGTAATAATTTAAATATTCATTTGATACAGATACTGTACATTATACATTTATGCTCATAATATTTTTCTATTATTATATGGAATAATGAATTATTGATTACTTCTTAAGCTGCTAAAAGATATGAGTGTTCTTTTGAGTGGAATATTGAGCATTTTCCAAAATCTTTATATGAAAATGAACAACTCACAGCATGTATATGGCAGTCTATAAAGTTGCCTTTTTTTGGCAAATTCCATTAATTTTTATTAATAAAGAGGAGAAATATATTTGATGCTCACTTAGTAACAAGTTCATGCCTCTCAGAACCTAGAGCATTTATGTATAGTGTAATATTCATACAAATATCACATTACATCAAAATCTCTAGTCTATTAATGCCTTTAAATAAAAATTGTAAAAAAATATATCTCTAGTTTATATACTTTGTACATTTTATCCACAAAAAGATAATTTTATATATTTTTTTCTCATGTCAATATAGGCTCAAGCAGGTAGTAGCATGTCAGCATCTGCGGCAGCTAATATGTCAGCTGCTGTCCAGCAGAATATTGCAGCAGCTCAATGTGCTGCTGCTGCAGCTGCTGGTTATCCAGTTCTGTATCCTCCAGCAGCAGCTATGTACTTACCTACTTGTGCTGCTGCTGGACCTCAGCAATATGGATATCCTCCAAATCATATTCCGGTAAGATAATTATTCTATAATATAGAATTTCAATTTTATGAAAAATATAAATAGATTATTACTTTATAGCAAAAGAATTTTAATTGAATTAATGATATTTAGAATATGTATTGTTCATTGGGTTAATTTTATTTTGAGTACATTCTTAATATTTAATTATAGGTTGTTAACTTTAAGTTATAATTTTTAAAATTTTAATTTATTGCAAAATTTATTTTATATTTACTTTTTGTAACTTTTGAGAATTACTTTTTAATGAATATTTATAATTTTTACTCTAAAAATAGTCCATAAAAGTTTTAATATGAAAATATATTTTTAATAAAATATTTAAATTGTGTATTATTTGAGTACAACAATTTGGTTTGATTTAATAATTACTTTAAAACACATTTTTGGGATTATTTTGTTGATTGTTATATTAATTCTCTAAAGCATATATTAAACATGTAAGGCATAATAAAATTATTTTTAGTTATTTTTAGAAGTCATTACTTACTAAATAGAAATAAAATAATTACATGTCGATAATTATATTAAGTAACTAGTTCAAAGTTGGTATTTAATTTACTTTTCCTAGTTAATATTCATAAAAATATCTTAATTATTACATATAACTAACATGTAAATCATATTGTTTTAGTAATATTTACATTTTTTAACTTTCAGTAAATTATCCTCTTTGTATTAATTTAATGATACAATTTAAAATTACTATTATGAAAATTATTATTTAGCAGAATATGTAACTAATTAATATAATTATAACTATTTTAACACTCTGATTGTCATATGACACAATTGTCGTATGCATTTCTAACTAATTAAGCCGTACAGTGATGTAATGTGGTTAGAGCAATTCAAAATTATTTTGGCTTCATATTTAACTTTTAAATACTAGTATTGGTCTCCAAAATATGTTTACAGAGTAATGACGACAGCTGGCCATGGTAATGACTTATTTCGGAACAAAAATTCATTATGTGTATAGGTGTACAAATCAATGGTAAAAAATTAAAAACAATTAAAATAGTGTACAAATTTAATTTATTTATTGCTTTTAATTTACAATATGTTCAAAAGGTACATAGTAAAACAAAAATAAATTCAAAATGAAAGATAACATGTATTTGGAAAAAATTATAAAATGGAGCTAATAAATATAGAAGTTATAAGTAATTTACTAATGGTTTTTTTTACAAAACAATTTGCGTTGTGAGCACAATTTCTCACCAAACCATGCAGCAGCCAGTAGTCGCTTATTTATTTTTACTTATATTTATCGTATTAAATATTTTAAATCCTTTGCCATATTTACAACTTAAATAAAACTTAAATAATAAAGGTATTCCTTCTGATCCACAGAGTTGCAAATATCAATGAACATGCGACAATTAGAGTGTTAAACATATTTAACAAGATTATTTTTGATGTTTTTAGTGCTGAAAATTTTTATAATTGTTTTAAATAGTATACTTAAAATTATAGTTTTTACATAAAAGAGACTCAAAAAATATATTAAAAGCTATAATCAAACCATTATAGTAGTTAAAGAAACATCACCATTATTATTTTTACATGCAGTCGAACAACGGATTCCTCACGACCGATGCTACCGGAGTGCCATACTCTTTGGCTCCTCAGCCTACTTATGTGCTTCTCGATACGATACAGTACTGAGTTGATCCTTATTTCAATTATCGTTAAAGTCAATCCATGAATCAATTAAACCAATTTCTAGTCAATCTAAATGTGAGTTTACTTCAAAACAAAATATATGTGTCTTGTAAGGTTCATTTCCTAAATGAATGTGTTTATTTTTTGCAAATAAAAAAAACTGTGTTACTAGTGTTCAGGGAAAAATACTGAAGCTAAAATTCTACATAAGCCTGCTGTTTTCAGCTTAAAGTGTTAATATAAATCAGTTAGCCATAGACAAAAGTAACATTGAAATTCTCTGTTTAAGTTTGTGTTTACTTAATAATTTGAATAAAAAGATTAAAAATTAAATTTTAAAAGAAAGTCATTATATACAGAGAAGTTTACAAATTTTTGTTAACAGTAATATGTTCATTTAAAATTGTAAGTGTATAAATTATAAAAAAATGTGTGTATATGTATAATTGTGCATTATATATATATATATATATATATACATATATATATGTATATATACATATATATATATATATATATATATACATATATATATATATATATATATATATATATATATATATATATATATATATAAACGCATTTACTATATACTCATTATTTTAAAACTCTAATTTATAATTTTTAACATAATTATTAAACTGAAACAAGGCGATACAAATAAAAAAATGCAATTAAGTAAAAGCTCAACCATCAAATTAAAAAATGCTATAAATCATTTATCGACAAAATATAACCAATAGGTTATTAAATTATTCTTTGAAATACTAGTGATATTCAGAAGATATCTTCAGTTACAATAACTTCCAAATAAACAATATAATTATTAAAAAAATGTCCATGCTTAAAAGTAAGTGCTGCATTACAGTGAATTACTAATAGGTAATAGATTACTCGACACATATTTACTTTTATTTTTATTAAGTGAAACAACATAGTAAAATGTGTAATGATATTCATCATTGTAATTTAATATTTAATATATATTGACATCACATTTATTTAAAAACATTTTAATCAAATGTGTTTATAAACAATTCCTACATGTGTACATCGAGAGATGACAACATCTATAAAAATGGTAAATGTACTATTTTTTGTATTTAATTACAATAGCATGTTTATTTTACAAGTTATGTGTTGTAAAAATGAAATCTTTTAAGTATGTTCTTTCATTTTCAATTTGTGTGTGCTTCACTGTTTACATAAATTATAAAAGTTGTTATCGAACTATAGCTGTTTGTTAATTTATTATCATAGTAATAAAATTTGATTTAGTTAATATTAAAATTGTCAAATTGATGTGTCAGATATGGTTAGGATAGGTGTTTAGAAGCTAATATGCATATAAATAGACATAGCTTTGTTAAAATAATAATTGTCAATTTGATATAATTTAGTGTCTATATATAGAAAAGAATGAGGTACTTTCATAATTTATTTACAAATTTGTAATATCTTCTAGTATACCTTATTTGTGGTATTGACATTTTTATGAACAGTGTATGATTTTTTTTATAAAATTAAAGTTTTTATATTGGTTATACTTTTGAATACTTTGAAATATAAGTTTTGTTATAATATAGTTCATTTAAAAAAAGTATTTTATTTCTAATTACTATTGTTACAAAAAAAGGAAAGCTAACACTGTGAATATAAATGAATATGTGTTTTCACAAATGCTTTTTTTCTCACTCCACAAACCATAAAAATGTTTTGATCAAAAACGTTCAATAAATAATTAGTGATAATTTTCCATTATTGCTTATGTGAATTTCAGTGGCAATGCCATCACTCTCAGAGTGCTAAGTTACAAAAAATCTATTCTGTACCTTTCCATCACTTTTGAAATGTACATAAGGAACAATAAAAAGTGATAAATAATCGTTTATTGCACATTTTTTATCAAAAAAATATTTATGATTTGTAGGATGAGAGAAAAATTCATTTATAAAAGTGAATTTAGCCACATTGCCAGAACTATTGTAATGAATAATGTATATGTCTGTTAAAAATATTATGTGTGAATTTATAATATATACATATAAACACACAGATCCATATAATTTATTAAATCATATTCAAATTTAAATTGTAAAAGATCTCTTAATATATTAGTTGCATCTCTTTATTTTTTCTTATTGACATATTTATTGTCTAATATAAAAAGCAAAGATGTAAAAGGGACAATGTAAATTGATTGAAACAGAATATTTAAAATTAGTGATTTTATAGTACCTAAATATTTATTTGAGCAAGATTTTTTAAAAAATGTTTAAAATACAAAATTAATAAAACATGGAATTATGATTTTTTTGGATTAGAAAATTAATATTATTTTAATGTTGATAAAAAATGCATATAATGTAAGCAAAAATGATACATGATGATTTATTGAATATTTTTGACCAGAAAAAGATTTTGTCATTTTTTGGAGTGAAAAAATTTAATTTGTGAAAATCCATTTTTAAATCATAAAAGTTTAAAATTATACTAAACATATTATAATTTAAAAATGTATGTATTCTATTTCATGTGTTTTAAGGTTAATCTTGTATATTTATATTTTTTTTATTATTTTATTTCTAACTATAAATCTCCATAAAATTGATACTAATGTAATGAATTAACATGTTTTTTATTTATTTTTTTTAAGTACAAATTCATATATATATATATATATATATATATATATATATATACAATTGTGTGTATATGTGCGTGTGAATCAAATGAAGCTACTTTCTTACATAAGAAAGAAGATAAAGAAAATTCGAAAAATTATTAGCCGATTAGTTTATTTTCGGTAATATATAAAATATTTACAAAAGTTATTTTGAAAAGACTGCAAGTATAGCTTGAATTTACACAGTCGTGGGAACAAGCAAGTTTTAGATTTGGATTTAGTACTTTGGATCATATTCAAGTAGCAAGAGAAATAATAAGCAGGTTAAATGGATTTCAAACACCAGTGTGTTTGGGATTGTAAAAAATCAAAGCATAGAAGACACTTATATTGAACTTTTAAGTAATATCTATAAAAACGTAACCACATCAGTAAAATTGCACAAAGAAACAAGAAAAAATAAATTTGAGAAAGGTGTAAGACATGTAATTTCTCCAAAATTGTGCACAGTGACCTTAGAAGAAGTATTTAAATTGCTTAGCCAGGAAGATGAAAAAATAAAAGGAAAAAGGCTGACACCTCTACTTGGCTTATATAGTTATTTTCACATAAACTAGAAAAGAGAATTGAAGAATTAGACAACGCTAGTCAAAAAATAGAACTAAACATGAATTTCAGTAAAACAAAAGTCATTTTGTAGTAATTAAGTAGTTTGTTTTTCCAAAGAAAATAAAAGTAAAAGAAACAAAAATCGAAAAGTCACAAAGTATATTTTTTTTTTGGTTAACTTATTAACATGGATGGGTCATTCATTGATGAAGTTAACAAAAAAATAAAAATTGAATGGAGTTTATTAGGATGAAATGTTTCAATATTTAAATCGAATATATCTCACTCTGTTTGAAGAGAAAAATATACTAAAACAGCACAGAGAATATTAAAAGATGTATGTTGGGAATAACAAGAAGAAATAAGAGAAGAATAGGATAGATATGAAAATAAACTGGAGTTACAGGCAAGAAGAGTGAAGAATTTGAAATGGGTAGGATATATTGCAAGAAGAGAAGACAGCCCATGGCCAAGAGAAATTATTGATTTGGATTAAGAAATTTAAAAAGATTCAGAAAAAGACCAATGAAAGACCAACAGAAAGGATAAGAACATATAATTTATTGGGAATTTATGGACAAAAGAGGCATTGAATCATTTTAACTGGAAAGTTTTGGAAGGGGCCTTCATCCAGTAGTGGAACAAGGCTGTTGCTACTTCTGATGATTTATATATATATATATATATATATATATATATATGTATGTGTGTGTATGAGGAGAGAGAGAGAGATACATTAAAGTACAATGTAACTAGCTCTGTAAAATAATTATAAGTTTTTTACTAGTATTACGATTAGAGATTAGGTGGTCACTTAGGTACCATTTTGTAAAGATATCGAAATTCATGTTTGTTAAATTTATTTTGTATATAGAGGAATGTATGAAAGTGCCTTTGGAGACATATTTCCTTATCTGAAAAAATGTCTGCTCCATGTATCTGTGTATTAGTATATGAATATAATAATTATTTCATATATATTACTATTAGTATTATATATGTGCTTTTCCATTCTGATTGATGTAATATGAAAATATATATGTAATTCAAAAAAATAAACTAAAAGCTCACAAATTGAATCAATGATTGACATTAAAATTTAAAGTCTGTTTTATGTATCTGCAAATATTAAAAGCTTGTTAAAGATTTGTTTTCAAATAGACGTTACTCTTATACAGTATTTTAAATATCAATGTATATTGGTTAGTATTAAGATAATAATTTAGTGAATTAAAATAAGGATATATGGTTGTTATATGTCTTGTACATATTCATAATCTATTGTACATCAGATAATAGTTTAAAATTTTACAAACATTCAGACATATTTGTGTGTATGCGTGCGTGCGCGCGCGCGTGTGTGTGTGTGTGTAACAATTTCAATTTATGTTAATTTGGAATAATGTGAAAAAGAATAAAAAAATATTCTCTGTACAGACAGTTCAGAAGAGAATAACATAATTTCATTTATTTAATTGCATGTACATCTGTTTTATTCATTAAAATTTATAATTTATGCTACTAATGATTTATGTTTGTTTTCCACAAAAAACATTTTAATTTAATGTTTTTTGTAGAAACATCCTCCTAATTGTAATATACTGAATTTCTGTGGGAAGAATTGTCTTAATTTACATGAGTCTCGATATGAAAACTCCAGAACCATAATCCTGACATTAATCAAAACTGCACTGTATTATATTTCTTTTACTATTTATTCTCTAAGTCATATATACATGTCTTAAATTATTGTTTTAGATAAAATATTATTTTGTATTGTTGATTTTTTCAGGAGTCATAGCATAAAAAACTTGAAATTAATCATAATTTGTATGTGGTCATTTAAAGTACTGATATATTTTGTTTTACATGCTATTGTTTATTTAAAAATTTATATTTGCTTTTTTTAAGGCGTACGTGCCAAGTGCTTTTGGCTTAGAGCCTTTTTCACCAGAACGAGTATCTGTTCGAAATTGTACTACTCCAACAGCATTAATGCGAACTGTATCATCTCTTCGTGGCATTTCAACAATTCAGACAACTAGAACGTCATCATTACCTGCTGCAAAAAGTTTTGAGGAACCAATTGCAATTGACGTACATAACTATTCTGAATGCTGGTATCCTTCATTAGAATCATGGATATGGACTGGAGCAGGATTTTGGTACAGACCATATGTATTGCCACAGTTTAGTGTAATTCCTATCTGGGATGAATTTCCTAGTAATATTTTATCATTGGAAAGAGAAATCAATGCAGAAACTGATGTTATTGGATCAGCAGATATAAACTTGGAAGCAATTTTATCTGAAAAACCCTACAGAACATCAGAAGTCTTTCCTTCTGATAATGTATCTGATCTAGTGATATCTGTTACTGATAGTTATGTTGATGCAAACAGTACTTATGATTTAGAGAATGATAGCACATGGGTGAATAAAACTCAGGATGAAATGTTTGTAAATATGGATCCATTTTCACTTGATCATTTAGTTTTTCGACATAATGATAATATTTCACAATCTCGATCGCTTTCGAACACTGTATCTAATTTAGAAATTAAGACATTTTCAAATAATAATGACAACTACTCTACTTCATTTTCTGATAATTTTAAACATCAGGTTAATTTTTACAATTTCCCACACCGAAAAAATCAACATAAACGTTATGTAAATAAAAAAAAGAAAAATAATATTGATCGTCATATTTCATTGGAAACAACAGAACGTAGTACAGACATGAAACCAATAGGCATTCAGAATAATAACAGCTCTAGGTAAAAATAAATGTGGATTGTAAAAAAGGAAATAAATTAGTAATATTTCATAAGTAAATTGTAT
The DNA here is from genome assembly GCA_034766995.1 of Acanthacorydalis orientalis. Lineage (NCBI taxonomy): Eukaryota > Metazoa > Arthropoda > Insecta > Megaloptera > Corydalidae > Acanthacorydalis > Acanthacorydalis orientalis. The sequence goes on from CM068316.1 coordinate 25,938,901, forward strand.
TGCCAATGATCTAAAAGTAAACTAATTTCTATGATGATCATATTTATAATTGCACAAGCACATAAAAAATATTCAGTGTTGTCAAAATAATAATTATTCTACTGTTGATCAAATTCATTTTAATGCTGACAAAATGTTAGTAATGAGAAGATAAACTTCAGTAGTACTCTTGCATATACTTTTATAGATGAATCTTAACATGGGGAACAATATATTTTAGTTGTATTTTTTTTTCACAGAAATAAGATGTTAAGTTAAATATTATTTGTTTGCAATTTCAAATTGAAACGTATGTAGTATTTCTCAAGATAAAATTGAGAACAAAGTTCAAAGGCTGTGGCATCATTATTTGTGGTTAGTAAATGGATGAAAATAATTTTAGACATCTTGAATTTAAAATCTTATCAGAAATTTATAATTCAAGATTGGTTAAAGATTAGAAATATATAACATTTATGTAGATGGATATTGTTTGCACTCTTAAAAATGAAAAATACAATTGCACAAAGATATTAGAAACATGTCAGAACATTTTTATAAGTGTAATATTTTCTGAAAGTTTTGTAATATTTTTTTTTAATTAATTTATTTTTAGTAATAAATGTAGATTACTCGTTAGTTTATAATAGATGGATATCAATGTAAAATTTACATATTTGACAATCAGTTTATAAATGAAGAAAATATAAAAAAAAATATATACATATTTAATCAAAATAGAAAAGTAATATAGAACTATATGTTACAATAAAAGTTCAATGGTATTTTTTTAAAATAATAAATGTGAAATAAATCTTATTATTTTACATATCATTGTATTAAAGTATATTCATTTTGTTTATATTAACCATAGTCTACAGAACAATAATACAATTTAAATTAATTACATTTAGTATTATAAAAATTTTTACTTTTTTCAACATTATAAAATATTTTTGTGTATGAATATACTGTTTGTACAATATTTATTAATAATACATAATGTAAATAAAAAAGTACAAATATACTTATCCTTAATCAAATTTATTATATTTCAGTAATATTTTATATAATTAATGTTTTAGATTAATGCTACAATCAAAAAACTAATACTAATTTGCAGAAATGTTTAAAAGAATATGTGTAACACATCCAATATTTCTGTCTAGTTCCATACAAATTGGAACATATAATTACAGACCTTACAGATGTCATTATATATATATATATCACAATATTTCTAATTTCTTCTGAATATTCTGACTGATTTAGTTATGAGATGGTCAAATATGTAAATCATACGATTATATAAAAAATATGTAAATTATAAAATTATTGTATTTATTGCTACACATAGAAATAGTCTAAAAATTTAGACATTTCAACTGTGTGCCATTATATACATGTGTGTAATAAGTGTAATGTATATATATATATATATATATATATATATATATATATATATATATATATATATATATATATATATATTGCACACACATTCACATAAATGTAAGTAAAATAGAGAATAGGATATATTTATAAATCTTATTATTTAACAAGATGTCTACTAATGCAACGAGACCAATGTTATAAAGAAAATGGTTAATGATAAGACAAAATAACAAAATCATGAATTTTAACATTATATGTATTGAATAAATAATTAAAAAAAAACTACTCAAATGTTATTACAAGTACATTTAGATAGACATCTTATAAATAATTATACCTACGGGTTCTTTTTATAATAATGAGTACCATATACAGATATATCTTTAAAATTGATAAAAGTATAATTATCTTCACATTATGTTGAAGTATAATCTAAGTAATAATTAAAGGAATTATGAAAAATATAAGCCATAAATTACTTATTCAAAATACATACTAATAGTGAGTTAAAAGTGAGATATTATTGTAGAGATATTAGTAAAAAGTATATATACATACAAATTTATATGTATGTGTATTTATATATATATATATATATATATATATATATATATATGTATATATATGTGTATATATATATATATATATATACATATGCTAAGTAATAATAATAATTAGATAATTATATATCAGTGGTATTGACAAAGACAAGAGTGGAGAAATAAAATAGAAATTAATGTCATATAAGATGAAATTAATATTTCACACATTTCTATATAGAAATTATGATTATTATAAAAATGATAGAATAGATGAGAATAATTGAAAATTCAAGTGTTCATTTATAAGTGAAATTATATAAATTAATGATTTTATTTGTTAAAATTGTTTAATAAATTATTTGCTTGTTATTTTACATAACAATACACACTCCTTTTAAATTTAACACTTCTGTATAAGTGTATGGGTGTGTATGTATGTACATTTTGTTGTTTTTAGGATAATTTGTTATTTACAAAAGTGTGTGCCATGAATACATTTTTTGTTGAATGTATTCTTTAATTATTGTTAAATTATTTTTATTAGGGAATGTGTGTGTGTGTGTGTGTGTACATCCATACACATATATATTTGTACACATACCTACATAATTATTGTTTATGGCAAAACACACCATATATTGAAATTAATATTATATGTGTATATACATATATATATATATATATATATATATATATATATATATATATATATATATATATATATATATATATACACATACATACATACATATATAGCATAATCACTCAAAATGTAAATTCTAGTTAAAAATAAAGTACATGTTTTAGTATTAAGAAATATTTAACAAATGTGAGCAATAGAGTAGCTCATTTGTCATCCACAAAATCTATTTTTAATATTTTATTTCAAATCTGCATATGTATATTAAAAAGAAGTACACGTATAAAGAATGTAAGAAGTATATTAAGAAATTTGAAGCATTTTTAATCAGTGAATTAAAATAAAGTATTTATTTTACACATTACACTAATATACTTATCTTGCTTAAATATTACAAATTCTGCTGTATATGTGTAATGTAATACATACACTATTTACAATTTTTACGAGTGTATCATGTTTAAAAAACATACAGTAACATATTGTTTGTATTTAATTTTATTAATATGTTTTAATAATTATTCCATAATTCAATTTTATGATGTTTGTGTATTTTGGACTTTGTGTATTAAAATAAAATTAACTTTATATGTAACAAGTTAAAATTAACATGTTGATGCTGGCTTGTATCACCAGTGCTACAAACATTGGTTGTCCATTCAGGCGGCATGTATAATGGATGGCTTCTCAAAATTATAGTTATGTATATCTTTTTATTTGGAATGAAAAATCTTTCAGTATTGGAAAGTAATTTATTATTTGAACAGTTTAATGGAAAAAAAGTATTTTGGTAATTTTGCACTCTATAGTTTGGAGCTGCCACAGATCAAGTAAAATACAAATGACAACACCAGTATTAATGTGTTAATTTTATCAGATAAAGTACACATTATTTGTATTAATTCAATATTACTTTTTATCATTAATAAAGTCTATAGTGTTTTAAAAGATTGATATCTGTGTAATATAGTAATGAAAAATATATCTATATATATAAATGTAATCAAAGGTATCAGTTGGAACTATATTATTTAAATTTTCTGTATTCTTAGATATTTTTTATATTTGATACAAGTGACTCAAATCAAATTTAAATATCAATATAACATTGAAGGAATATTGCTTAAACTAAAAGCAGTTTTAAATATAAAAATAAGCAATATGCAGATCTTAAGTTAATATATTGTTTGTAATAACATTACTATGAATAATCATTTTTTCCAATAAGTATATCTTAATATAACTTGCACTTTCTTTTAAAAACCTATAGTTTTAACAATCTCCAAAAAAATAATTATCCGACTGCCCATTCTTTAAATTTTTACCACTGATAAATAAATGTGTACTGGGATAGTCTGTTATTACAAAAGTATTTTATTCAAAATATGTATATATGCATGTATGTGTATATATTATATATATATATATATATATATAAGCATACATACATACACTACTTGCACAAACTATTAAAAATTAGTTTTTAATTTTTTTTTAATTTAATGTTTGGTTATGTTAGCTACGGGAACTTGATAGAAATTGTGAGATCGTATTTATTGAAACAATGAATGCTTTAGATACTAAAATATTTGAATTAAAAATGCTTTATATAATTTTGGTTTATAAAACATTTAAATTTTTTTCTTGTGTGTATATATGTATGTTGTTCATATACACATAAACATAATTTTGATTAAAATGTTTATAAGTTATATTTAAATATTATTTATATATTAATTAAACTTTCTCTAATTGAAATTACTATAAATAGATTAAATCTTAAAAATGTTTTCATTGATATTTATTAACATCATTATGCATAATACACACATACATATATGCACAAATATCTCATTAATGAAAAATGTATTGGTTAATAAAGTCACATTTACATGATCTTGTTTTAAAAAAACAAGTTCTAAACTGTTATATTTAAGATTGTTGTAAAAAATTTATATATTCGATAAAGTGTACAGATTATATAAAATATATAAAAATATTCAAGTTAATTTTGACAGTACAGTATTTCTTGTATAAAAAATCCGTTTTGGATCATAATGTTAAAATAAATGTGTATTTTATCAATATTTTGTCATTATAACAGATCATCAGAAACTGAATGCTGCACTAATTTTTTAATGTTTAATATAAAAAATACATACAAAGTAAATTTGTAAAAACTTAAAAGAATATTAACTGTTAAAATTATCCTGTTAGAATGCTTCACGTAAACCAATTGTTTGTTTGTATACATATGTATGACTAATTTTTAAATGTTTTGTTAATAAAAGACATTAAAATTTTTAAGGTTGTGCATACAAAAAGAACACATCTCATGCAATAATATTAAAATAAATTTCAATCATTCAAATTTCTTATAAAACAGTACTATATAATGTTCCAAACTATTTCAAATATTTAATATTTTAATGGTCTATTTTAAATAGTTTTTAGTTAGTATTAATTTACATATAATTAATGTAAGTGAATATTGATTATTGAGTTTGACCATGAATTGATTGAATAAAAATATTATTAAGTAAATAGTTAAACTCAATATACAAACAAATTTATTTAATGCAGAATATATTTTACATCCATATATAAATATATTACAACTTTTAAGATAAATATCTAGTAATTATTTTT